>OY101450.1:110452014-111052014 GCA_956483635.1 Panzeria rudis | reverse complement strand
ATTTGTTTAAATAAATTTTTGTTTGTTTGTAACTTCTTGGTCTTGTACTTGGCACTCTGAATTTTTCGCATGTTTACAAACCAACGTCTCTACCATCTCAGCTAAGTCATCTTGTTCAATAATGGCAGCAAAAAGGTAACAAAGACATGTGGTGACTTGCATGATTTAAATACATACAGTACTTTTTGTAAAATAAGTATTTTCCTAATTATTTTAAATTAATAATTTTAACCATAAAAATTTATCATTTTAACCATAAAATCTTTTCAAAATTTAAATTTGTAAATTTGTTATTTTAACCATTCCAAACTATTTTTATTTTGAAAAAGGGCTGTTTCAAATTTATATTTTACAATTTAGTAAAATTAAATTTTTTGATCTTGAGCTCACATTCGCACAGTTCTTCACATGGTTACAAACCGACATTTTTACCATCTCAGCCAAGTCATCTTGTTAAATAAGAGCAGCAAAAAGTAAACATATATTTGAAGTGACTTACATTTTTAAAATGCTATTTTAAGCTATAAAATTGTATATTTATAAAAATTGCAACAACCAATTACATTACCAGTAATACCATATTTACACTATGCAACTTTGTTGCATGCAACTTCTGTTTTTCAGTGAGAAAGACAGAGAAGAAATACAAAATGTATACATTTCTATTTCAACACTCACACTTAAAATTAAAATTGCATGCAACAAAGTTGCATAGTGTAAATATGGTATAAGTTAACTATTTAAATTGGCTAGATTTACCTACAATTTTATTTTTGAGTGTAATTGTTTCAATCTTAAACATTATAAATTTGTCTTTTTGCGTTTCGTCTTACTTTTAAACAATTAATTATGCTTTTCCACTTACATCTGGGTATTTGGAGAGCGATGCGATCATAGCCGGTGTAGTTGGCTGAGTTGTGTTAAAATCATTTTCAGTTAGGTCCATGGATGTTAATCGCTCGAAAGCAGGACCACTCAAGCTGGCATTGACGGTGGGTATACATGAGCAATCATAGAAAAACTAAAATTAAAAAAAAAGAACATTAAGAAGTCCATAAATTTTTCTAGAAGAACAAAAAATATATCGTATAAATAGAATTTTATACAAAGTTAAATTGTCAGGATTTAAGAAAAATTTGTAGTTATGAAAAAGCTTCAATCGACGATTGCTACTGTTGGTTGTGTTTGGCGATGACAAAGAGTTCTTAGGGTAAAATGGAACACCAAGTAGAATGGAATAGATGTTTTCGATATTACTACAAATTTCGCCAATACTTTTTATGTCTTTTCTGATTGTGGTCCGTAATGTGAACTAAAAATAATTTTATATTGTGCTTTCTGGAGAACAGAGTAATTCGGTTTTTCCAGACCTTGGCCTTTTGCCGATTACCCACAAAAACTTATATGTTACAACCTAGTATCTGAAATAATAGATCAAAGGGCGTGCATGAAAGTAATCAAACGTTAAATTTGGGAATCCCGCCACTTCCCGAACTAGCAGACCTTGTTGAAATTGATATAAGAGGAATGAATTCATTCATTCGTTAGTGGGGATGGTTCAACACAGACCCAAACTCTGGAATAGGCTTGGCATTTTTTTAAATTTCTTCTTATCCATTTCAGGCGTAACAAAGGGACCAAATTATTAAAAAATTATTGAAAGTTAGAACGAAAAAATTCTCCAAAAACCGAAAAAATCGTAACAAAAATATATATATCGCGAAAAACGAAAAAAAATCGCCAAAACGAAAAAAAACGCCGAAACTAAAATATTACCACAACGGAAAAAAGTCACAAAGCTAAAAAATCGTAAAACGTAAAAATATCGTCAAAAACCGAAAAAAACGCCAAAACGAAAAAAAATTAGTTTTGTCAAAAAGCAAACAAATCGGAAAAAAGCAAAAAAAAAAATTCGCAAAAAACGAAAAATCGCCAAAAAAACCGCAAAAATTACCAAACACGAAAAAAGCGCCAAAACTAAAAAAAATCGTTAAAAATGCAAATGGAATATATGTATGTATATGGTATTCGTACGGAAACCTACGTGCGTGAGTCAAAGCAATTTACTGAATTTATTATTTTTTTCACCAGTTCGTCGACGAAATAGCAGCTAAATGCGGTTAAATGGAACCAAAGAAAACAAATTTCTAGTTTGTCTGTTGGTCACTTTTTTTTCGTCTAATATTTGCCAAGTGTGACCGTAGCTTTATATTCTTTTAATTTGGATCCGATATCCATCTCTTCGAATCTTTGCTTCTGTTTTGGTCCTATAAACAGAATTGAAAAATTCCTTTTTTTATTATTTGAACAGATATACACTCAGATTGGTACCAGTTCTTGCTTTTGGATTCGATGTTCTCATGTCTGTCTATCCGCTAGACTTAGACTGGGGGTTTTTTGTTGTTTAATGTGATTATTTCGATCTAATTTGCTTCTTAATCCATACGTTATACTCAGAAAGAATTAGACATGATGAATATTTCCAAGGAACAAGTGAAAAATCAACATCAATTTAGTTTTCAACGAACTCAGTAGAAGAAAACAACGCTATTTTCGGAAGCCGCTACACTTACACTTACACTTACTTAGTGCTCATGAGTATTTTACTTATCACCACGTGTGAGGTGGCTCTGTTAAATGTGATTTCAACTCTTATATATAAAAATTGTTCGTGAAAATTGCATACGGTAATTAAATCACTGCTAAATTTATGTTAATTTTCTGATTTATCACAACAATTCGAAGTGTTACTGTTGGACTATTTTTCTTCATGTCCATTTATCTGATGTTTTTTTTACTTCGGTTCGATTTTTATACTTAAGTACATATGAACAATTGTGGCCTTATGTTCCTTCCAGGAATTGCTGCATATTAACAGGAGCGGATCCAACTTAAGTTTTTTGGAGGGAAACTTTAAATGAAACGTATCATTTTGTAAAATTTCTTTTGGAAAATTTACAAAATCCTCCCCTGGATGCTCGCTTGATAATCTGTATATATAGATATGAACAATGTTCAATGAACATGTGCAAAGCTTAAGCCAGTAGCTAATTGTTTTCGCAAGAATATTATATTTGGTTGTACTAAGAAAGGAGTTTTTAACGCATAGTCAGTCTTGCATAACTGGGGGTCTACATTAGCCATGAACTTGGTATGAACATCATTTCGAACATCGCATATGGCTAATGTAGACCGCTCATGTCCATGTTTCGTCCATGCTCTGACATCGATGCCCGAACATATGTCTGAGCATCAATGTTCGCCATGAGATTCGCCGTCAACAACCATTTTTAATAGAAAGAAAAGAGACAGAACGAAATAGTTAAATATTCCATTTCTATTGCGCTACCATTAAATACATTGATAAGACAGAACATTTACCTTTGTCCCCGTGCCAGTTATATGTTGTTTTTTACATCCTGCATGACAAGGAGAAATATAAGTCATATTATTTTCACCACATACGGGTGAATAACGAACATAATCACACCCACAAGCAGAATTACACGTAGAAGAATTGCTTAAAGTTCTAAAAAACAAATAGATGTTAAAATAAGAAATTTTATCAAACTCAATTCAATTACAGCAAACATACTTATCATGAATATTGACCACAACAGATTGTTCATTACCAGGACAGCCAATAAAAGCATAAGTCATAATACCAGCTACAGTTAAGAAGCCTACCACAACATTCCAAGCGGCCATGTAACGGGCTCTTGGTTTATATTTGGAAATAATAAAGCCAGACGATAAGACACCAACAGCTGAGAAAGCCAAAGCCACTGTGCCAGTGACCATGCTAAAGAAAGTAAAAATAATAGAAAAAAAATGGATTTATAGATTCGTTTTGTATAGAAATAACAAACAGTAAGTGTTCTTTACCTCGATGTGGAAGCAGACTGGCGATATTGTATCTCTATATATTTCGGTGTAAATATCCAATAGGGCGTATAACCAAACAAATAAAATACTGATGAAAAATTATTATACATATAAATCTTATTTGTACTCAAACGTTTAAAGGTGATCATCATATCGTTAAATGAGGTCTTGTGCTCAACTGCAGGCTTCTCTTCTAACTGTTCATTAAGTATTTCTTTTTCGGTCTTCTCTTTATCTCTAACAGAAATTTTTTCTTTTCTACGCTTCTCTTCTACCATACGGCGAGCTACCGCTCTTGGCAATTCTCTCGGAAACATAGTTAAACAGGAACCACTGACTAAAATCATAGTACCAATTATAAGCCAACCCATCCACCAGGCACCCAACCAACGGGGGTCTTTCATTTTTATCACAGGATGCAATTGAGGAGCTATGTAGATTCTTAAACATAAAGAGGCCAAAGCATAGCCAATGGCAGGTCCCAACATACGCAAAAAATATGATAAACCTGGAAGTGATTGCATTATTAATTATTTTCATCTTTTAACCTTGAAACATTTATTTCTTTTCATAATGAGAAAAATATATTTTATCGCTTGTATACAAGTAATAAAATAATTTTATCTATTTGCAATCTGTCTTAATTGTACTCAATAAAGTTCTAAGAATATAAAATTTTTATTATACTGAACTACTAATACTGCTGCTGCTTGATGCTATCAAAAGGCTATAAATTAAAATAAATGCAACTCACTTAGTAAAACGGGTGTCTTGGATTTTTTTATATTATCATCCATATATGCTACACCCAGGGTATAATATAAAGATCCACCAATCCCTGAGATAAATTGTGCTAAAAAAAGTACCACTTGAGGAGCGAAATTTCCTTCACCCTCTTCGCATTCTATATTATCACCGTTTATGCGACATAAAGTTTTTGAACGTTGCTTTTCTAAAACCTCCATAGTGGCATTCTCATCGGGTAGAGCACCAAACTCGGCAGTCAACGCTAAAGCATCCTCTCCGGGACCATACAAAAAATGTGGAGCTGCTGTTAGCATACAAAATGCTACTATCGTTAAGAGACCTTTTTGAAATAAATTAATGTTAATAATTACAAAATTATTTTAAATAATATTTAAGCTACAAAAAGTACAAAACTTACCAAATCCTATCCATCTTGGCCGATGGCCTCTACCTCCATAATAACTTAATACTGCTGAGACCATCATTTGACTTATATCATTTCCCACCGATATTATGCCAGTATTTTTGGAAGGTATTTTAAATCTTTTCTCAATGGTTGTTATCGTTCCATTGAAGTAGGCATATGTCATTGAGAATATACAACCCACTAGACCGTATAATACAACGTAGGATGTTTGATTTGCAAATCTAAAAATAAAGTAATTACATAATTTATTTTTATATTCTATATATAAAATTTTTTTTTTTATTAATATCAGAATTATCTACAATGCTAAAAATAAATATGATAAGATCTAAAGGCTACAACATTAATGCAATATATATAGAAATTTTCCTAATTAGCGGCTTGGTAAATAAATTGCAATCGGTAATAGCCCCTGCTGTATCTGCTTTTTTTTTTGCAACCAAACTAGAGTTTGTAGAACGTGATTAGACAACTCGCAGAATATATTTCATATTATATTTCGTTAGGATTAATTTTTTCATCTATTAGAAACACCACTATATATGCATTAATCTAGAGACAAAATATAGTCAAACAGCGTACTACATTTTTCATATCCTCATCTTTTGTCCTTTTTAAAGGACTTAACATTTTTCAAGAATGCTTTTTTAAATAATTTTATTTTAACACTACTATCTAATATTTTTTAGCTTACTCGGTACTACATAAAAAGGAAGGCTCTGTAGGATTTTATAAAAATATTTACTTCAGTTCCCCTAAACAAAAATATTAAAAAAATTTCCTTTTAAAAATATATCCTTCCATATCATGAAAAGTTTTCACTAAAAACTTTTTTAAAAATTATAAGTTACAACCATAAATTAACTCTATAAGACTTTGAAATTTTATGAATTTATCTCTCTTAGTACAAAAGCTGTGATTGTTTTTTTATGGCACAAAATTAATTTTTATACAAATTGTATGTAGAAAATTAGTTTATAAAAAACAAGCATTCATTTTAAGTCGAGAGCAATTAAAACGTAAAACATGTGTCTATTCTAGAGCTTATTTAATGTTAATATATATTTTTATATATATTGCAAAGCAATCAATTAAAGATATTGCAGAAAATATTAGAAAATTTGTTTCCAAGGACATCTTTTTAATTCTTGTTCAGTTGTTCTTCAAATTTTCTTCCATACCCTTGGCGTAAAAGCAAATACATATTAATTAATCTAGAGACTTAACATAGGAAAACTCCGTACTTGGGTTTTCATTTCTTCATCTTTTGTCCCTTTTTAAGGACAACATTTTTTGAGAATGCTTAGCTTGATACTTTTTTGATATTAATATTAATAATGTGTGTGTTAGAATGTATAGTAAGCCCGTAACGTGCTGCTAAGGGGCTATTCACATATTACGTAACGCTATTTTCGGAGTTTTTTTTACTGCAACCCCCCCCCCCCCCAATTCGTAACGTTTTTTTATAACATTTTCAGTATAAATTACATAGTTCGTAGCCCCCATTGAGCGTTACGTAATATGTGAATCGCCCCTAACGCGACACTCAACGCTCTGGTTTAGGTAGAGCTCTAAAAGAGACAAAATCACAACATTTTTAAGTCTCATAGGGTTAAGTTAAGGCTACAAAATATAATTTTTAAAAGCCTTTTTGATGAAAATTTTGAAGAATATAAAAGGATTTCTTGAAGACACTTTTTTTGCTAAAAAAAATTTACATATTAAAATGAAAACAAAAATTGAAATAAGTATTCTCAAAAATGTAAATGTAAAAGTCCGTTAAAAAGAAGAAGTGACGAGGAAATGAAAAACCCAGCACGCAGTTTAACTATGTTTAGTATCTAGATTAATTGATATATAGTGGTTTTTATGTCAAGGATATGTAAGAATAGTTGTAGAGCAACTGAGCAAAAATTTTAAATATGTCCTTGGAAACAATTTTTCTAACATTTCCTTCAAAATCTTTAATTGATTATTTTGCAATATATATAAAACTATTTATTAACACTAAATAATCTCTAAAATGCACACACATTATACGTTTTTATCGCTTTCGGCTCAAAATTAATGGGTTTTTTTTTATAAATAAATTTTTTTACATAAAATTTTTATAAAAATTAATTTTGTGCCGGGAAAAAAACAATCACAGCTTTTGTACTAAGAGAGATAAAGTCATCAAATTTTAAAGTCTTATAGAGTTAATCTAAGGCTACAACATATAATTTTTAAAACATTTTTTAGTGAAAACTTTTCAGGATATGGTAGGATATATTTTTGAAAGGAAATTTAAAAAATTTTTTGTTCAGGGGAACTGAAGTGAATAAATTTATAAAAGTCTACAGAGCCTTCCCTTTTATATGGTACCAAGTTTGATAAAAAAATATTAAAAACTAATATTAAAAAAAATTATTTAAAATAAGCATGCTTAAAAAATTTTAAGTCCTTTAAAAAGGACAAAAGATGAGGAAATGAAAAACCAAGTACGCAGTTTGACTATGTTTTGTATCTAGATTAATGGATATGTAGTGGCGTTTCTGCCAAGAAAATGCTGTCACGCAGTGTTATCATATAGTGCATCCTCAGATAAATAAAATTCTGAAAATCTGCGTACACTCAAAAGAAAAATTTAGCCATCAACACTTAAATCATACTGTAACGAATTTCAAAAGTAAGCTAAAAAAGGATTTTCTTAAATAAAATACACAACGCTTTATTTACGCTTGTCATTAAGTTAAAAGAGAGTAAATAGAGAAAAGCATCCATGGTTTCAAGCTGAAACAGGACCAAATTGCAACCAGTAAATAGTCGTTTATTTTTTGCCTTAAGCCAGGCCTACCTACCAATCTTGAACTAAGAGATTTTGGCTTATATCCAAGCCCAAGCGGGTAGGATGGTATTTCTTATTACTCTTCAATTATGAAACAGATTTGACTTAATCGGTTGTTGAATCCACTTCGACTATTGTAATATGTATATTAAAGAAAAATAGATATATTTATCTATTCCTACAGTTCATGTCGCACAGTGCACAGTGGGGCAGATTCTAAATATTTGAAACATAAATGAGGAATTGCTAAGCGGATAGCTCTATCAGAATACGACTTCACACGTACATAGCAGAAGAGAATTTGTGTTTTAAATAACAGCTCTCTTACTTGCTCAGGAGCGAAGCTATGAAGTCTCAAAGTATGGCACTTCGGCTATGTAAAAGTTTTTTCTGCTTGTCATTTTTTTTTGTTTATCATCCAATTTCAAAACATTTTTGCCCTTAATAAAATCTAAAAGATACATGTTTGGTTGTATACTTATCTCTTATAATTAGTTAGTGACTTATACTTATTTGAAAATTTAAATTTCTCTCTTTAAAAATTTTTTGCTAAAAAAATCACCATCACTCTTTTACATATATATAAAAAAAATTCTTTTGGAACATATAGCAAATGTATACTTATATGAAAGGTTTCTGTACAGACGTCAATTGACGGCACACAAAAAATTAAATTTCCTAATAGAGTTTGACTTGGGAACTTCCTAATACGACCTATTATAAATTTTGAATTTAGTTCACATGTTCCAATATCCCAAAGCTGGGATTCCGAAACCATTGCCATTTCTGAAAACCCCTATGTGTACGTAGTTATTTGGTAAAGTTTGAAATGGGCCTTGCATCAAGTGTGGACGCCATGGGCAAAATTGTTCAGAGTTGAATTTTTTTGGATTTCCTGAAACTTTCTTAAGAATAAAATCGGAGAGGACGAAAATCCAGACCGTGTCGAAAATTTTCGTTTTCACTCAATAACAAACTAACTAAAAATTAAAGGGTATTCTGTCAGGTTGTGTAATTTTGAAATTTAGTTGTATCTTCTAAAACAAAACTAAAAAATTATTTAGTTTATTTTTCCGACCTTTTTTAATTATAAAGACAATAAAATTTTGAGGGAACGAAAATTCTACAAATTGAAAACAATTACAGACGCCGCTATATGCTTGAAATGTTACACATTATTAACATACCAACAAAAGAGAGAATTAACTACAAAGCTGACACAGATAATTGTGCTCAAATATACAGACACCTAGTGAATAAGAAAATTAAATAATAACAAAATACAAAAATATATAGTGCAATATTAGGTTTACCCTTTTAGTGTATATTTGACGATTGCTTGGACAACTCGATGTCTGTACACTCGTTTGGTTGTGTGTAAACAATTAATGTAAGCAAGGTTGTTGTTGCAATTTTTGTTTAAAATATTGGTTTTTATTTATATATTTTTACATTCTTTGTTTTGTGCGTTAATCTAGTTTGTTGATAAAAATATTGATGTTTTACATACATATATTTTTATTTGTTATTATCTTTGTATCTGGGTATTTATATTTATATATGTAATTATATTTATTGTTTTTAGAAAATAAGCCCTGATGATGCTACGCGAAGATTGTAGCGAAATATTGGCATAACATAATAAAATTTACACCCTACTCTTGACCTCGAGCTCAAACAAAAACGTATTATTGTCTTTCAAAACTAAAAAAAATATAGCCAAAACTAAAAAAAATTTAAACAGAAAAAGCGTCAAAACTAAAAAAATCTTTAAATATAGAAATATCGTTAATATCGAAAAAATCGCCAAAACGAGAAAATCGCCACAACAGACAAAAATCGCCAAAACGAAATAAATCGTAAAAAACAAAGAAAAAAAAATCGCTCAAAAATCACTACAACTATAGAAATCGCAAAAAATTAAAAAAAAAAAGATAACAGGCAAAAAAAAATCGCCAAAACTAAAAAAAATCGCCAAAGCTAAAAAAATCAACAAAAACGGAAAAATAATAAAAAACAAAATAAAAAAAAACATTAATGCTAAAAATTAAAAAAAGGTAACAGGCAAAAAAATCGCCAAAACTAAAAAAAAATCGCCAAAACTAAAAAAATTAACAAAAACGGAAAAATAATAACAAAAAAAAAACACTAAAGCTAAAAAAAAAATCGTCAAATCGTCAAAAAGGCAAGAGCAATATTTGTATGTTCATGGTATTCGTGCGGAAAACTTCGTGTTGGAGTCAAAGTCGCACTTTACTTAATTTATTAATATAATTTTTTAAAAGAAAAGGCTTCCAAAATGTGACGACACGATCTTTTAGCAAAAATTAAATCTTCAAATTAAAAAACTTCAACCATATATAATAAAATCATACATTTCTTTTGATATATAATATTTGAATTTAATTCATGGATGAACAAGTTATTGCAACATCTTTTGTTAATATCAAAATATTTTGGTTTAAAAAAATACACCAATTACAATTTTTAGCTTTTGATAATACGAGTATCTATAACTAAAATTGTTTGCGAAGGTATTTAATTATACAAATTTTACTGCACTTAGTCAAAAAGGCATAATTTCTACTTCATTGATATATAAAGTATCTACTTTTTCAGCACAAATCATTTTTTAGTTAAAAGAAAACAAAATTTATCTTTCCGTATTGGGCTTACTTACCTTTGAAAAAATTTACCCTTAAATTTCCAAAAGCCGCACGTCATATCATCTGACAATGGCATATCACGTAATAATTTATTGATATCTTCTGTCATCTTACGATCATGTTCAGCTTTGATACTTTTCTGTTGTTTCAATCCATTTATGGGAGCACTACCATTAGTATTATTATTTAATAATTTGGATTCTGCATTTGTGTCATCAGTATGATCACTGCGATCACTAGTAGCAGTTTGTGTTGGATTTTTGGCATTATCATCCATTGTATTGGATGTTTGTTCTTCAATTTCAACCATTACTTTTATTATTTTTTACATTAATTTTTATTTGGCATTAAGTTTCTCTTTTTTTATTATTTTTAGGTTAGTAACATCAATAAAGGATAATACTTTTAAGAAATTCGTTTCACAGCAGGATTAACACGTTAATTATTTTGCTTAATTATTAATTATTTTACATTAATGAACCGCTCACTAGGACTGTCACTAGAAAAATGTAAATTTTCACCAAATATTAACTTCATTAATAATAAAACTTTGCAAGTGATTAATATTGTATTATTGCTTTATTATTATTATTTTACAGTGTCTGTACGACAATATTTTTATTTAAATCACTTTGTATGACGTTTCGTTTATTTTTTTCTCGCTCCTTTTGCAAACTTGTCATTCTAGATCACAGTATAATCTGTTTTGCCCACAACCATTAAATTCTGACGATTATTATCATCATTATAGTCGTCAATCTCATTGTTGTCTTAAATATTAACACAATAAATAGAGTGGAAAGAGAAGTGTAAACGGAGCAATGTAGCAGCATCAGTGTAAACAAATTTTTCGTACACATTTCTCTATCTATCTTATTATCTGTGTTTTCTATTTTATAACTGTCATTTGTATATCTCGCACTTTTGCAAATAAAGATCGGGACTAAGTAAAAATTTACATCTTAAACAAATACATAAATACGTATGTACGACACACGTATGTATACACAGATGCATTGCACACGTACTCACACACTCAAATTTTTATATATACACCTACAAAAATAATCAATATCAGTTATTTTCTTATTTTCTTTCACTGTGAGAGAATCAAAACGCCGCACGATACCATCACCCACTTGTCAAAATTGAAAATTTCTTTGTATTTTATTTAATACGATCCTTTTATACTTCTTAATATACGAAAATGTCATCAATTTTAACTATTCTAAAGCAAGTAGTTTGGTTTTCTTTTTATATGCGTCCCTCCTTCCCTACATACTCCTGCTTATATTAAGTTTTGTTATTAATTCTACTATCATATAAAAATATTTACAAATTTTATTAAACAATTAAACCCCAAAATTAGAATCAAGCCTATAAAATTGTGCATATGGTTGAGCCAATGTTTTGAAAAAATAAATAAAACAAAAGCATTTAAGAAAAGATAACACTGTGCAACAAAAAAAAAGCAATAAGAAGGTTATAACAACTGATTCTAGTAGAAGGTTTCGGAAAGCATATATGTAGGTATTTACGTGTATCGTGTATGTTTTGAAATTTTATACATGGGACTAATTTTTAAAGGATTGCAAGTTTCCCCATTTCAGCACATTGTTACCAGTGATGCCAATTTAGCAATTTCTCGCTAAATTTAGCCAGTTTTCAGCCGGTATAGCTAGAATAAAAGTTAATTTAGCTGTTAGCTATTTTTTAGACACTTTTTTTAATCTAACTATTTTGTAGCAATTTTTTCATACATGAAATTTTGTTCCGATTTTTCATTAAAAATTTTAACTCGCAATAAATTAACAGCTAGTTACTACCAAAAAATACAACAGACTAACATGTTATTATTTTCGCATGCATGAGAAGCTAACAAACTTTGGTAACACGTAAAACTATTTTTTAGAGATGTACTTTACTTTAAAAAATCTTTCCAATTTCATGTAAAAAATAATATATGAATTAATTTCCTATTTTTGTTTAATATTCATGATTTTTTGCCATTTGATCTCGCTTAGCCATTTTTTAGTTAGTTTTTAGCAATTTTTTAGCCATTTTTTTTGTCAACATTTAGCCATTATTGGTGAAGGAACTCTGGCATCACTGACCGGAAGAGGAAATCTTGTAATCCTTAAATTTAGGTAAAAAAATATATTCAGCATTTTTATGCAAAATACTACGCGAAACATTTTTGTGTAACCTATTAACCCTCTGCTGTCCCTTTCTGGAAAATTAAAAAAAAATGTCCTTAAAGAGGTAAACAGCGGTCTAACGGTCCTGCAAACATATTTGCCATGAAGTTCTACTATAACTCTGCAAATACAACAAAATTCAAAATTCAACATGAACGTGAGGAATCAGAGAAATCTGTGGTTTTAAGGGTTAATTTCGTACTAATTCACAATTACTGATAAAATATCCCACAAAAGCGGACATTAGAAGGCTAGCGTGCATTAGAAATATGTTTAACGTAAAATTTCACCCAAAAGAAATAATATTTATTAAAAAGAAGCCACGGTGTCATGAAACACCGGATGGGAACGAAGTTCCTGTCGCCTTCGGCCTATGCCTAACGGCTTGGGCCTGCCATCTGCGGCCTATGCCTAACGGCTTGGGCCTGCCATCTTCGGCCTGCCCTCTTTGGCCTGTCATCTTCGGCCTGCTACTTTCGGCATCATGCCATCCGCAGGCCACCTTAGGTCGGCCCCTTTCGGTCGCTATGTCAGGCGCTCCCTCATCTTTATCGCTCTGACCACCACCAAAAACAAAAGTTATAATTTAAAAACAAAAATTTCAACTTCCTAGACGACAACAAGTAAATGAGGATAGTATTTTCAAGCCATAGATGAAAACAAAAAACAATTCGTCAACAAAAAGCCACTATCTCCTGGAAGATATTTACGCGATATTTGACAAGAATTTAGTAGAGAAACCTTCACTTAGCAAGGAAACCAACCATTAGCCAAGACACAAACCTGGTCCAAGGATACCAAAAACCATAACAAAAATCTCCCCAAAATCGCAGAAATTTCGCAGATTCCAAAAACTAGTACACAAAACTCCCAAAAATCTTAGAACTTCCCGGGGAAACAACGGCAACACCGAAAGCCACGAAAATACCAAGGCTGCAACACTGTGCTCTTAAGGAATTTAGCTTTCTCGTCGGGCTGTAGCCTTCATTTTGAATTGTCGTTACCAGTATTCGTTACACGTATTTGTTACACGTATTTTTCATTAAAAACATTGTTTAGCACCTAGCTATTAAAACATTTATATTCTGCATTTCATATGCACAACGTGCCATAGGGAGCTTCGTTCCCAGAAAGCGATGAATGCAACTTTGGCAATATTTTAAATAACAACGAAATTTATCAGCTGCACTTTGCTCCTAAAAATAAATATCGAATGTGCTTTATTTTTGTTCATTATAATGTTTCAACCTTCAATTAAATTATTGTAAATAGTTTATATGAAATACAGGTAGTTTTGCAAAGGGATCACTTTTTGATCGTAGCAAAGGATTGAGGGTTTTCCATACAATTGTCCATGCAGAAGTTTTAAGAAGCATAACAGAATAAACAGGTAGACTAATTTACAAATCACGATTTTATATTGCTCCTTTATTGCAACTTAGTCAGGCGTGGATACATGGGTGGAAATGGAATATTTCCTACCCCCCCCCCTCCCAACGGGTAAATTTCTATAGAGTTCCTAAAAGAATTTGGGAAAAATAGTATATTTTACTTAGAAGCCCCCCCCCCCCCCCAAAAAGCTCAAGCTGGACCCGCACCTGAACGTAGTCATATCTCAAGCAACCAAAATTTTTAAGTTACTTAAGAAAAAGTCTTCATTAAGACCCTCTTTATATGGTAAAAAATTTTCCGAAACATATCTTAATCTAAACCGAAGATATAACCACTAAAACACTAGCACCGTCCATATAGTTGCTAATAATTTTAAAACTTTAAACGCGATTTGCCAAGTTAAATTTTTTTTTGAAATATGACTACGTTGCCATAAATGCAATAAATAAAGCAGTTCACATAAAATTAGTATGTTTTTAGACTTTGTTGCACTGTGTAATTTGCTTATATCGCATACACACTTTTTACATTTATACTCTACATCTATATAACCTTGCGTTCAATTTGAACCTACTATATTTTCATTGTTAGGTACAATCGGACCAAAAGGATCTTAGGAAGGTTCTAGTGCTGAGAAATGCAGATGGGTTAAATATCTAGTCATAATTTTTAGTTAAAAAAAACGTTACTTTCGAAAATAAAGTGGTATAAAAACATAAACAAATTTCTAATTTTTGGAATCCTCATTATAACAAAATTCATATGAAAATAATTCATTCAAAAATTTTTATTACATATTTCCAAGAATAAAGTTTTGGTTTTATTACACCCTCTAGATAGACAATAATACACACACTAATTCTGTTATTTGGTGACACCTTTTTTGATTTACTTGCATTTGTTTTGTTAGCGCTTGTCTGAAAGTTAATTAATTAAATAGTAATTAATAAAACAACACAACATTTGATAAGATAGTAGTTGTTAATATCAAACAAAAGGATTATTTGAAGATCATAAAATACAAAAATAAGATCAGCAATAGAACTGCAGAGCTTCGTATGTTAATTATCTGAATTGTCTAGTTTATTTTGGAATTTTTCAGATTCATATCAGAATTCAATTTTTATTACTTTTCTGTCTGCTTGGAAAATTTTTAGATCTTAATAAAAAAGGAGCTTTCGAAGAACACAATTAAATGCGGAAGTAGTGCAGACTAGAATACGTTCTAATGATATTTTTGTAATGGCCAAAAATTCTTTTCCTTATACCTCTATATTTATACTATTATTTCATACTTTATTATATATTTTCGAGTTTTGATTCCAAACAAAACTTATCTATATAAAAATTGAAAATTAATAGATAGTACGGTGCTAATTATCCAGTAAAATAAAGTATGGTACTAAAAAATCATACATTTGTTCTTTTTAACCATATTTTGATCAGCTTTTTATCACAATAATATGATTCCTATAACACACTGCAAGCTCGATAATTGGGTCAGTGACAGGAACGGGTTATTTCGAAAGATAAACGCATGTTATCTAAAACTGATGCCGTCTCTCAAGGAGATGCTGCCAATTTAAGGTTATTCCCAATACTCATTTCATATTTTAATGCCTCCAATTTCATTCGATTTAAATAGTTTCGTTAAAAGAGTACTATCAACAGATTTTAAATCAAAAAGCTATAAAATGAAAAATATCGTTACGTATCAATCGTGTGTAAATAGCATCGTTAGCTTGAAAAAAATATTTTAATTAGTTTGTTAATTAATTTGTTGATTAATTCATTTAATTTGTTAATTAATTCAATAAATTGTTTAATCAGTGTTGATATGCTAAGGCCAAGCAAAAAAAAATATATTTTCTCTCAATCACAAATTAATACATTACCAGAGAGCTGCAACAAGTATAAAACTTCCGCGTATACCAGATCATATACTCTAATTTTGATGCAACCATTGTTTACAACAGCAAATACAGCAGATTGTCAACGCAGTAGCTCATTTTAAAAATTTCCCAGTAAAAAAATTGCTTCAAAGAAAGCAGGTTTTCACTATGAGAGAATAAAATTAGTGCTTACAAACCTGCTGATATCGCTGCTTATTTTTGTATGGCGAGTTCACGGCTTGGAGTACTACATTTTTGATACAAAAAGCGCTTTTTGAAGCGCTGAAAATCATCACATTCTCGCTTAAGAACCTGTATTAAATCAGCAGTGAAAAATCTGCTTTTTTTGTATAGTTTCTTTCATATACATTCACTGCTATGCAATAAGCTCTTCTTTTAAAGCGTATTATTATGCGCTTTATTGCCTTAGTGCTTCAAAAAATATGAAATTTTTTTACTGGCTTAGTATTAAATAGACTTTTGTCCAACACGTTCGTACTCGTTCAGCAGCTCGTTTTAGACACAAACCTATCCAACTCATTTAAATTACATGGGTTCTATTAGAGGTTTTTGTCTAGAACGAGCTGCTGAATGAGTTCGAGTGGGTTGGACACAAGTCTAGATTGCCTTCTTTGGTATGGATTTAACCGCATCGGAACGATTCGCATATGCTGTTCGCATCATTCTTGCAAAACTCTTTATGACCAGCTCAAGCTACTCGTTTTAATTCACACGCAATATATACAAGCTCTAAAATGTTTGTGCTACTGTAATCCTCATCCGTGTTGTTTCTTTTTTTCAAAGTGGCATAACAAAACCTACATACGCACTCATACACATATTTATGTATATGATCCCAACAGCAAATACTTTGCAAAACAGAAAAAGAGACTTGTAGAGTAACTCGGGTTTTTTGGTTAGATCACAATCAAATTATGCCCATAAACAGCTGAGCTACAAGTGAGAGTTTTTTCGTAAATCAGCTGCATAGGCTGTAAATAGGGTTTGGGATTCGGGAATTCTTGAGAAAAGACTAGCTAATATTCCCGACACATTTTTGAAAATTTCGCCGGGAAAATGGGAGATTAAAAGTACATATTATTTCATAAATATGTGGACTTTATTTGACAGATTTATAAAATGTAGTAAGTGAAAACGAAATTTATTTCGATTCATATAAGTAATTTGTATTATAATCTCTGTTTTTCTTTAATACCAATAAAACTTTCATTGTTTAAACACTAAAAATTCCATAATTTTTTTTAATTTTTACAAAATAAAAATGTGAACTTAAAAGGATATTTCATAAAAATGCCATGAAATTGAGGTCATGGCATTTTTCCTAACCCGTCTAACAGAAATAATTATTGCTTGATTCGAAAACAGCATGCATGATGAATGTAATAGAGTCTCGTTTAATCACTTTATCAGAACAAGGTAGAATAATTTGTATAACAATCTATGGATTGCAGTGCTCTAATCGTTTCCCAAAGTAAATAATTCTATCTTCAACGAATTTTGTGTGATTTTCCGCAGAGTTATTGAAAATATTTTCGAAAGTTTATTGGAAATTTTAAGCTCATAGAAGCTGTAAATATTTTGAGTTGTCACGACTTAAACCCTGAAAGAGATGTTTTAAGAGAAATAAAATGAAAAATCAAAGATACTTAGACAGACTGTGGCTCAGGGTATATGAAATTCGGCACATCTAGGTATAGTACTGTAACTTGCTTGTACTTAAGACCTAAACGGAAAAAATTAAATCTTACATACAGTGCTCAATTAAATATCTTTCAATATTTAGTGGAAGTTTGAAAAAGGGTGAACAAATTTTCAATGAGAAAAACTTGATAAAAAAAGAAATAGCTTAAAATGAAATAAATTCCATGGAAAAAGTGAAATAACACCCAATATAAAAAGCCGGAACAGCAATCAAATAGTTCTTAGCATAGAGTCTTCATGAGCCATTGATTTGTCTTGACAAAAGTCAAAGTCGATATGAAAAAATAGCACTAAAATGTTTCTGAAGTTTTTATGTAAGAAGTTTGACAAATATTAGAACAAAATTAAGTCTTGTGAAAACGGGGTGTAATGAAATAAGACCAAGAAGAAATTTAATGATTTATAATTAGAATTACATCGTGCAACCCTTAACAAATTTAAAATTTTTAACTATTCTTGGCATTCAAGTTGAATTTTTAACTTTGATGTCATTGAAGACTTATAGTACATTTTTATAACAAATATTTTGTAGGGTCTTTTACCACTTTATAACCGTTATTTAATGGGATATTTTTAATTCCCCTGTTTTAAGCAAGATACAGAACGACCTATACTGCAAGGTAAAAATGTTTCACAAAAATATTCCACGTTTTACATAATAGTGCAAAGCCAAGAATAATAGAATACAAATACGCATTCAGCTTTTGAAAACATTCTATTTCTGCGCATCTACGTCACATCAGCAGATAAGCACAAACACCATCACACAAACACGTGTATTTGGTAAAGGGCAATTTTGTTTACATCTCGATTTCAACGTCATTTTGACGTCACATCAGCACACATAAGTTAATGGACATGCGCAATGCGTAATCCGTATTCTATCATTCTTGGTGCAAAACATACTTAATACCTTAAATGTAAGGATTACAAGATTTCCAATGCCGAGTTACTATAACAATGTACAAAAGGGGGGACCTTTCACTCCCCTTAAATGAGCCGAAGGCGTAGGCATTCAAAACGCCAATACACATATATTTTTTTGTCTCCTCTACTATCATCAGTTGATAGAACCTTGTTATTTAAATTTTTTTTTGTACAGTGTTATCTAGTTATTTGCTTTGTTTTTGGACTTTGATTAATGAAAAATAATAAAAGGGTCGAGTATACGCAATCATTTCGCGATATGCTCCAGTAAATCAAATGCCTCGATTAAATTGACATACATATTTAATTGTTCTCAATTTCAAGTTTGATTAACCGAAAATTAAACAAGCTGATTAAATTGAATTCTCCTACAATTGCACTGTGTTGTAAGATGGATCGAGTGAATCGCTTACACTTTGGCATGATAAAAATATCTTAAAATATGTTTAGCATTTTATCAATATTTCCCTTCCAGAGATTTATTACGTATCCGCTAATGAATTTAGAGAACAAAAAAGAGTGAGAAAAAAAAGTTGATTTTAATCAATTCATCAAAATAAGATGAGCTTTTAAATTAAGCTTTATTATCACTTGAACTTCACTCCAATTTTCTTTCATGTCTTGACTTTAGTATGCTTATGTCTGTACAAAAATATGTGAGTATGTACATGTGTATGTGGATACATGTGTACATATGTACTGTATTCAGTAGTAAACATATTTAAAAATATATTACTGTTCTTATCTGTCTTCACGCTGGCTGCTGCAAATACTTTTGTAGATTGTATAGTCTTTATATCAGATACACACCCATCATTTATTTATGGAAATTTTTAAAGAATTTTGCGTAATTTTTTCTTACTTTTAAAACATTTTCAATATGTATGTTTTTTTTTAGTCTTTTGTAGTAAAGTAAAATATTTTCTTTGTCAAGTGCAAAAAAATAAGCAAACGAACTTGATGTAGATAATTATAACTATTTATAAAATTGATAATTAAAAGTTTCCTTTGACTTCTTTAACGGCTAAATACAAAGAAGGTACTTTTTCTCAAAGATCAAAAGCAAAACAATTTTTTCTCAATCACTCTTGTTTTAAATTAAATACTCGTACTTTTTTTTAAATTGATAGCTTATTACATAACATTAGTAAGTCTATTATTATTTATTATTTAGATATTTTTAGCAAGAATTAGGCTTTGCTTTATTTCGGCCACTGTCTTGTTTATATGTTTCACTGTTATTTTAAATTTTTTAATAGTTTTTATATAATTTGATTTAATTTTTTATTTAAGTTTTTATTGCATTTGTTAAAATTTGATATTTTTTCATTTATTTCTTCAAATTATTACTTATTGAAATCGCGTTCACCGCTTGACTAAGTTAAACTAAATCCACATTTTAAGTTCGTATTATTTTACCTACAAATTCAGCACACAATCGTAAGAAAGATGGATAAAAGTAGTTTGTAAAAAATCAAGTGAAATGTGATATTTTCGTCGAAAAAGTAAAATATCGTTGATGCTAATTTTTATTTATTTTCGTCTTTTGTACTCTCTTTCTCTAGATGATGCTGCCGCTGCTACTGCTTGTGATAATGATCATCATCGTAGTATATTTCACTTTGTCAACAGTAACTTTTTTCATATTCTGCTTTATTTTTCAATTGTTATTCGCCTTTAACGTCAATATTATTATTATTATTATTATTATTATTATTATCGAATTACATCATTTCAGCTTTATTGCTGGAAATTCACCTATCCCAGATATATCTATCAAAAGGATTAGGCTCGGTACTAATTGTTATCATTATTAGTATTTTTATTATTTTAATATTATTTTATTTATATTCTTTATCTAGCATCCATGAACCAGCGCACAATTCTAGTTGTTGCTATGACTGTGGACTTTTGGATACTTTTATACAGATCAGGGGGTCTAGCCCTAAATCCTGAAGTCCCTTCAGCATATGGTGTGGTATAGCTCCTGTGCTTGATATTACCAACGGTATTATCTGTACCTCTTTGACCTTCCATTGTCTTCTTATGGGCTCTATTAGTTGCGCATATTTTGATATTTTTTCCGCGTAATTTCTTTGCAGAGTCTGGGTATTTGGGACAGCCACATCAATGAGGTACACTTTACTTTTCCACTTATCAAAAAGGACAATATCTGGCCTGTTGGATAGCACACTTTGGTCCGTAAATATTGTCCTTTCTAGAACACTGGATGGCTTTCTAGAACACTGGATGGCTGGTACAAGTAGACGGGTTCCCTCTTACGTTCAAGAGTTTGTTTGCATGCAAGTTCCTGGTGCACAATTTTTGCTATAGCGTCATGCCTTCGTTTGTATTCGCTACTTGAAAAATATGTAGAGCCTGATATTACATGCTGTGTATTTTCTACCGCTTCACACCCATACCGACAAGTATCCCCTGTGACCCCAGGGTCACTCACTACTCTTCGCAGGTAGTTTCTTGTTGGTACGACTTGGTCTTGAGTGGCAATCATAAGCCCTTCTGTTTCCGGGAACAGCAGCCCTGCGTTAAGCCAGTGATTTGAAGCATCCGTGTTGACATTTTCCTGGCTTATAGAATATATATACTTGCCATGCAAGGGTTTACTCATCCATCGATCTATTTTATCTGCGTTGGAAACGGCGGCGCTTTGGTACTCACGATCTGCAAGTCTTAGTGGAGTGTTTTCATCTGCATGGCATATAGCACGATGAAGGTCGGATGTTTCACACTTACTAAAAAAGTATTCTCGCAGTACTATTCTCTGGCTCCGCCCAATGTCGGTTAACCCTCTTCCTCCCATGTACCTGGGCAGAGTAAATCTTTCGATTGCTGATTTTGGGTGATGTTTACGCTCCTTAGTTAGCAGAGTTCTTACTTTTCGTTCCAGGGCTTCAACATCTGTCTGACTCCAATGAATTATACCAAATGAATAGCCTAATACTGGCATAGCATAGGTGTTTAAGGCCTTGAACAGATGTTTACTCTTTAGAGGCGTCATTGCGAGTAGTTGGACTCTCTTTGTGAACACACTTGTTATTTCCTCTCTAACCCTCGTATGTTGTATATTTTTTGCCTGCTTGATTCCTAGTTACTTATAGGTTTCGTGTTCAGTCATTGTCTGAATATTTTGTCCATCTTGTAGTTCAAATTCCCCTGCTTGTAATTTGCCTCTAATAGTTCGTAATGTGCGACATTTGTCAAGGCCGAAGTTCATACAGATGTCTTTAGAAAAGTTTTCAACAATCTTTAACAAATGCTCCAGTTGTGAAGGCTTTGAAGCATATATTTTTATATCGTCCATATATAGGAGATGCGACAGACGATATTGCTCTCCTGTGTTGTCTTTAATTGAAAACCCGTAGCCCGTAGAATTTAAAACAGATGACAGAGGGTTCATGGCCAAGATGAACCAAAGAGGGCTAAGTGAGTCGCCTTGAAAGATGCCTCTCTTTATTTCGATTTTGCTAGTTTTTATCGTTCCATTCGACGTATTAAGGTGGATCTCAGTTTGCCACTTCCTCATAGTTTGCTTAAGTAAGTCTATATAATTTGGGCTTATTTTGTAGATTTCCAGAACTTTTGTAAGCCAATCATGTGGTACGGAGTCGAAAGCTTTCCTGTAATCTATGTACGCTGTATACAAATTACGTTTCTTTGTAGCTGCTTGGTTGCAGACCACTGAGTCTATTATCAGTTGTTCCTTGCAGCCTTTAGATCTTTTTCTGCAACCGTTCTGTTGAGGAGCTATAATATTGTTACCTTCGCAGTGCTCGTAGATTCTCTTGGCTACGCATGTTGTTATGATTTTATACAATGTGGGGAGACATGTTATTGGTCGGTATTTCGCCGGGTCCCGAGAGTTTTGCGGATCTTTTGGGAGTAAATACGTTATACCTACCAACAGAAACTCAGGAATTTTCTCCGGGTCCGCTATGGCTTCATTTATAAACTCACGAAGCTTTTCCCACGTGTTGGTAAATTTTTTTATCCAAAAATTTTGAAGATTATCTGGACCTGGTGCTTTCCAATTTGGTAACGATTTTATAATTCCCTCTAGTTCAGCAGCTGTGATATCATTATTATTATTATTATTATTATTATTATTATTATTATTATTATTATTATTTTGAGCTAAATCTGATTGAAAATTATAAATACTCGAAATATGTTTTATATGGGGTACTTTTTTTAAGGCGGAGAAATTTAAATTGAGAAATTGTGACAGGTTCTCTTACTTTAGGGTATATAAAATATTTTATTCGCTGAGAAAAAAGTTTTAGCCTCGCCTCCATTTGGCCGGGCTGAAGGATTTTCTCCTTTGGATATGCGGAGTAAAGATTTTTGCTTAACAGGTCTGTCATAAAAATTTTCTTCTTTGGAGGCTAAAGGCAAGCTAGGCAGAAATTTGTAACCCAGCAAAGCCACTATTCCATGTGATGGGATGGAATAACAGAAATAATGTCCAATAACAAATCAAGTAATGGCCACATACATTATTATCATTTCGATAAAAAAAAGTAATGTCCGCCGAATTTTATCTCCTTTTTGAAGAGAAAAGTACTGACTTTGCAGAGTAAAATTATTCTGGCCACACTTTTTTTACTGTTGAAGAACAGTACTGGGTTTTTTCCAAACAAATTGAATTTACATTTATCTGTAAAAATATCTGTTTGCCAAGTCCAGGTCTTCGCTTTTGTATCTATTCGCAAATTCCCATCTAATCCTGTTCTTAGTCGCACTAATAACACTATGCAACAAGAAAAATGCCAGGGAGCACCACTATATTTTTTGATGTGCTACAAAAACAGTCGAAATTTTATATTCTATGAATAATTTTTTTAAAATTTTTTTCTTAAATTTAGGATTTTTGAATAGGCTGATTTTATTATAACTTGCGCAGGAGTTGTCCAATTTACTTACAAAAACTACTAAGAAACTGAAATAAAATTACCTTTAAACAGCTCTCACATAACTTTTTTATATACTCGATGGCTTCGGAATTATTTAGACCGCAATGATAAAAAAATTTATTTTTTCTGAAAAATAGAAAAACGTTTTTATATTAAAAAATTTAAAAAAAAGTCAAAAGTGGCTAAATGGTATCAGTTTTATTCTTTAATCCTAAAGTTTCAAATACTAGAAATAAAATAAGTTCTATACCTTGAAAAATGATCGATTAATATTGATTTTATTCACAATAAAGTGAAATAACCTGATTTTTGCAAAAAACAGAGTTTGAAATAGACTGCTCCACCGGTATTATCATAACATAGGAAAAGGAGAGTCAACTTTTATAACAAAAACCACTGAAAAACGTTAAACAAAACTACCTTTAAGTTGCTTAAAAACACTTTTTTAAAAAACTTAATAGTTTTGCAATAATTTAGACCTCAATAATGAAATATATATGTATTTTTTTTAGGCGAAATTGGAAAATTTTCATTTATGTATTAACAATTTATAAAAAATCGAAAATGGCAAAAGTTGCCATTTATGTAAAACAATTTTATGTAAAACACCATGGTTACAGTTTGTGTAGAGCATTTTAACTCTCAAATAAATAAAAGGCAAAAAACTGCCAACTTGTTGAACAAAAATGTTCCTCGTGATGTTTTACACAAAAGTCTTGAAAACATCTTATACATTAAACTTAAGCCCTACAAGTAATTATATGCCGAGTCTGTATAACTATGTGCAAAAGGGTGGTAAATTTAACTCCTCCTAAAATGAGTCCCAGATATAAATTTTTAAAATACCGACACACGTATATATATTATTTGTTGGCCTCTACTAGAATCAGTCTTTAGAAGCTTGTTATTAAAAAAAATTTATTTTGTTTTACAGTGTAATTATTCACAATTTTGGAAAAAAATATTTAACTTCACTTTATTATGAATAAAATCTCTATGTAGCCATCGATTTTTATGAAATAAATTTGTAGTATATGTGTCTTTATTGTAAGTTTAAGCCATTTGTAATTTTTATAAATTTTTAATAAATAAAAATTTTCCAATTGTGGAAAAAATATATTTTTCACCATTGCTGTCTGAATAATTGAGAAACCATTGAGTATATATAAAAATTATGTTTAAACGGCTCAAAGAAAATTTTATTTCAAGCTTTCTAGTGTAAATCGGACTACGCATAAATTATGATGAAATTGGTGCAGCATCCTCTTGAAAAATTCCAAATTTTAGAATAAAATTGAAAAAGTATTCCTAGAATTTTAAAGTTCGACTGCTTTTGTAGTTATGGGATCATAACGCATCAAAAAAATATAGTGGTGATCAAAGGTCATGACAAAAGTTGCATTTTGTTGCATAGTGTAAGCGAATTTTTCCTTGGAACTGTACTTTTATATCCGTTCTTCCGTAAAACACTTTGTAGAGTTTTCCAATGCATACACAGAAAAAAATAAGTTTCGTTTTTGATAACAAAAATCCCGGTATTCAATAATTTTTTTTTCAAATTTCCTGTGATAAAGAATTCCCCTATATTGATAACAAAATTATTTCAAAATAAAAATATATATAAATTAAAAAATGTTGACATGGCTGGAATACGAACCCGGGCTTTCCGGACGTAAAGCATACACTCTATAGCTGAGCCATATCCCATTTATTTTTTTATGGGATACAACTTGTTTACAGTACTTATGTATAAAAAGAAAAGAAATAACCGGCATGTAAAAGAAATACTTACAACGAAATATTTTATTATGTTAAAGATAAATGTTATTGAAATTCATATTTTTTTTAATAACATGGTTTTATTGAATATAATTCTTGTCTATTTTTTTCTGTGTATGCTTATTCAAATAATTAGCCATTTCGAGCGCTTACTCTTGGACTTTTCATTATTTCTCTTACGTCATGGCTAATATCTGTGGTTTTCATGAATAAGCGCGGATGTCTATTTTAGTCGATTTTGAGTTATTGATGCCAAATTATATTATTTTATATGCTCTTTTATATGCGCCACAAATTTCGCTGATAACATGGACCCATTCCGAATTTTTTTTTAAACAACGTAACTTCTTAATTCATTCATTCATTCATTAAATATTGTTCGGCTCTAATGGACTAAATCGACATACAATTGCGTGCTGGAAATTTATTGCCGTTGAAAAAAAAAACACATAGCCACATGCGTTGTTGCTTTTGAACACATTTCCGAAATATCTTATGGTTATTGTTCAGTTAATAAAAACTTATAGTGACGTGTGCGCAAGCATTTTTCAGGTAAAAAAATCTAGTGTGCTTGAATTAGTTCAATGTAAACAACTGTTATCGACATAAGCTTTTTTTCTGAACACACTTTTAGTGTCTAGGATCTTACCCTTTGGGAATTTTTGCCTGAAATTTTGACACAAACTTTATACCACTTATGTTTTCATGAGTGTCCAAAAAAAGTTTGATTAAAATCACACAGGGTCCGTAGTATTAAAAATAAAGTATTTCGGCTTTCCCGAAAAAATTGGTTTTTAGACATACACGCTTATTCAAGAAAACTACAGATATTCCTATCAAATACTGAACTAAAAAGCCGAAATAATAACATTTTCACACAGATATATCCATTGGAAAGTTTTCCTGGTCGTCTGCTCTCTGGCATATTTTCCACTGAACCATTTTCTTTGTATTTCCTAATTATTTTCTAAATGCTGAGAAATGTTATATTTAATAATTTTTGCTTTTCTCGATAAGATTTTCCCTTTTCAAGACGTTTACATGTTAAGTTTTTTAAGTTTACTCCACGTTTTGTCAAATAAACTTAAAAAATTTCGAATAAACTGCGAAAAACTGCAGTATTTTGGGATTTTAAGAGTTTTTCGCAATTTATTGGAGATTTTAGAGGTGTATTAGTTAAACAGATATCCGATTCGGACTCAGTGCCTCGAAATACATGACGGTAAAACATAAAATTTTAAAGGTTTATCTGCAACCAAATGGACAATGCAAGTCTATTCATTCAGTTTGCGTAAAAATCCGCTAAGTCTTAGTAATCACTGAACAAACTTATACAAATAAAAAAATAATTAAAAAAATATAAAAATTTTTGTTTTTAAAAAGTTAATAGGAATATATAAACAACAAAAATTCTATTCCTTTTTAGTATGCATATAGGTAGATATATTCCTAATAAAAGGAGCCATATTTCATTAAAATCGAGCAACAACTTTTGATTTTATTTACAATTAAGTGAGAAAACGCAATTTAAAATAATGAATTTAGTACAAAAGTGAAACTTTTAAGCAAAAGGAATATTTTCTCGGAATAAGACAAAATTTGGTGCCAACACTAAAAATATTATAACTAGCTTATGTGGGAACTTTCCGAAAATATATCATATATTTTAGTAATCATGGATTTTTTTCAATAAAGGACATATAGAAAGGACACTAATAATTGCATCATTCGCCTCCTAATCATTGCGCCGATATCAACCATATTTTAATTTTTTATAGCCCTTGCCAACATTAACCAAATGTGCTAAATCTTTTTGCTCTACGATAACTCCTTAAATTTTTTTGCCGCCAAATGCATGAAAGGTATTGTAACTTCGAGAATAGGAGAACTATTATAATCTCTCGTATTCTATTTCGTGAAACAAATTGGTTTAAATAGTTGATGTTCCTACTCACTTACGGCTGTATGCATAACCAAAACTTGGCTGGAACTTAGCATAAGTGACGAAATTGAACTGTGTCTTACAGAGTTTTTTCATACAATTGGACATTAAAACGACTCTACTTTGTAGTCCTGACACATCCCTATATTGTACACTGATTTTTAATGACAAATAGTCCAGAATAATTAGTTAAGAGACAGTTCAATTTTATCGGTCATGCTATCTATATGCCAAGTTTTCGTTATGCATATGGCCCTTAGTATCCACCTTGATAAGTGGTACATATGAACAATGAACGCTGGTGCGATGGTGTAGCGTCGATCGAAATCAGTAGTACTGATACGTTCGGCTAGTCTAATTAGATTAGGGATGTAACGATACGCCGTTTTGCCGATCCGATACCGATACCGATATTTAAAAATAAATATCGCCGATACCGATTCCGATACCGATACGAATATTGAAATTGAGTTCAAGTTTAGATCAACAAAACTCAAGTGCAATTTTTTTATTATACAAAATTACATTGTAAGAGAGAATATTTAAAATTGAATATAATAAAATAGAATATAAAAAACTGGAAGTAATTTTTAAGGAGCTACATTTTCTTTGCTTCAAAAAAATCTATATTAAAAATATGCAGATAATTAGTAGAAAAACAAGAAAAAATGTTTAATTCCTTTGTAATTTTAAAAAATACTCGCCATGCTTTTTAAAAAATCGATTTTTTAAAGAACATTTATCAATCAACTAATATTCTTCTAAATAACTTAATAGCTTAATTATTAAAAGTCTTCTAAAAGTTTATATTTATTCACTTAAATTTACATGAAAATAAAGTTTTGAGTTTAAATTCGCATAAAAAAAATTGTCAAAATGGGTAATTTGTTATCCTTTTTCCTTGAGGAAAAACCATTATAGAACACCGAAAAAGAAATTTGTCCTAGCATCGGTTCCAATTCGGTGATTGGTAATCGAAAAACAGAATTTCTTGCAATGGCAAGGATATGTAAAACTAATTAGAAAATTTCCAAATTTTGCAATACTTCCGGATCGCGAATTCTACATTTTCATGACTTCTTTGGAGTGTCTTTTTTTGCTGGAATAAGATTTAAAAAACAACGACTTGAATTTGAATTCATGGTAAAATTAACAAAATATAAATAATTTTTTTTACAAAATAACAGCATAAAATATTATTAATTTTTAAAATTGATATTAAGAAGATTAAAAAAACAACGAAGTGAATTTAATTTATCGTAAAATTGAACAAAAATAAATTATTTGTTAAAAAAAACTCTGAAAAAATTTTTTAAAGTATCGTCGTATCGACAGTAAAATATCGCCGATACCGATGTATCGGAAAATCTGAAGTATCGCCGATATATCGGTACCGGTATCGGCATTCGTTACTTCCCTAAATTAGATATTCTAAATATTCCACTCTTAATAATAATTTGAATTTACATCAATTCAAATAATAAACTTAAGCCGAAATAATAAGTTTCAACATATTACAAAATATGCATATATTTCAAACATATTCATCAGCATAATGCTCAAACAAAATAACACACTTTTTATAATAAAATAATCTTATATTTTTACAACGTCTCTGTCAAATTTGTATGACGTCTTCATGATATCTATGACTTAATTCCTTTAAATTAGCTTAAATGGCGTTTCGCGTAATTCATGTAAACAAAAAATTCTCTGCCTCCACAACTTGATAATGAAAGAAAAAAAAATTCCTCATAAAAAATAACTAAAATATTCTATCAATTTATAGACATTTGATTCGTTTAATTTAATCATCCCTCTACATACATATTTAGTAGTGGTTTTTGGTTTGGCATTATCTTTTATAGCGTATTAGGTTACATTTTATTTCCTAGTTGGGTATTTTTTATCTTTATTGTGAAAAATTATTAATGAAAACAATTTCTAAAGAAGAAGATAATATATTTTTTTAATAATCTATATATGTATGTAGCTCATGTTATAACCCTGCAGATAACGCGACTAGTCCATACACGCATGTTAAGTATACTCCATAGAGGACTAGGACTAGTAACTAAATGTATGGATAAAACATGGTCGATTCAACATTACGATGTCCTAGTGTTGAACTATATAACCTAACTTTGCACTACATCGGAGTAGTATCAAAACTATTCCATGTCACTACTTGATGGAACACTCAAGTGTTCGTGTTGAAATTGTTAAAACACGAGCACTTATCGCTTAGCTACTTACTCTGGTTTACAAATGACATGGTCCATGTTTGCATTACATCGGACTAGTCTTAAAACTACTCTATGTCACTATTCAATGGAGCGCTTTAGTGTTCGTGTTTTAACGATTGCACTCGTTAAAACGCAAACACTTGTCTGTTAACTACATTCTATTGCTATGACTGCATTACATAGGACCATGTTGTAACTACTCCATTTTAGCTAAAATGTCCCACGTAGTCCAATATTATCTGTAGGGTAAAAGCTGCAAGTTATGTACATACAAACTGATTTTTTTATATGCCTTAAAGTAGGCATTGCATTAAAATAGTACTATGTAATTCAGTGGTACGATAAGAAATATTTTACTTATTACTAATACCTACATAGTAGGGTATCCATTTAATCGGGTTTCTGCCTTAACCGGTTAATCGCTCGGTTAACAATCGGATAATTGCTGTATTAACTGGTTAACCGATTAATGAAGTTTTTTCATAAATCAAGTAATTTCAACAATTAAAATTGCATAAATTATCCATTATTTTGAATTTATTAGTAAAAAGAACAATAACATAACAATTCTTGAACTGAATCAAGCAAAAAAAAAATCATATATGTATTCATTAGAAAATTAACAAGTTTGTGAGATCATTATATCAGTTATTTCAACAGTTTAAGCCTGAACACACACCGCAGAAGACAAAACTTTTTTGTCTTTTAAGTCAAAAACACTCATATGATTATAACTAGGGATGTAACGAATACCGATACCGATACCGATATATCGGCGATATTTTAGATTTTCCGATACATCGGTATCGGCGATATTTTACTGTCGATACGACGATACTTTAAAAAAATTTTTTAGAGTTTTTTTCTGACAAATTATTTATTTTTTGTTAATTTTACCATGAACTAAACTCATTTCGTTATTTTTTAAATCTTATCAATATGAATTTTAAAAATTAATAATATTTTATACAATTATTTTGAAAAAAAAATTATTTATTTTTTGTTAATTTTACCATGAATTCAAATTCAATTCGTTGTTTTTTAAATCTTATTCCAGCAAAAAAAGACATTCCAAAGAAGTCATGAAAATGTAGAATTCGCGATCCGGAAGTATTGCAAATTTGGATCATTTTTAATTAGTGTTACAATCCTTGCCATTGCAAGAAGTTCTGTTTTTCGATTACCAATCACCGAAGTGGAAGCGATGCTCGGACAAATTTCTTTTTCGGTGTTCTATAATGATTTTTCCTCAAGAAAAAAGGATGAAAAATTACCCATTTTCACAATTTTTTTTATGCGAGTATGGCGAGAATTTTTTAAAATTATAAAGGAATTAAAATTTTTTTCTTGCTTTTCTACTAATTACACTATGCGATAAATAAAGACTTTTGGAAAAACACAAGAACTGGACAGTACAGGTTCGATTGTCCTACAATGGCGTAGTAAAACCCTTTACTCAGTTTGGCGAATTTGGTGACAAGTTTTTTTTATGGGCCTCCAAATTTTCTAAAAATCAGTGGGACCTCAAAAAACGGTGTCATCAGTATTTGGCCAACAGCTAATTCAAACTTTATAATTCCGCTTAACTATATATGGCAATAATGTAGCTAAGAGTCTGTTTAACAGATTTTTTTTAACATTTCATGCCAAAAAATTTTTCGTTAACTTTTTGTTGACAAAATTAAGGAAAAAAATGTTTTTTCACTTTTTTCAGAATAATTTACAGGGACTTGTAATTTTTAACTAACAATATTTGGCAAACTTATAGTTACGGTAGAGCTCAACTACTTTTGTGAACATATCAATACAATCTGCACGTATCTAGGCACTCTAATAGCTCACACAGACCACTTTTTACCTTAAAAATTTTAGTTTTTCACTATTTTTTTATGCTAAAATTTTTTTTTTTGAAAATAGTATATTCAAGTGCATACTTCTTTGTTCTGTTTCACTTAGATTTTGTGCCCAGAAAAATAATATGTTCCTGTACTTTTTGTGAAAAAAAAATTATTTTATTCACTTTTTTCAGTATAACTTGTAGGGACTCCAAATTTTTCATTACCATTATTTGGAAAACAACAACAAACAATAAAAAATAGTAAATATTAAAATCAGCAACATAAGAAGTGGAACAATAACAAAGAAAGCAAAAAAATGCAATAAAAATATAGCCTTACTCGTAAAAAACGAAAACTTTTAAGGTAGAAATTAGTTTTTCTGGGCTGTTTAGGGTGCCCAGATACATTCAGATTGTATTGACATATTTACAAAAGTTGTTCAACTTTACCGTAGCTACAACTTTGCCAAATATTGTTAATAAAAAATTACAAGTCCCTGTAAGTTATTCTGGAAAAAGTGAAAAAAAAAATTTTTTCCTTAATTTTTCAAAAAAGGTGCACGAAAAAAAATTTTGGCATAAAATGATAATAAAATCTGTTTAGCGAGCTCTTCGCTACATTATTGCCATATATAGTTAAGCGGTATCATCGAGTTTGAATTTTCTGTTGGCCAAAAGTTGATGACACCTTTTTTTGAGGGCCCGCTGATTTTCCAAAACTTTGGAGGTCCACAAAACGAAATTGGTCACCAAATTCGCCAAGCTAAGTATAGGGTTTTACTACCCCGTGGTAGTACAATCGAATCCATACTGTCAAGTCCGTGTGTTTTTTTGACTGTTGCACTGTGTTATCTGGATATTTTTAATATAGATTTTTTGGAAGCAAAGAAAATGTAGCTCCTTAAAAAATACTCGCAATTTTTTATACAGGGTTAATATCAATTTTAAATATTAACAATCTCTTACCTGTAATTTTGTATAATAAAAAAATTGCACTTGAGTTTTGTTAATCTAAACTTTGTCAATTTCAATATTCGTATCGGTATCGGAATCGGTATCGGCGATTTTTATTTTTAAGTATCGGTATCGGATCGGCAAAACGGCGTATCGTTACATCCCTAATTATAACGCACACCAAAAAAAATTTGGTGCGTGTTGTCTCATAAAAACTAATGTACTTTTGTCGTATTGGTCAAAAAACAGTTTTTTCTTATGTTGGTATGGGTTCAGCCTAAAGAGATCTTCTAAATAATCTTTCAAAAAAAGAATTTCTTTAGTTTTGATAAAACTTGGCCTGAAAAAATTCTTTCATTTATCGTAGATGTTGAAGAAATCGAAAGTAATCCATAATAAGGAATATCTAGTTTGTCAGTCCTTTTCCTGGATTTGTCTAAACTTATAAAATTTTCCATTATGTCATTAGAGTTCTGTTTTAATTTTTTTTCAAATTCCTAACCTTATAATAGTTTCGGTTAATCTGTTATTGACTTAAATACAGCAATTTTTGAAAATAGCTATTTGTGTTGTTATTATTTTAAATTGGTAATTTTAGCCAAAAAATTGGTAATTGGTAATTTTAGCAAAAATTGTTAAAAATAAAATTAGTAATTTTAGCCATAAAAAATTATTTTAGTTTTCAAATGTGGTTTTTCCAAATATATATTTTGCAATTCAGTAAAATGTAATATTTTGGTCTTGAATTTAGGTTATCACAGTTCTTCGCATGTTTATGAGGCGGACGGATTCCTTTACCTGCTCAGCTAACTCATCTTGTTACATAAGGATAGCACAAAGTAACCATAGACATGATATAACTTACAACTTTAGAAAGTTATTTTAACCGATGAAAATTGTTATTTCATAAAAATTGCAACAACGATTTACATTAATAGTAAGTTAACTATTTAAATTAGTTAGATTCACCTACCATTTTATTTTGAGTATATGTTTGAAGAAAAGCGGCCCAGGCGTTTGGAAGTTATCACCTCTTTTCTCGTTGTAGCCTATTGAATCTGTGTGTTTGTGGCACTGCAGCTCCCAAACGGCTTTATCGATTTCAATATGAATTTTTGTTTGAAAGGTGAATTTATCTCAATCTTTCAACTTATGTTTGAAGAAAAGACGTCCAGTTATTTTGCAATTATTCATGTTATTAGTAAATAATTATATCGAATTAATAATTTCAGATATAATCTAAAGATATTTAATTATTAAAAAAATGTTTCGCTTCTATATCGCAAATTACGCCAGAGTGTAAATAGAAGATTTTTTCTATCATTTGTAAAATATCCTAAATATAACCTCCCATAAAAACTCTAAAATTAATTTTTTTACCTTGTATTCAACATTTTTTATTTTGCAAATCTTGGTTTTGTTTTTGGAAGAAAATCTTCTTTAACACTTGAACTCTTTTTGTTAAAACCTTTCAAATATTTATAAATTCGCATTTAAATTAATATGAACTCTCCGGCACTTCTATGGAGTAGAATATGTAGCCAAATATATGTTTATCGTTTCGTTTGTAACATTTAAAATATTACTAAAAGTCAAAACATATTTCTGTTTTAAGTCAAAAAAATAGTTCGTTTCTTTAAATTCCTTTAACTAGCTTAACTTTTAACAAAATAGCAATGCCAGGATGATAGTAAAGAAATTGGTTGGAGCAGCGGAAGGGAACCACCCCCAACCAACTAATTTGCATTACCTAATATCTGAAAATCTATAACAGTGAGAGTCTCCAAGTACGAGTTATTTTTAGAGCAAGTTGCGTTGTCAGAATTGTACTCTCTTTAAACTTCAATGTACGGAACCCAATTGTTTTCGCTACGCTGTCCGTTTGTCATTCTGTCTGTCTGTCCGTCTGTCTGTCACAGGCTGTTTTCTCGGGAACCGTAAGAGCTACGGACGTGACATTTTCAGATAATATGTAAAACTTTGGTCGCTACAACAACAAATATGTTGCAGTTAAAAATTGAAGGGTGTTCTGAAGCGAGCAACGAAACATGCTGAAATACTAATGTAATATGCAGACAATTATATACAGGGTGTCCCATTAATCAACGTCAAGCCAAAAGCGGATGATAGGGCAAGTAGTTACTACTCTAAAAAAAGTTAGTAAAAAAATCTATGTCACTTATTTTAAACGGTGTTGCCAGTTAAAAAAAGTCATCCTGTAATGATATTTCTATTGCTGTGACTACAAATCTTCATCTATAATTTTTGGCTACATTTGCTGTGTCTATTTTATAGTTAATGCGTTGTGTAGTTTGTACTTTGCTAATGTGTAACATTTCTAGCATTAATCTGCGTTTATAACTATTTTCAGTATTAAACTTTTTTATATTTTCAAAATCAGGACAATGATTAGTGTTGGAACAATGTAAAGATAAAGCTGTTTTTTGAGTAGATGTAATATTCCTGTTCTTTTAATCCGATCTATGTCCCGCAATTCTACTCTTCAGTTTGTTTTTGGTTGTACCTACATATACTTTATTACAATTATCGTTGTCCTTACCACCACATGGCATTTTATAAACTAAGTTACACATTTCTAGTTTATCTATCCTGTCTTTTGTATTACTGAATAGTCTACTTAGTGTACATTATACATCTTATAGGCCATTACATACTTCTTATTATTATAAATTTTTGACTTTTCTAACCTTTCAGATAGAAGAGGTACATATGTTAGTGATTTATACATTTTTGGTTCGGTAATTGTTCTTATATTTAAATTATTTTGATTTTTATATTGTCAGGTCAGTTGAATCGGGTAATTATTATTGCTTAGAATATATTTTATTCTTTCTATATTAGTTGTATGAAATTCTGTATTACTAATTTTTCGTACTCTCTTTATTAAATTCCTAGCCTTATTAATTATAATCCTTTTTGGGTGCTTTTTTAGCTTTGAAGTTAAGGTTGGCAAAAGGAAGTGAATACAAGCAGAAAACCAAAATCGATATAACGAAATGCAAAACCTTTATTAAGACACTCACAAGACACTTTTAGTTAAAGAAAGCAAAGGTTATTATATTTAGCAATAAATGCTTGCTTGTAAGATACTTCGGGTTATTTATATGAATTCAAAAAGAAGGCCATACTGCCGACTATAGCGTATTTTCTTTATCATCTTTTCTTTTGTAAAATCTTAAAATACTAATACATCACCTGTGGTTTTTCGTGTACTTTATTTGTACAAATCTTAAGTACATTATATGATACCACAAACAGCTTATTGACACCATATTCACACTTTTCCGCTGTTAGGATACAAGGAAAACACATACACATGAAAACACAATTATATTGACAACATCATCATCGTCATCAACATCTTCATCTAAAATCGCTCTTAAATTTAAACACACATCAAACGGATGTAACCCTTTTTGATAATGTAATATTTCCTCCCATTACATTCACAAGCTTTTACCAAAGCTTGCATCAGTTTCCTTACAACATCTATAATATACACATGTGTGAAACCTTTTATGAATCGGGGTAAGAACTTTAAGCTACATATATAGTATGAAAAAATAGAATAAAATAAAATTGTTGATTATTATTGCTAAATAAAAAAAGGGGTGAACAAGGGAACAAGTAAAAAACAAACATTTATTTGTGGAAAATTTGCTAAATTCTTCCATGACGCCAACATATAATTGTGTTAAATCAATGTGCTTTAGCATGTATGAGGGCAGAAACAGAAGAAAGTAAAATGTCGGTTTATACGAAATCCAAAAAGAAGTCGCCAACTAACGCCATTATCTATATGATTAATAGGCAAACAGGTTTTTTTAGATCCCTTTTATGTCCGTAATACTGAACCGGTCTTGAAAAGATTTTTATGTTTTTAAAGGGTTTTTTACATAGATTTGAGATCCATGGCTCTAAACACGTCACACACAGCCTCTCTAGTGCAAACGTCAACCTCAGGCTTCTCGCGGCGGATACCGTTTCACCTTTTAACAACAACAGCTATGCTCTAACAGGAAATTGTCAGCCAAACGGGAGATAAGAGGCAAGTTTGGAGGCCCCTTTTCGCCTTATTAATCCACACCCTAAGGCAGCAGCCCTGCCACCAAACTAGGCAACATTAGGTTAATCTCCTATTGCGGCTGAATGAACGCACGATTACAACACAAACAAACAGAAGAAGAAACACAAATCAGACAGATATTTTGATGACGAACCCCGCATGCCCCCGGTTACGATTTGCTACACGGAATGTAAACACTTTGTTTCAAGTAGGAAAGCTAGCTCAACTGTCAGCAGAATGCAAAAGACTAAAAATAACTGTTATAGGTATCAGCGAAATGCGGTTGAATGGCAGCAGAGACTTCACAAGCACTCAAGGTGACCGCATACTGTTCTCTGGCCGTAAAGAAGGAGACGCTCATACGCATGGAGTAGGAATCTTTATAAACCACAGACTGCGAAACACGTTAATAAAATGGTCGGCAATTTCCGAAAAAATTATAACAGCCCAGCTCAACAGCAGCATCGGTAAAATTACAATTGTCCAATGTTATCCGCCTACCGAAGTATATGACCTGGAAACCAAAGAAACATTTTACGATCAACTATATCACGTTTTGCACAAAGTCGATAGAAACGATATTCTTATATCAACGGGCGACTTTAACGCGCGAATTGGGCACCAAAATAAAAGCTTTGAACGCATTATGGGAAAAAAACAGTCCGGGTGATAGAAATGAAAACGGCGTTCTGTTTCTGGAAACATGTGCGGCACATGAATTTGCTATAGGCGGCTCCTACTTTCCTCACAAACTACACCACAAAATGACGTGGCAATCGAGAGACGCACTATATATTATTCAGAGCCAAATTGATCATTTCTGTATAACGAGAAGATGGCTCAAAATACTACAAGATGTCAGAGTACTACGTAGTGCTGATATAGCCTCCGACCACTATCTATTGATAGCCGAGATAAAACTAACGCTTCCCAGACACAAACACCTCCTGGTATCGAATCAACTATATCGACGAACCTACAACACCAAAAAGCTGAAAGCCGAAGACGTCAATAGAAGATTAGTTTCTTGCATTGCAAAAAAACATCAAAGTATTCCACCAATCTTTCAACTAAGCTCTAACTTAGACGACGAATGGATAAAGACTAAGGCCATTATCAGGGACTCCGCTAACGAAATTATTGGTTTTTCCAGAAAGGAAAATAAAGAATGGCTGTCCGTTGACTTTTGGAACGTATTGGAAGAACGGCGTAAAACCAGAGAAGTTATGCTATCAAAAAAGACCCCTCTCGTAAAAACGAGCTGCAAGCCAAACTATCAAATCTTTTCGAGAAAGTTAAAAGGCAAGCCAGAAACGATAAAAGAAACTATTTCAATACACTCGTCATAGAAGCTGAAAATGCTGCACATCAAGGTAACCTAAGGACCGTCTTCAACGTAATCAGAAAACTTTCCGGCAAGAAACCCAGCACAAATATACCAATAAAAGATAAAAATGGAAATAAGCTAACTTCTATTGATGAGCAAGTGATAAGATGGAAGGAATATTTTGAGGATACCTTAAACCACCCTTGTAATGCAGAGAGCTCCTCCCAAAGTGATGAAGCAACCGATACCAGAACCCCATCCCCATTAACAACAATCAGCAGGATCTATGCTCTCTCCACGAAATTTTAAAGGCCATTACACAGTTAAAAAACGGTAGAGGTGCCGGCATAGATAACCTACCCGCCGAATTTTACAAATCTGCGCCTACTACCATCACTCAAATACTACTGCCTTTATTCAAAAAGATATGGATGACTGATACTATCCCCCAGGAAGGAAAAGAAAGTTTTATAATTAAAATACCGAAAAAAGGAGATCTAAAATCATGCACTAACTGGAGAGGTATCGCGCTGACACCCTCTGTATGTAAGATATTTAACGAGGTAATAATTAATCGTATGCTCGAGCCTTTGGATGAGCACCTACGAAAAGAACAAGCTGGCTTCCGCCCCAATCGCTCCTTTGTAGACGAAATAAACAGTCTACGCCTCATAATACAACAATGTAACGAGTATAATATAACGCTATACTTAACGTTTATTGATTTTGAAAAGGCCTTTGATGCGATAAACAGAGGAAAAATATGGGAAGCTTTAGAAAGTAAGGGTGTCCCGCAGAAACTAATCAACCTAATCAAAGCCCAATACACCGATGCAAAAATGAGCGTACTACACCTCGGAAAAAACAACCGACTTTTCAAAACATTAAGCGGTATAAAACAAGGATGTGTCCTCTCTCCTCTCCTTTTTATTACAACCCTCGATGTTATTCTTGATTATATCGTCCTACTTGCCACAACGAAAGACAACATGCAGAGAAAGATGCATGACCTGTCCCTAATAGCAGAACAATTTGGTTTACGAATAAACGCAGCAAACACAAAGTGCATGACAGTAAAAATTAATCAACCAGCAACATTCACTCTAAACAACAAACCAATTCAACGTGTAAATAACTTATGCTATATTGGAAGCAACATCACACCTGACGGTGGCGCAATTGACGACGTAGATATGCGAATACATAAAGCAAGGGCAGCGTCTTACAATCTCAGAAACGTCTGGGCATCTAAAGCACTTTCGCCAAAACAAAGATACACATATAAAATATAAAATCGATACTTCTGTATGGCTCCGAAACATGGGTGGTAAACCAAACCATTAAACGTAATCTGCAAGACTTCACAAACAGATGCCTGCGCAATATCTTAAAAATATGCTGGCCAAGAATAATATCAAATGAACAACTGCTACAAATCTATGAGCATGAAGATATCAATACGCAAATCAGAAGAAGAAAATACAACTGGCTAAGCCACACTCTACGTAAGCCATACGACGAAATATCCCATTCAACACTGCAATGGAACCCACAGGGTGTACGCTTGCGACGAAGACCGAAGACTACTTGGAGACGCCCTATTTTCCTTGAAACAGGGAAATCTTTCAACGAACTTAGACCCTGGAGATTCTACGTTAACAGCTTATATTCCTGATGGAAAACGCTAATAAATATATATTTACATAGATTTGCACGGTCTTAATTTTATTTAAATCGGTTTAGTACTTTAGGAGTAATACGACTATCAAGTTCTTAGTAACGCCAATAAACAAATACATGTTCTTTTCTCAGCTACAAGTAATTCAACAAGAAATTCGACTTATGGCACATGGCTAGAGTTTTTCGTTTCCCGGACTTTTTCATTTCGCGGGAAAGCGGCATTGATTTTTCAATTTCCCGGGAATTCCCGGGAATTCCAGCGCAATAAAAAACGATACAAAATAGCATTTCACTTAATTTATTTGAACAAAAACAAATACCAATTCACAAGATCTATTAAATAAGTTTATGAATGCATTAAACGATAGTAAAAAAAATTATAAAATTTGAGGTCTTTAGCTGTGCCGCATGCTTTTTAATTTAAATTAAAAAATTAAAAAATTTTATTTTTTATTGTATACCTTCTGATTAGTAGCCACCCGAAATAAAAAAATTTACTAATTTCATACTTTTTTATAATTTCTCTAGCTTCTTAAGTAGAAGAGATGTTGCAATGATTTATGCTTTATTTCATAAGACACTAAGAGCATTTCATACTGCTAAGCAAAACTGAATTGAAATAATTAGGTGACGGAAAAGTGACCACCTGCAAATTAATTTTTTTTTTGTTTGTATCGATTTTTAATTGAACCCTATGTGAACCTGTTTTTTTTTTTTAAATTTATAATTTTTGAAAAATTCAAAGTATTGAGCTTCAAAAAACTCATGTGTGGCTTAAAATAGCAATCTGATATTTTCAGAAAATATAGACCAGTACTTCTTTATTATGCCCACTTTCGCTATGTCCACTAAGTGAAAATCTGTTATTTTCATTTCTTCACGAAATATGATTTTTTGAGAGCTGCTCTTAGAAAAATATGAAAATAAAAATGGAGACAGACAAAATGTGCTCAAAAATACATATTTTTTCTTTTATTTACATATTTTTCTAAATAAAAGCAGCACTAAGAACGTGTGCGTACAAAGAAAAGCTACCATAATAATATTTAAAAAATCCCGGGAACTCCCGCACAATTTTCCCGGGATTTATTTTCCGAAAAATGTGCGGGATCCCGGGACATTTTTCGGAAAATAAATAAATACCTAGGCTCTACAACAAACTAGGTACTGGTAGTGGCACCAGTACCAGTACCGGTACCAGTACCAGTACCGGTACCAGTACCAGTACCGGTACCAGTACCGGTACCAGTAGAAGTACCGGTACCAGTATCAGTACCGGTACCAGTACCAGTACCGGTACCAGTACCGGTACCAGTACCGGTACCAGTACCTGTACCACTGAGTACTCGGTGTATTCACTGAGTACTCGGTGTACTCACTGAGTACTCGGAGTACTCGGTGTACTCACTGAGTAGTCGGTGTACTCACTGAGTACTCGGAGTACTCGGTGTACTCACTGAGTACTCGGTGTACTCACTGAGTACTCGGTGTACTCACTAAGTACTCGGAGTACTAACTAAGTACTCGAAGTACTCGGTGTACTCACTGAGTACTCGGAGTACTCGGTGTACTCACTGAGTACTCTGAGTACTCGGTGTACTCACTGAGTACTCACTGAGTACTCGGTGCACTCACTGAGTACTCGGAGTACTCGGTGTACTCACTGAGTACTCGGAGTAATCACTGAGTACTCGGTGTACTCATTGAGTACTCGGTGTACTCATTGAGTACTCGGAGTACTCGGTGTACTCACTGAGTACTCGGTGTACTCACTGAGTACTCGGTGTACTCACTGAGTACTCGGTGTACTCACTGAGTACTCGGTGTACTCATTGAGTACTCGGAGTACTCGGTGTACTCACTGAGTACTCGGAGTACTCGGTGTACTCATTGAGTACTCGGTGTACTCATTGAGTACTCGGAGTACTCGGTGTACTCACTGAGTACTCGGAGTAATCACTGAGTACTCGGTGTACTCATTGAGTACTCGGTGTACTCATTGAGTACTCGGAGTACTCGGTGTACTCACTGAGTACTCGGTGTACTCACTGAGTACTCGGTGTACTCATTGAGTACTCGGAGTACTCGGAGTACTCACTGAGTACTCGGAGTACTCGGTGTACTCATTGAGTACTCGGAGTACTCGGTGTACTCACTGAGTACTTGGAGTACTCGGTGTACTCACTGAGTACTCGGTGTACTCACTGAGTACTCGGAGTACTCGGTGTACTCACTGAGTACTCGGAGTACTCGGTGCACTCATTGAGTACTCGGAGTACTCACTGAGTACTAGGAGTACTCGGTGTACTCACTGAGTACTCGGAGTAATCACTGAGTACTCGGTGTACTCATTGAGTACTCGGTGTACTCATTGAGTACTCGGAGTACTCGGTGTACTCACTGAGTACTCGGTGTACTCACTGAGTACTCGGTGTACTCACTGAGTACTCGGTGTACTCACTGAGTACTCGGTGTACTCATTGAGTACTCGGAGTACTCGGTGTACTCACTGAGTACTCGGAGTACTCGGTGTACTCATTGAGTACTCGGTGTACTCATTGAGTACTCGGAGTACTCGGTGTACTCACTGAGTACTCGGTGTACTCACTGAGTACTCGGTGTACTCACTGAGTACTCGGTGTACTCACTGAGTACTCGGTGTACTCACTGAGTACTCGGTGTACTCACTGAGTACTCGGTGTACTCACTGAGTACTCGGTGTATTCACTGAGTACTCGGTGTACTCACTGAGTACTCGCTGTACTCACTGAGTACTCGGTGTAGTCACTGAGTACTTGGAGTACTCGGAGTACTCGGTGTACTCACTGAGTACTCGGTGTACTCACTGAGTACTCGCAGTACTCGGTGTACTCACTGAGTACTCGGAGTACTCGGTGTACTCACTGAGTACTCTGAGTACTCGGTGTACTCACTGAGTACTCGGTGTACGCACTGAGTACTCGGAGTAATCACTGAGTACTCGGAGTAATCACTGAGTACTCGGTGTACTCATTGAGTACTCGGAGTACTCGGTGTACTCACTGAGTACTCGGTGTACTCACTGAGTACTCGGTGTACTCACTGAGTACTCGGAGTACTCGGAGTACTCGGTGTACTCACTGAGTACTCGGTGTACTCACTGAGTACTCGGTGTACTCACTGAGTACTCGGTGTACTCACTGAGTACTCAGTGCCAGTACCGCTACCAGTACCAGTACCAGTACCGGTACCAGTACCGGTACCAGTACCGGTACCAGTACCGATACCAGTACCAGTACCGGTACCAGTACCGGTACCAGTACCAGTACCGGTACCAGTACCGGTACCAGTACCGGTACCAGTACCAGTACCGGTACCAGTACCAGTATTAGTACCGTTACCAGTACCAGTACCGGAAACAGTCCCGGGAAATCCCGAATGAAAAACACTACACATGGCATAAAAAGTAGTCAGATTCCTCTTAAAAGTTTTTATTTGATAGCGGTTAAAGCATGGCATCTCGGAATTTTTGAGAAAATTTCGTCATATTTAAGATTGAATAACTTTAGTAATGTAAACTCCAGAAAAACTTTTATATACCTATAATTACAGTTTCATTACATATCAAGAACAATATACACTTCATCCTCAAGAGTGGGGTTGGTTCAGCATTTCTTGATAAGGTGCAGCAAAAGTGCAACAAAGTGTTATTTACATTCATATATTTTAAAACTCGTAATAACGCTTCCAGAAGTTCAAATTGCACTCTATTTTGCAGATGAATTTTGATGTGTTGAAAATATTCTTTCAAATCATTTTGTTCTCATACATACATATCAGAGATGCAAAAGATTGCAATCAATTTGATTGCAATCACATGTTTTCATGTTAATGATTGCTAGTTTTTGATTGCAATCAAAATCATAAATTTGATTTCATGATTTCAATTTGAAATCATGAAATCATTTCAATAAAAACGATTGCAATATATTTTTTTAAATTAATTTCTACATTAATGATTGCAATCAAATCCAGTGATTGCAATAAAAATGAAATCAGAATCAGAATCAAAATCATCGTTCTCTTCAAATGATACTCATTTTCTTAGAAACAAAGCCTACTCTGATAATTAAAAAAAGCTGCATGAAATGGGTAACTAACCTACGCTTTGGTACGTTGTTTATACAATTTTGTTGGACTTACAGTATAGTAGTGATTTCAGGGAAATTGATTGAAATTAAATGATTTCACCAAAATTTGATTGCAATCAAATCGATGATTTCAAAATATATGATTTCAAAAAGATTGCAATCACAAAAGATTGCAATCTTGACATGATTTCAGTTTGAAATCTGAAATCATTTTGAAATCAAAGAATGAAATCAATTTGGTTGAAAGCATTTTGATTGCAATCAAAATTGATTGCAGTTTCTTACAGCTCTCATACATATGAATGTATAAAAATTCATACATAAAACTACCAGAGTAAATATAGTAATATTTTTCATACTGACTTTAAGTTACTCAAACAAAATCGCCAACTACTTTATAAATTGCCAAAATATCGCCATGTCGCCAAATCGAAAATTGAGGCGCCAAACAAGTTTTAAAATCGCCATGTTTGGCGAGAAATTGCCATATCAGATAACTCTACTAACAAGTGGGATGTCGCGAGCAAAAATTATGCCATTTCGAAACAGCAATCTCTCTCACTCTCTCTCTCTCTCTTTCTTTCACATTTCTCACTTTTGCATAGAGGGGAGAAATAAAACACGATTTGGTTGTCTGTAGATCGTTTTTTTTTCAAATCGCTTTTTGGATTTTTTGACAGATGAACGTCTAATCTACTGAAGTAAAACAAAAACTCGATTTAAAAAAAACGAGATAAGGCCTTTCTATATTAAGTTAACGATATATAAAAAATAGTACATAAAATTAAAATTATAATTTACTCTACTTACCAGCCTTTTTGCCCAACCTTCGTACATAAAAATTTCACATAATAGTTATCACCGACATCATCATATTGCCATTATTGGTAAGTAAGTTATACACACTCATTTCCGTTGATAACTCTTCCTTGTTGCACACTTCAAACAAAAAACTCATAATCACACACATGTATTGTAATTGTGTATGTATGTAAATGTTTTCTTCACTCGTACGCAAACATGTCAACACTTTGTATGTGATTTCCGTTTCCGTTACACTTGGCTTAAGTTGATTTCCCTAAAAGCATTCATAGATGTTTCACTTCATATTCATTCATGTGTGTGTGTGTTTTGTAAGTGTGTGCCGCGTTAAATCAGCGTTACAAATTTTATGTTGATGGTTTTTCAACAGATTTTGTCTTACAAATATTTGCGTAAATAGCTGCATTATTAGTCATAGAAAAGCCCTTATCCCCTTTTTGATTTGTAAAGACATCTCACATATGTTTGGTGATTGTAAAGTTTTTAAGGAAATATATTTGATTGCTGTGAAAAATGTAGGCTTTGTATTCTTGTTTGATTGTGTGGAAAAATTACATATATGTTTATTTTATTGCCCGTTTGTGATTTTATTGAATATTTTCAACCCTTAAAGTTAATCCGTTTTTTCATCTATTTCTTTCCTTTGAATTTGTTTATTGAAACCAACAGATGATGAGATTTATACAAATAAATTATTGCTAATCAAGCTCGTATATTTATTTATCGTTTATTTTCTAAATAAAGCGCTGAAATACAGAATCGCTTTGTTGTTCACTGAGGGAGGTGATATGAACGAGGGTTTTGTAGGTCAATAAAAATTGTATACAATATATTCCAAAATCCTATTATATGATATTATTCAGTAAACTGCTCAACTATATGTATGTAGATATGTAATTGTATTTTTTTCTGCTACATGCTCACGAGCAAATAAGTTACTTGTTAGGAAAGGAATGCGATGTTGGAGTTCATACAATCAGTATCAAACGTAAATCATAACAAGTTTGTTTACTAAAGATTTCTGAGTGAATCAATTCGTTGATATTGTTATACCAATGTAAATAGTTATCGAAATTAAGAAAGTCGTTTGTTAAAATTTTGGTATAAGATATTATCAAAGAAGTTTTTCAAATGACTTGCACACAATAGAATACCATCTCAGTTTCTCTATAGAAATTTAGGAATTATTTTTCACAAGCTTTTAATTTAATTTCTAAACTGCTAAGCCGATCAGAATGAAATGAACTTAAGAGAGAACTAATATTTGCTGGTGAGATTGCCACAATTCTAAAAAATTTCAGTATTCGTAAATAAAAAAAATTTAGTTTTTATGGTTTTGCATATAAACTTCACATTTGGTTCAGGCACCATAAAATACTTACTTAAGTTGGCTGTACAACTTGTTGTTGCTCCTCGCCTGCTTAATATATGATTTCCAAGCACTTCGGTCGGTCTTGTGCGTACTTTCTCCAGTTCGTGATACCAAGGATCTGCATGTCTTCTTTCCCTTTGTCCTGTCAACGGAGTGTCGGTCATTCTTGTCTGCGCCATCCGTGGTAGTTTTCGTCCAATGCCTTTCTGGCTGAACTGTTTGAATTCATTCGAACGACATTACCCAGCCAGCGAAATCGACTAATTTTGATGCGGTTACCTACGTTCATATAAGGATATAGCTCATAAAGCTTACGGTGTATTCGAAATGTATGCTCCTCGTTAGCACAGATAGGGCTACAGATTTTGTAAAGTATGTTTGTGTCAAAAACATTCATCACATTGCAACTGTCGTCGCGATGTTTGTCTAGCAGTTGCAAGCATAAGTTTTTTCTTGTCCTCGTTCACCATCAGACCCATCTTAGCCGATTACTTCTCGATCGCGGAAAAAGCACCAGTTACATTTCGCTCCATCTTTCCGATAATGTCAATGTTGGCCGCATGTACGAGGAGAATGTGGCCTGTGATATTCACTGTGTCTATTTTTATCAACTTCTGATTTTTCCAGTATTTTTTTTTATCAGTATGTTGAAGAAGTTGCACGATAAGCTGTCAACCTGCCGAAGACCTTTTGGAGAGGTCGCTTCTTATTTTTACTGTGGATCTAGTGCCACTCAGAGTCATTCTACAAAGGCGTATAAGTATAGATGGGATCTCATACGCAATAAATCAAACAACTTTTTGCTTATCGGCATATGGATGGCGGCTGTATATTCTATAAAAGGATAGTATGTATCACTTTGTTTTGCATTGTCCTTTTCCATGATTTGACGAAGTGTGCAGATTTGATCGATAGTTGATTTGTTCGGCCCGAAGCAACACTAATAGGGCTGAATCAGTTCATCGAGTTTGGGCTTCCATCTTTCGCACAATACGCTAGATAGGATCTTATAAGCGATGGAGAGGAGACTTATACCGCAGTAATTGGCGTAAGCGGTTTTGTCTCCTTTCTTATGAATCGGACATAGTACGCTGGGTTTTAAGTATCAGGCAATCTTTCATACTCCCACATGGTATAGATTAGCTGATGCTTGCATCTTATCAGCTCTTCTCATCCGGTCTTATATCGCTCCGCCGGTATTCTGCCAGCACTTGCGGCCATGTTCTTCTTAAGCTGGGGTATTGCTGCTTTGGCCCCATCTGTGTTAGAGCTTTACATTCACCATCATCATCTATGATTGGTTGCGGGCTGTTTTCTTCACAGGATTGTTCGGCTGCTAACAACTTGAAGAAGTGTTGCTTCCAAATCCTCAGCGCAATCGAAGTGTTTGTCACCAGATTCTAATTTTTATCTCTGCACGAAGTTATGTCTGTAGGCGAGTCTTTATATTGATATTTTTCCCCTTGGTAGAATTTTCTGTATTAATTTCTATTACCATAGAACCCAATCTCCTCACATTTCCGTCTTTCCATTTCTTTATTATTTCTTCGGAACCCGACTAGAAATTTTTATGCAAACACATTTGGGATCTAACTGCGATCCCAATTCCGATGTAACGCAGAAACGTATTTGGGACCCGATTGGTTTCCTGTGGGGAAATATCAAAACCTTGCAAAAATTTGCTAAAATCGGGAAAATATCAAACTGCTGAAGCTATCCAAGGAACAAAAGTATGTAGCAATCACCTCTGTTGAAGATGAGCAAAAAATACCATTAAAAATCTCTGTTAGATTTTCGCAACGAGTTCCCAATAGTTTCCCACTTGGGAAAAAATTTGTAGATGGGCTATCCCAACAAGTTCCCGATCTTATCCTAAATGGGATAACCCTTTTGGGTTTGTCACATGCATTCCCAATCGGGCCCCAATATGAGTATTGGTAAAATTTCTAGTCGGGAATATACGATTATTATACGAGTACGATTATATATTGCTCCAACACAGCTCGCGGCGACATGAGCGTGAGCGTTCGCCCTGTATGCCACTCTCTGTAACCAATTTCTTCTTCTGCTTCTTGTGTCATGGAGTTGGGGGATGGGTCAAGAAGAGAACTTGAGATAACTTTGTGGAGTGGGTATGGGCTGTCGGTTGCAATTGCAGCTTTTCAACGTCTAGCTTCCTCTTAGTGTTGTTACGTGCGTGTTTTGCTGCACTTAACCAAGTGCGTAGCTTTGCTCATACAAGGCAGTGGTATTAATCGATGTTAGCAGTTCGGGACGCCTATAGGTATAACACGCTTGATGCATGCCATCCACCTACAACAACGTGATCTATTTGATTATTGACTTGTGGATTTCTCAATGCTTTAACCTCGTGCAGCTTACTACCATATTCATTGCGGCGGTGAAATCGAGCAGCCTCATTCCGTCGTCGAAAGATTCATCATGAATATTTTCCCTGTCTATCTGCCATTAAGATCCTCTCTTCCGTAGGCGCATGGATATAAAGCAGACTGACGATTGGGAACTTTGACGTGATGAGGATTGTGGCCAGCCGTTTGTTCACTGGTTCGAAACCGGCGACTAGGCGACGTATTCGTTCGTTAAAAACGCCGAAGTGGGGCTGCTTTTATGGCACCTGTAGTATATGCAACAGTTTCTCATTTTATATACGCGGTTTTCTTTCTATCGTATTTCCCGGATGGCGGTGATGTCAGCTCCATATTGTTAGAGGCCATTAGCCAGTTTTGTAGAGGCATCTAAACTGAATAGTGTTCGTATATTCCAAGTGCATATCCGTAAATCGTGGTTCTTCAAACGTTTGCGGTGGTCGTCGGCATTACGTCCGTTTATTAACATTTATTTTCGATTTTATTGTAGCATTGTTTTGTGAAGCTTGTTACAAGACCAACGCCAACCTGTTAACCTGAGGAAAGGTTTCGTCGGTCACACGTTAGCCGTTGCCTTGGCAATTGTAAAACGTCTTTGACAGGAGTTACCATGCCGAGGCCTGTAAGGCGACTTGTGATGCAGTCTATAGGGATCGCACTGAGTTCATCAAGTTGAACCGATCGCATGACATACATCCCCATGAACAGCCCAAGAAATACTTTCAAGGATAAATGGATGCACACAAGAGTTTCTGAAAATCTTACTTGATATCCAGTCCAAGCATTGGGATTTTAACACGTTAACTGTTAACGTAAACATATGGGATAATGTCAAAAGTTTGTTGCAAAATAGATTGAATTCGGAAGGGCTCATGTCTAACAAAAATTTTGTATTTAATATATTTTTTTAATCATGTCTCTGAAGATATCTTTTAGACACACACATATGTATGTACACAATAATTATAAGTTCCTAAATGAAACTTTTTTTATCGAGAAAATAATAATGATTGAAACTACAACTGAGCATCATATGTTTTCAAATAGCAATCAAAAAGCCTAATTTTATGCTCTACTTTAAGCACTTAACTTGAAACAGGCGAACACACAAGCGAAAATCATTCACGCATACAATGGGACAAGATCTAAAAAAACTTTGTAATAAATACAAATAATAACACATACTCTTCCCCGTTTAACTGACACCACAACTGTATTGAATTCAATAGAAAACCAATAGATTTTTAAATGTTCTTATAATGCTCATATTATTTATTTATATGTTTGTACTTTTGCTAACCAAGAGCTTAAAAAACCATACAAATAAGAGACTCATACGTATTACAAACAATAAAAAACAATAATGTTTTTTTTTTCAAAATACAAATGCAAGTAAAATGGAAATTTTGCTCGGGAGAGGGAAGCTAAAATTGTTACATACAGGAAAAGAAAAACTGACTTACTTATCGCAAATAAAGTTACTTGTTTTTCTTATTGAAAGAAAATAATTTTACACACTTATTAACATACATGCATGCACGCAGACTGATACATATTTATATTTACAATGGGAAGAGCTTAGCATAAGTAACCACAAATACCAGTTAAAATAAAATTACATTGTAAAAAATTTATATAAGAAGTCTATAGAGGGCTGCATTAAAGGGGCCAATGTTGTTTGTTAGGGAAATTGTAGCATATTCAGAAAACTTCAAAGTATTTTTAGTAAAAAAAACATAAAGGAATTATAATTAAGTCAAAATACAGAATATAATCATTTAATTAGTAAGTTCCCAGCACAAACTACTGCTTCGAGATAAGCAGGTTTGTAAAGGACAGTTTTGTTGGTGTAGCTTTGGAGCATTTCTTGTTAAACGCTTATTTCAGCGAATTGGGTATATAATAAAATCATACTATTGTGTTGTCGTTTTAAGATCGAAACTCCATGTCATTCTTCGTTAAATGTATATTTTCATAATCTCTGCCTTACAGTAGCGCTTCCTTGAATGCACCACTGTAAGTGAATGTGCAAAAAAAAAATTTTTAAGTGAACGAAAAGAAAAATATAAGAAGCTTAAGCATTTCTTGTCATACATTATTATTTATATTCAGGCAATACATTTGTCGCGAAGAAATTTCGAAACAAAATTGTTCGATATTTGTTCGCGAGTCTAAAAAAATACGAATGATCGCTAAGCGAACTTCTCTGGATAATTTCTCGAATGTGTGACAATAGCCTAGTGGATGTGCGTTAGTCTGTTATCCAAGAGGTACCGTATTCGAATCTGCCTGAATGCAGCGTTAGTTAAATAATTATAAAAAGCACATATGTACGTATGTGAAATAACTGAACAGAAAAAGAGTTTCCTCGATAGCCTAGTGGATGTGTGTTAGTCTGTTAGCCTGGAGGTACCGTGTTCAAATCTGATTGACTGCAGCGTAAGTTAAAGAATTAAAAAATAAATATATTCAGGTATGTGATGGAAAACGATCGTTTTCCAAACCATTTCAATACGATTGTTTTGAAAAGGTGTGATGAATTCCGACCAATCTTTTCGGTTAGTTTTGACCCAATCACAAACTATTGACTTTTAAAAAGCTCACTAGAAGATAAAATATAAGCAATGCAATGGAACTGTGAAGATAAATTTATCAAAAATTGTTGAAAAAAAAATTAAAAAGAAATTTGAAAATGATTGACAAATCGACTATAGCAAACACATCACACCTTTTATCGCTTTCAGATCGTTTTTGCATCTAAATCGTTTTTCATCACATACCTGATTAAAAATTAATGATAATAATGTTAAAAAATTGCTTTTGCTCCTGGCTTTTTACGATATCGAAATTTGTTCGATATTGGCTCAATTTTTATATTGCTGACCAACCTTAGAAATTTAATATTTTTTGAAACAAAACTGAGCGATAGGTTAAATTTTTTCGATTCATTTTTGAATGTCATTCTCGATAGTTTTACACGATAAATGTTCGAGATATATTCCAAATCGATATCATTAATGCAAGTCTTGGTCAAGTGGTGTAGTCTTCTAAAGCAGTGGTAGCCAAAAATACACTACCTTATTCTTTGTTTGTCTATGTGCTTCATGGCTAAATAGATAGGCTGTAAGTCTCACACACAGTGTATGTGTGTTGATGGTAACAAACAGCCTTGATCGCGAGCATAGAAAATTGAGAGAATGGCCGTCACTATTCTAAAATGATAAATAGATCCCGTTGGAAAGGCCTTTAAAAGGCCAAAGTCGCACTTTCCTAAACACATACAGAATACACTTCACTTCAACACAATGGCAAAATTTTTTTGCTTAAAAACCACAGAAAATGGCACCATCATACGACTTCTTATCACAAAACAATAATGGTAAACGAGTAAGGGTGCTATACACGCACATACATACACACAAATTGATAAACACAAACACTGCAGGAATAATAAAAGAAGGGAGATCAAGGATGGTTAGGAAGTTTCTTATACTGAAATTGATATACACTCATATGCAAATTATGTTTTCTAAAATAAAAATGTAACGTTCTCTAGAAAACAATACAAATTTGTTTGTAAGAACAAACACTGGCAAAAAAAAACAATACCGCCATTTAGCAAATGTTTTAATAATTCTTTATACATAAATTCTGTTTTATCGCTTTTCTTACCACAAAACATCAATGAAAGAAAGTGGCGGGTGTAAAGAAAGTCTTTTCTTTAATAACATTTCCATGTGCTGCTGCTGTTACTATCTATGGCGTTTGTGTGTGTACAAAGTATGTGTACATATGCCTAAAAGTAGGCCATAAATAATATTTTTGCAAATCTCTGTAAATGAAAAAGTATGAATAATAATCGTAAATTAGTGAACATTTGTGTAGACAGTGATTTGTTTGCCTTCGTTTTTTTTTTGCTTTATTTCCTCACTGTTTCTTATTTTATTTCATTCGTTTTCCTGTTTTTTATTTGTTAGCTTATCATTAAAGGACTTTTGAAGCTTATCTAAATTGTTATGGAAGAAAATTTACATACATAAAAAATAATAAGCAATTTTATTTTAAATGTAATAAGCAGTTTTTCTTGATATCTTCATTATTTCTAATTTAATGTTTATACAAATTTTAGAGATTTATTTATTATTCTAAGGCTCCCACTTTTAGAAGTTGAATATTGCATTAAAAAAATCTTTACTAGAATTTAACCGTATATGTATTACTTCTTAAACATTTGTGGGTGATTCACTTTAACAATGCTTTTCTTCGTGTCCGTTGATAGTACAGTAAAATATTTTATACTAAAAATTAATAAATTTAAGAATGATTCTAGATTTTAGTGAAACTTAAAACTTTATGAATAAACGTAAAAATACATTTTTAGTGGGAGACTGTTTATCAAGTGATAACACATAAAGAAAAAAGGCTGTTAATACGCTCTTCTAGCAAAATAAATTGTTGAAATTGAGTAGTGTCTCTTTAGTCCATTAAAAACAAAACTTTGTCAGAAAACGATAGCAAATTTATAGCACTTGCAAAATATTAGCATTTGCTTCTGTTTTTAGGCATACGAAGTATTTTGATAAAAATTATATAAAAATGAAAGTGTAAATATTTTTTAGTGTACTCTTTAAAATCCAATTTGCATAATATGAGTCCGGCTTAAAAATTAGATGGCTAATAAATCAAGTTTTAGTAACATTTTTTTTACAGGATAGTAGAACCAAATGGCACGAAAAGTTTTAATCATTTTATTTCACTGGATATATATTATTTTTAATATAGTTTGCGATATATATTAAATCGTCCTTTGGCGAAGAGCAAAAAAAAATCTTAAGCCGTAAATAGCGTCGGCAATGCACTACTTCGCCCGATAACATTAGTCATACAGGTTAGTAGTGCAGCGCTTCCAAATCGGTAGTGCTATCCTTCGGGCATGCTTAACGGTTAGTGACTTTTCTCTTTGGCATGTGTCTGCCCTGGCTCGTATATATGTGTGTGTGTGTGTGTGTGTGGCTGTGTTATCGGTTAGCGATTTCAATTTCATAGAATTTTGCTTTTTAATTTTTGGTTTTGTTTGTGTGTGGTAGAGGTAGCTTGCAGACTCTGCATACCATACCATTTGGCCAGATTGAATTGCTTGACATTGTAGCCGACGATTCTTGTACGAATTGTCTAATCAACAATTTAATAGAAATTGTCATTCAGGACAATCTGAGCAACAAACTCTTGCATGCTGTCCTCTATTAAACAGTTTCGAAAATGTCTTAGTTTTTGTCTTCAATCCAACTTCGTTGAGGACAATATGAGAGACAATGTATTAAATCTTGCCTTCAATTTTAATCCTCAATCCCACCCTGTTGAGGATAATATGAGCGAGAATGTCTTAAATTTTGTCCTCAATCCAACTTTGTTAAGGAAAATATCAGCGACAATGCCTTACATTTTGTCCTCAGTAACACTGTAAAGAAAAATATCAGCGATAATGTCTTCGCTTTTGTCCTCTATCCAACTTTGCTAAGGACAATATGAGCGACAATGCCTTACATTTTGTCTTCAGTAACATTATGAAGGACAATATGAGGGACAATGCCTTACATTTTGTCTTCAGTGACATTGTGAAAGAAAAGATGAGCAAGAATGTCTTAATTTTTGTCCTTAATCTAATTTTATTGAGTACAATATAAGCGACAGTGTCTTAAGTTTTATGTTTAGTAACATTGTGGAGGACAAGATGAGTGACGATATCTTACATTTTGTGTTCAGTACAGTTGTTGATGACAGGATGAGTGATATTGCCTTATATTTTATTTCTCAGTCGGACTTTGTTAAGGACAAGATGAACGACTTCGTCTTACGATGAGACTTCAATTAAACAAATGAATAAGTTGTCCTCTTGTTGTCAATGTTTAAGGTGGTGCTGCAGCAAGGAGGTAACCGCGAAAACGTATAAACATGTAGCCTCACTTCGAATCCCGGTTAAATCAGCCAACAATTTAAATGAAACGGAAACAAACAAATATGTAAGCAAAAAGTTAAATTTGTGTGTTAAAAATATTGAACAAAGTTCGTTCTATGATTAAATAGGCGACATTGTAGCCTATGTAATCATTGATGACATAATAGGCGACATGTTTGCTTATTTGATTACTGACGACAAAATAGGCGACATTGTCGCTTATAAATTCATTGCCGGGAAGTCAATCACGTCTGTCATATTAGTCCTATTTGAAGGATAATCTGAGCGAAATTGTCTCTCATTGATACGTACACGATTTTCGCTACACTTGTTCGAGAACGTCTTTGATGATTTGTTCCGGCTATCCGACATTTGTCGTCGTGGATTTAATATTGTCGTACAACCGTCATTGATGATGTCTTCACTGGGAAGATTCGCTTTCATACAACGAAATTGGTCCTACTTTTGAAGAAAATAGGTGGAGCTTAGTTTTCCTACAACTTTTGAAGCACTACGATCACCTGATTTGCCTTTTTGTGCGATTGGCAACAGGCTCTCATGAGCCGTCCTTAGAGAATATGATGCTGCCCACGTACTAACAGTTTTTGGCGTTCTCAAGCTCTACGTTACTCATTGGCAATTTTAAGGTTTTGATTGTATTTAGGTTTAGAGTTTTAAAAATTTATTATGCACAATAGCATCGTGTCCTCAACATAGCTCAGGTCGCCAAGACGGCCATCGAAGGCCAATGTGATGCCCCCTCTTACGTTAAAATACGATCATAAGTGACTCCAGCACTTATGCAAAGATCTTTGCTCAAAGAGTAGATGAGTTTTGGTTATGTAATCCTTTTTTTGATCATTTTATTATTACATACTGCAATGCCAAGCTGTAAAGGTAGCACATGCGAAGTACAACAAGCATCGACAATAGGCTGGATAGGTCTAAGCTATCAGGGAAACTAAATGTACAACATAGGATGAAGAAGGCCACAGTCGTCTACTACTCCTGTCGGAAGATGTTTGGTTTCCGATGGAGCCTAACCCCTAACATGCTCAAATGAAGTTACACATTAATTATATATCTCAGAAGTACGAAATACGTGGTAGATCAAATATACAGAATACAGAGATCTGCTCGCATCGACTTTAAGGGTGGCTTACGTACTAGACCTTCAGAGGCTAAACTTAATTCCCATTGGCCTTCATATATTGGCTGGGAGGTGGAGATCAAGAACTTGTGGCCATGCCAGAGTATTAGATCAATTACCAGCAACTCTGAGGGAGCTTCCGATTACTTGGTACTTGATCTGGACCTTGATCGCACTTTGAAAATCCTTATTCCATCCAGACGGTAGTGGAAGGGAGGTAGCATAGAAAGAGACTTGAACTTCAGGTTGTATACTGATAAATCACGAATAATGTGCGGGATGTGCTCTGAAGTCTCCTCGAATGACCTCGGGTAAGACTCTCCTTCTGACTTCCTGATGAAGCCAGTGTATTTCTGGCTGAAATATTGACCATAAGGGAGGCTGGTAGGGTGTCGAATATAAGGAGGATTTAAGGTATAGTCGGCATCTTCGTAGATAGCCAGGCGGCACTCCTGTCTCTAAGGTAACACAATACTTTTTCTATTTTAGTTAGCGAGTGCAAGGATGTGAAATCCAGATTAGCTGGACCGACATTTCATTTTCCCGGAAATGAACAGGCGGTTGAGCTGGCCAGGACTGGCTCTGCTATGTATGTCCCTACTGATGAATCAGTAGCCATGCCGTTTGTTACTATTAGAAACTATGTTTTCAAACATTATCGTCAGAAAGCTGAGTACAGGTTGAGTAAGTTGAGCACGTGCACTAGGTACCTAGAAATATGTTGCCTTGTTAGAACGATGACCGCACAACATAGCTAGCTAACAGAAACCGTAGGGGCATACCGAGGGTCGTCGTAGTAGTGACGGGGCGCTGAGCGAACAGTAGACATACTAGTAGGATACGCCTTTCCTACAATGCGTTCTGCTGTAGTTTCCGGGATCAAAGCAAAGAAGAAACAGTTTTTCTAATCTCGAGACACAAATTTGTCGGCAAAAATAAGCTAGGCCAGGCCACCTATCAAAGTGACCAGAGAATAGTCTGCGTAACCCAATCAGGTATCACAATACGACGGTTTGGATCTAGTAACTACTACCGGATCCAAGATCTGTGTTCGGACGTACATACTCGTAGGTTGATACTGGCGAGTGGAGTTGTCTGTCAAAATGGAATCTTCTGGATTCTACTTGAATGATTGCGAGTAGCAAGCAGCCACGCAAACTAACCAACCAGGTTGGATTATGTTTGCACTGAAAAGAAATAGGCCATTCAGCTTTGTTATTGTCCAATCCTGGAACTTTGCTACTCCTCAGTGTTTTTATAGCCGCTTTGATCTGACGTTCTTCTGAATATGATATATCTAGATTTATTGTAATTATTCGGAACTAAGTCGCTTATTAATTCAAACTAATTATATAGTATAAAGTTATACTCAGAAAGAACTAGACACGATCAATATTTCCAAGGAAACATCAACATCAATTTAGTGTTTAGCGTACACATCAGGACATAACAGCGCTGTTTTCGGAGGCCGCTACCCTTCTTTCATCACACACTTCCCTTGTATCTTGGAAATATTGGTCATCACGGAAAGCATTACAGACGTCTTTTACAATGTCATGGACAAAAATCTTTCTTCTAATGCTCGAAGAGACATGCTAAGTGTCCATGTGTCAACGAAATCAGTTTTTGTGAATACCTTTTAAGACAACTTTCCTTATTTCATGTATAGGTATACGAGTATTTAGGTGCAGAAACCGAATCTGTTATTAGATTCTTCCTATCATTCACAGCTTTTTGAAATGACGCTTTCTACTTGGTATACCAGTATATTCCCCCTAAATCGAGAACGTTATGACCAATTTCAGCAAAAAAAAAAACCAAAAGATAAACAACAAAATTGCCTTGAAACTTTGTACAGATCGTGTTTTCATTTGCTCAATATGTTTTTCTAAAAACCCACAAAAATTAAAGCTCCTAAAACCTTAATTTTTAACTAACAATCTTAAATATAGTTTACTTACAAACAAAATAAAACATGTATAGTATATATCTATTGAAAAATATTGATTTTATTAGCAATTAAATGTTCTAAGGCTCCTGTCTTTAAGAGCAATAGTTAAAAGTCAAGTTAAGAACAATAGTTAATAGTTAAAAGTTAAGGTTTATGCAGTTTTAACATTTTTATGAGTTTTTAGAAAGAAAAAAAATATTGGCAATTCTGCATTTTTCGATTATAATAAGTAAAAAACTCCGAAATCAAATCAAACTTCCGAGATCCAATCAAAAACCTATGTCTATAGAGTTTGTAGGTTATTTTGTCATGCATCTTTTGATGTTTTCTTTAAACGAAGTCCGGCATACCATTCATAAGTTAGGGTGCAATATACTGATGAACTTAGGGAAAATCGTAGACAAGTCCATTAAAGAATCTCTGCGGGATAGGAAAAACTAGGAACAGTATATTTTAGTTTTTTTCGTTTGCCTGTGTATTTATCGTCGTGTTTTACATAAAAGTGCTAAACACAAATTTTACCCAAAATGTAGATATTACAAGATTTCTAATGCCGATTTACTACAAAAGTGTGCAAAATGTGGCGAAAATTTAATTCCCCCCAAAAATTAGACCCATGCCTAACACAGAAAAAATTATCACCAAAAAATTTTCAAACAAAAGTTTGTCTAAAAATAAATTTAATTTTCAGTAAATGTTCTGTCCATAATCTATGAATTGTTTGTTTGACTTTTATTTAGAACACAAACACCAAAAACAACAATAAAAACTGTATCGTAAAAAACCACCCCGATGACGAATCGATTAGTTAATGTCGCTGCATTAATTCTCATTAATTTTTTTACAGCATTTAGATAAACATTCAGACTTAAACACATTTCTGAAATCTCCTTAATGCTTAATGGATGATGATGATGATGACACAGACAAAAATTTTGTTTGTATTTTTGTTTGATTAAATAAATTATTTTACTTAATAATTGTTAGCATTTTTAGACTAATTGTTTATTAAATTCACCCAGAAATATTGTTTGATATTTTTCAGAAAATCCAGTAAATATTTTTGTTTGATTTAGCAAATTATTGTTTTGTCTACAATTTGTAAATATTTTTAGACAAATTGTTTTATACATTTAAACGATTTGTTCAGTGAAAAAAAACACGTTTTTTTCAATGAAATTGTTAAGGTATTTTTGTCTATATTTACAAATTCGTTTGTAGGTCCGTTCATAGACAAAATATTTACTATTTCATTGAATTCCTTTACAGAAAATGAAATTTAGTTTTTTCTGTGTAAAGTTTCAAAACGCCGATACAGGCATATTTTATTTATTCTTTTGGTTTCCTCTACCAATATCAACCGTTACATCAGTATTATTTTGAAAAATTTTGATATTGATGTACAGTGTCAATAAAGGAGGCTCAAAATTTGACCCTTACCCTGAGCTGATAGTCGCTATTCCCATTTCTTTTAATCATCATTGAATGCTAACAATAAAAATCATTCATAAATTACAAACCAATGCAAAATATATAAGCAAATAAAATCTTCAGAAAAAGCAATAAAATTTATCATACAATTAAGAACGTATTACGCTGCTAATAGAATAATTAATGCAATTTCCCACAACATTAGACACATGAGGGCTTTGAAACACTCTCTCTCTCTCACACACACACACATACACTCACACTTAAGTATTTAACAACTAGCCATGGGGTAAAATAAACAATAACACCGACAATAATATAATACCCAAATATCAAATCAAGATTGCAAAATTAACCCCCGAAAAACAAACATACATTGAACAACTTCATTCTGTATATATTGAGAAATAAAACTTAACTAAGTAGTAAAAAGGACTTAAATACAATTGTATTCAAGGATTTTATTATAATTCATTTAGAAATTAGGATGCCAAGGGCGGGTTTTCGCACAATCTGTAACTAGTCCTTTTAAACACACTTGTACATACGCAAATACAAAAACGTTCATACAATTATTTTGCAGAGCCACATTGCAAGAACGTATTTTCCTCTCATTTTATCTATGTATGGATATTATGTTATTTTGTTGTATACAAAATTTACCATCAACACCCCTTTAAAAAAAGAATTGTATAAAAAAAACTAAACAGATAGAAAACCAACATCCTGTAATGGGACAAGAACTCTTGTATTTACGTACGTGTGTATGTCTGTACTTCAATTGATGCTTTCAAGCTCAAAAGTTTCTTATTTGCTTTTTGTATATTTTCTTTTTGTGGCTGGTGTTTCATTTGAAAATGTAGTTGATTGTTTTGGTTTTGATGACGATGATGTCCTTTTTATGATACTTAATGAAAATGTCAAGGAAATTCCTGCTTTTTGGACGGAAACTGCATTTCTAGATATCGTCTTAACTATTTTACACGATAATGTGGTTGGCTCTAACATTCAATTGCTACTGATAACTGTTTTGGTTTGGGTTGTATCAGTGTAGCGTCGTTGATAGACAAACAAAAATCACAAACAATAATTTGTTGTTTAATGGCATGAGCTGCATAAATGGATGAGTGAGCAAATTAATGAAGGAAAATTAAATATAAAGTCCTGTTATAAAAAGAAGATTTGGTCTTTATTATTTGTATTTATTTGAAATGATTTTTTTTTAGTTTGAAACAGGTAAGTCAATTTAATTATGATTTCACAAAAAAAGTTTTGATTTTCCTAAACACACAGAAAAATTTCCATGTAAAATCGTCGAAAACCAGCTTAGCTTAACATTTTTCGGTAGTGATTTTGCTTCATAGGTGTTTCATGTTAAATCAACCTGATTTACAATAATCTTGAAAGAAAATTTTTCCTTTTGAATTAACTATATTTCATGTTGATTTAATATTCCAGTACAGTTAAATCAAAATGAAGTTGATACTGAAATAATACGAAAAATCATATTGAATCAAAGTAATTTCGAGTTGAAACAACGTGAATTTGATATTGGAACAACTCGAAGAATCATGTTGAATCAAAGTTATTTCAAGTTGAAACAACGTGAATTTGATATAGGAACAACACGAAGAATCATGTTGAATCAAAGTTATTTCAAGTTGAAACAACGTGAATTTGATATTGGAACAACACGAAGAATCATGTTGAATTATCAAGCTGAGACAACATGACTTTAATGTAGCTATTTTATTAATTATTTTACTTACGTGATAGTCATCCGAAAACTTTTCGTTGTAGCTGACTGCCCCAGCCAAGATTTGAACTCGTGCCACCTGCATGACAGTCCACGCGCTAACCACTGCAGCCACAACAGCTTCAAACTTTTCTTTACTTATACACTAAATAAATACTATCGTATGTAAAATGCATTTCATTTTAATTCAACATGATTTAAATGATTATTTAACATAAAGCTTATTTGAAATTAAAGTTATATACATATCGATTGTTTTAGCGGTGATTTAAGGTTAGATTAGTTATTTTCCGTTTGAAATTAATATCAAACAATGGTAATTTTAAGCCAGCAGCAGTAAATATTCGCTGGTAATTCGTTTTTTTGTCGTATACATAGACGACACATGTGAGAATAAACAACAACAAGTCACACAACTAAGCAGAACAGTGAATTGTAGCAATGAACAAAGCATGTAAACACTAACACACTCAAACGACAAATTATTTCTTGTAAATTTAATATGATTTGCAATCAAAATTGCGGCATGTGGATTTTACATTCCTTTTTTTTCTGTGTGAACCAACTAAAGCATTTGCCTTTATTCCTAAGTTAGATACTCAAAATAAAACCATTGGGAGCAAAAACACTTTACAAAAGTATTGAACGCAGTTATTTTTTTCTATTATTTGGCTTATTTGTACGAATGTTTTTAAAAAAGTTAACTTGATTGAATTTTTAAAAACTAATGATGGAAATATACACATCCATAGCGCTTCGGCACACAGTGGTTCCTATTAAAAAAATTTAAAAAACCTCTGTCTTTGAACCGTGCAAAATCGTAGAAGAGGGCATAAGTTTTAAGAATACTAAACTCTTGACCATCTTATGGCAAGACACGGTGGGCTACAGTGTGTCAAAATTGCCTACGTCGCACAGAGGGGGAAACAGTTAATCTAGCGGCGGAAAAAATTATCAAAAGCAGTTTCAAAGCAGACAAATCAAATTTATTTATCACTATGTTAGCTAGTTCGGAAAATATGGCAATTTAAACATTGGGAAAAAATTGCATTATAATTCTTTATTGATTGTTATATCAAATTTGTTGGCGTATTGAATCGCTAATGACGGACGTTTTTGGACAAACTTTTTTTGATAAAGTGTTATATCAGCTATTTGAAGGTGTTTTGCTATTTCAGTTAAGGTTTACAAGCGTAAATACAGAAAACAAATTTTTTTATTTTAAGATCTTTGTACAGATACAAAAAAGTATACACGAGAATTCTTAAAAATGTAGTGGTATCTTGCTGTAAATATAAGAGAGTAATATTGTTCCAAGAATTAGCTGCGGAGACTTGCGTATGCGACTTTTACATCAGTTTTTCTAACTATATACCTTTTTTTTTTAAATTTTCCTATTTGTTTGTACTTCTATATGATTTTATTGTAATTCGCTTCTGAAACCACTTGTTATTAAATTAAAATACCAATAAAGTAGTCATTTTAAATTTTAAGAAAAATTCTTAATGCAATTTGAAGTTTGAATTCACTTTAAATTTTATTTTTTAAAGCATTTGAATTTTTAAAGCTGGTCGTATATAGCTAATTTATGTAAGGACCTTAAAACCTATTGCCTTTCCATGCATACGTTTCTTGTGGATTATACAATTAGTTTCGAAGATATAAGCTTACCGAGGACTAAAGAGTTTTATCGGTAAAATTGGTCTTATATAACGAAATATAGCGTCCACAGTGTTAAAAACAGCTGTCTAATTTTTACAGCCTACATCCTTGGGTACAACCTCTCTAAAAATATTTATGGATCAAACTATTAATTTGAAAGATAAAGATTTTTCGAAAACTTAAAAAGTATATTGGTAAAATTGGTCTTATACAACAACACATATCGCCCACTGTGTTGATACAGGTGAATAATTTTGTACGAACCGTAAAATTGGTCTTATGTAAGAACATATAGCGCTCATAGTGTTAAAACTAGCTGTCTAATTTTTACAAAATGTATAGCCTACATCCTTGCCTATAACTCATCTATGAATTTTTATAGATCAGACTATTAGTTTGGAAGATATTGGTTTTCCGAAGAAGTCAGAGACGTAAAAATGATACTAATTCAGATATTTACGAAATATAGAATATAGTCGAGGCCAAAAACAGAAATTTCAAAATTCAAAGCCAGATATCTTTGAAATTATCTAAGATATACACAAATGTAATCTCTTTATCTACTTGTATATTTTCAAACAATTAAAATTCATTGAAATTGATTAGTATTTGTAAAAGTTATTAGACCAACAAACTTTTATATGACCGAGTTAGTAAATTTTGACGCTCTGTGGCCCACTGTATCTGGCAAGAGGATGGTTGCAAATACATTTCTTTTAAAGCTTAGGTTCTCCTCTATAAATTTTTACTACATTGTTTTATAATAGGATCGCAAATTTCAAAGATACAGCTTTATTTCCAATTTAAGTTGTTGACTAAATTTCAGCTGTGTATTGCAATTGTTTAACAATAGTGTATTAACTCAAAATTTAAAAATTTTCATAAGAGACAAGCAACTGTTTATATTATTATTTAAAACGAGTTGTCGATAACATAAATTGCTATTCTTTAAAAAAAACTGAAAATTACATTATGAGATTTTTAGTAACTACCATCGATATAAGACAAATTCTTTCAACAAAAACAGTATTAACTCAAAATTATTTTGAACAATTTTAACAAGAAAGTATCAACTCAAAATAAAAATTAATAAATTGAAACATTTGAAGTGTTTTCATGTCAAAGCTCAAAATACTGAAAAAAATTAAAGTTAATTTGAATTAATTTGAAACAATTTATTTTACGAAAAAGATCACAACTCGTTTTTGGGGTTGAGTAGTGGCCAGAACAATACAAATTTTTTATAGTTGGTAGATATGCATAACTAATGACGATATTCCGTAAAAAGTGATAACATTAAAATTTTGTTATTACAGTATTAATCAAGAAGTGCGGTATAGTTTAGAGTGAAAAATATTTTTGACTAAGATTTTCTACGTCAATATGTTACCAAATAATTGCAAGAATATATTATTACCTTTTATACTAAGTTTTCCTTGTAGTCGTATCTCATTTGCTATAACTTTCCCGCATTAGGGAGTTGATAAATAAATGTATTTTACTTTTTTATTTCACAGTTCATGAGATGTTTTTTTATTTTTTTTACAAAAAAAAAAAAAAAAAACTAAATACACACAAATATACAGCATTTATCTTTATGCGAAAATTGCATGTCAACCGGAAAGAAGTTGTCAAGATTGCTAAGTCCTTATTTTCTTGATTTTCAACTTAGTCGTCGTCTACACCTTATCTACTCTTGAAAATGGTAAGTGAGGAGAAGGATTCTAAATACTCGTAACATATATGGAAAAGCAAGGATGGGTATGTATGTCTGTTCTTAAAATAGTAAATAAACTGGTAATAGAGTAATGAAAGAAAATACCCGGCAGAGAATATTTTATATAAGAAAATTATAAAAATTTTGATATGCCAAGACATATTAACGAAATCTAAAAAAAAATGTAAATTAAATGTCATTTGAAAGTTTCAGATCACTTTTTGCAAATGCAGGACAAGTACATCACAAATGGAAAAAAAATTTTTGTTCCTTATATATCCTGAAAAGTGGTATTTATTTTCACTGAGTTTTTTGTAGCATTTGAAAATCTAATCTATCGGCATTGTGTAAAAAATACAAATCGAGATTTTAAGAATTACTACGGCTACGGTTGTTTTTATTGAATTATCATAAAGAAACAACTGAGTAATTTCATTTAGCCGGGTGTGACCACTTTACACACATTTTTTGTTATAAATAAAGAATATAAAATTTTTGACTTAAGAAAGGTTGCGACTCGCAAGGCCATTAAGCTTACAGTCGTTGAATAACGGGTAGACACTGAAAGAACACGATTTCTGCTCAGAATGGTCGTCAGAAAGCTGCGACGGTTGTGACCTTACAAATCTTAGTCTTAAAGAATTATGACTTTCAGCATAAATTCTGTAAAATTTTGACTATAACGTAGACATAAATTTTGGTATAGCTGTCTGTTCAAAGCATTTTAAGCTGTATTACGTATCTACTGTTTGACAAAAAAATCAGTTTTCTTAACAAAAAACTATTTTTAAAATGTGGCGGGTGTGACCGACGGGTGTAACCTGATATGAAAATTTAAAAAAATTCGAAGAAATAAAACTTTTTATTGATTGCATCAATATAAATAGTATAAAAATAAGTCATAAAAAAATAATAGCACATTAAATTATTTGCTATCCGTTCTATTATAGACAGCAGAATACTCAAGTTGAGTATTTTTTTAAATTCAACAAAAAGCGAAAAAAGTATATTATTTTCAGAGATAAGAGCTTGTATTAATAATGAGAAAGAAAAAAAAGAAAATCTGAAATAAATATTAAACATACAAAGAGGGAGAGCAAAATGTTTCGTGGATGATCATTTAAAAGTGTCCCAAATTGCTTAAAAATATTAAATAATGTATATTTTATTTTTTCTATAATTGTCATGCTCTAAAAAACATCAATTGAGAGATTTTTTAATTAAAAATAAGAAAATTATCTTTTCCTTGCATAGGGCCGTTTTACGTGGAATCACTCAACTGTAACTTTTGAATTTGTTTTCATTCCATCTTGAAAATTGTAAAAAATAATAAAAATCAAAATACAATTTTTCAATATATTTAGGGATTAAAGGATGCTTTGGCTTTTTAGAGGCACTTGTATCATGAACCTACACCATTTTTAATCAGTACTTGTTAAGAGAACACTAAAACCTTTCTAATAACATAAAATTTATTTATATTTGATAATGCATTCTACAGTTATTCAACTTTCAATATGACAAATTTTTCTCACAAATTAACGAGATGATCATGTTTAGTCGGTCATAAAATATCAGCCATAAGAGATATCGAACTAATTCTTTATTAGTATGTCGAATTTCATTAAAATCGAAGAGGATAAAAATCCAAACCATGTGGAAAATTTTTTATTTTACTCCATAATAAAAATTTCCTAATGGCGCATTGTTAAACCACTACAGAAACGTACAGACGAGAAAGTTATGGCTGCAGAAATTTATGTTATTTATACATTCATGCTACATATTCTGCTTATTTGCGGTTGTCTTCGCATTTACTTAAGAAAACGTTTTAGTAAAGTTTTTTTCCTTTATATTTTACTTAACTTGTTTTTTAGTCATTTATTTTTTTTAGGTATTTAAAATCGTAAAAGGTAAAAGAAAATCTTTGCATTTTAATATGTAGTTTTCTTGTCATATGTACACAAATACAAATAGAGAAATCAATGAAAACTTTAGAACAAAAATATTTCTATTCTTGGAAATTTGTAACCCACTACTCATATTCAAGTACAAACACATGCTCACAGCTGCAAGTACCAACTATTTACTCATTTTAAATAAAATATTAGCAAAGGATTTGTTTCTTTTCTATGTAAAATTGTGGTTTCTTTAAAAGAAAAATTTCTTAGAATTTTAACATGAATATTTCTTCGATTCTTCATCGTTGTTGTTATTGCGGTTCAGTAAAACTAATGTGTATCTTAAGAAACATTAGGAAGCAAATGGCAATGAATGAAATGTCTTTGTAAGCTATAGAGTAAAAATTCATAAAAAAAAGTTTAAGAAACTAATTTTATATGAAGTCTTATAAAGGATTTACATTTTAAAAAAGATTGTCAAACGAATTCAACAAACTAATTAAAGGCTAAATTAAAAAGTATTAGTGGTGAAAGCAAATATTACAAAGAAACGGAACATGGAAACCTTTAAATTATTATTTGCCTTTTATCAGAGTATCAAATGTATACTTAATTAGAAAATATTTGCTAATAGAAATACAAAATTTTTTTCAAGTAGTTATAAGAAAGACGCTTTAAGAACGTTTTTAATCTAATCGACTTCTGTGAACAGGAATTCTGCATGTGAATATTAATTAAAGAGCTATTGTGGAAATAGTTTTATAGTGCTGGCGATTTCTGCTACTTTTAATTACTCAATACAAATCAATACTTTTCATTTGGGTACTCAATACTTACTCGATACTTTTAACGCTTAGAAAAAGTTATAGTTTTAAGCAGAGTTGTATTTTGCGCCATCAAATTTCAAGTCGTTCTGAATATAAAACACAACTTCGAAAGTATTGAGTAACTACTTTTTTGTATTGAGTACCGTAAAATAACAGCAAATACTCGATACTCGGTACCCAGTACTCAATACTTTGCCAGCACTATAGTTTTATATCTAGCACATTTAGCACTATTTAGAAATAGGGCGTCATATCTGGGAAATCCGTCACTACCCGAACTAGCAGACCTGGAGGAATGCGACATTAGGGGAATAAATTCATTCATACGGTACACCGACCCAACCTCTGGCATAGGCAGGGCCCCTTCTTAAATTTCCTACTATCCATCCCAGGCATCACAAAAGGACCAAAGGACCGAAGTTGGCTGGTTTTTAGAAACCGGCAACCTGTTTAACAACCTTACCTTTTAAGGCAATACAATTAAGTTTTACCCCATTTAGTTTTACCCCATTTCTCTTGACGGATTGAAAAATTATGTTTGTACAGCTGGAAAGTAATTTTATTTAAAGTTTTCTAGTGTTTTTGTAATTATATTAGACTACCCGTTCCCAAGTTATGATGAAATTGGTGCAGCAACCTCTAGAAAATCCCACATTTTAGAAAACAAAAATAAATAACAAAACGTATCCATAGAGTTTAAGTTTTCAATTGGTTTTGTAGTTAGGGGACCATAACAAATCAAAAATTATAGTGGTGATCAAAGGTGATGACAAGAGTTTAATTTTGTTGCATAGTATAACTCTTCATTATTAACTTAAAAATTACATCTTTTGAGTTATAACAAAACGCTTTCCTTCTTTGAACGTCAAAAAAACTCTATATGTTGTGATCCTAATGAAAAGGAATCTTAAACTACCAGCAAAAATTTTCAGTTAAACAAAAAGAAGATGTTTGCACACATTTTGTCCATCTTGGGATTATGGTTGGTATCACTGCTCAGGCATATTCCTTCCACTTAACAAGTGGAATTGTTCTTATATCCACCTTCGAATGATTTAAAAAGTGATTTTCCCAACCTATTACGAGATATCTTCCACAATATTGCCAAACTTTAAAGCTCATTTACTCAAAACTTCATTTTTAAATTTATAATATTCAAAAACTCATATCTCGTTAAATTTTCGGAATTTTGCGGTAAGATACAGCTCTCACGTAAGATAAAGTTCCTTTTCATCAAGATAATCACATATATAAAAAATATTGTTTAGGTTTTTGTACATGAAGTTTGCATACACAGCAAGAACATACAATGATCCGCTTTTGACTTGCTCAGACCTTATTACTCGGCCATGGTTCCAATAAACAATATTTTGGTTTTGCTTCTCCAGCTTTCACATTTTTTCTTGACAAAGCTCTAAAATCTTACTTAAGCTTTTACAATATATATTTCGAATATTTTTATGGTATCACTAATTTTAAGTTAAACTCTCTTGCTGTCTTTCTGCATGTAAAACGATTTTAAAACTTTTTTGCAAGAATTGTTTTAATCATTAAATAACAATCAAAAATATTTCATCCTTTTTTTAAACTATGTTGTTGATAAATTGCTCCCCACTATTAAGCGAAGTATTTCCGTTTAATTTTTGAAGATACTTGATATAATCATTTAAAGTGAATCATCACTGTCATAATTTCTGTAAATCAAGTATCTGGTATATTAAATACATATACTCCTGCTTATTGTTACACTTGTCTTTAACCCTTAAACAACTTCCGTCACCCACAATCGCACTTTGCAATCTTCAGCCACTTAGTACAAATAATAACAATGAAAAGATGACGACGAAAAGGAAGAATATGTATTTATTAAATAAATTTTCCTTTAAAACGCCTTTTAACCATTAACTCAATTATTACAACCTACTTACACAGTATCGTATACTATATAATAATAAAGAAATAATCAACTTTAACATACGCATTCTATGGCATAAGGATCTTAAGGAGCAATAACAATAAACCAAACTTCCCATTATTGCTATAAATTTTGTACATTCTTACATATTTAAAAATCTCTACATAAAAATATGACACAAGATGTCAGGCACGTTGACAGCTGTTAACTGATGCTAAATACAATACAACCCTTTTCTGTTGCTCATCGCTTCTCTTTCACTCTTTCATCAACTTAGCATCATTCGGAAAAATAATGACGGGATGATGATGTGTCTTAGAAATAAATAAAAAAAATCTGAATTTAAACAAAAAGTGTATAAAGGAAGTTACTTGGATTGTAAGAGGTGTAGAAAGGATTGTTACTTTATATTAAGAGCGTGTGTTTCACTTTTATACGCTCTTATTGACTCGTATCTTGATAAGATTAATCAAATTTTCATAACATTAAAGATGAAGATGACGAAAAAAACATTACAAAAAGGCATAATAATGAATAAAACAAAAGAAAAGATAAAGTAGCTAGGAAATATGCAGCGCCACACACAGTTTTATTAAGGGCATTCACTGCATCTCATAACTATGGAAGTACAACATAACAATAATTATTTAATTAGCATTTGTCTACAAACTACTTTATAAGGCTTTTAAAACATTTTTTTTATGAATACCTTTAATATTTTGTAACAATTTCTAAAAGGTTTATATGGAATTATGTTATTAAAGTATTCTTTGTAAGAGGTTTTGTGTATAATTCTATCAGAAAAGCGTAAACGAATTATAATGTTAAATGTGAATTATTAAGAACAGAGTAGTATTAATTTTTATTTTAGCCAATATTAATCAAAGGATTTTTTACATACAAATATACATACACACATACATTTTTGAATACTTAATTTACTTCTCATACACCGAAGAAAAGTCTTGAATTTCTAGTGATAAAGATTTTTGTATACTATTCTATGGAAATGTTTTTGAATTTTCTGTGATTTGAATTTTGAATTTTTGAATTTTCTGTGATATATATTTGATAAAAAAAATTTTCTTAAATATTTTTATTTGTCCATAATTATTTTTTTCATAGTTGTAATTTTGCAACCTTATTCTTGCCTGCGCTCATTATTTTCAAAGTAGTATACGCCAAATTTGAGGACCGTTATTTTTGCAGCTCATTAGATATAGTGTAACAAAAAAATATATGAATGATAACCTTATTCCCCCTTCTATCCCGCCAATTTTCTGCTTCACTACGCAAATTCTCGTGTATAAAGTTTTTTTAAGCTAATCCGGCCTAAAATATTTAATGTTAATAAAACAATTTATTACATTTTGTACCCAACGTTTCGAAGTAACATTTTCTAAACTTGAAGACTCTCAATATTGCAACTTGCTAGATATGGGATATCTAAAAAAATGTTTGCTTGCGGGATACCCTTCTCCCCTCTCCAATTCCAAAAGTTTTCAGTTTGTTTACGCATATTATTTTGAAAGTAGTCTACAGCTAATTTGGCAATTACGGCTCTCCAGATATTGGATAAGTAAATTTTTTTGCATGATGGGTACCCATCTCCCTCTCCTAACCCGCCAGTTTTCTGTTTGACCAAGCACATTGTTTTGAACGTATACTACACCAAATTTGAGGACTATAACTATTATACCTTTCTAGATATAGGATAACAAAATTTTTTTTGTATCGGGGTACCACTATCCCCACCCCTATCCCGCCTGTATTTTGCTTGACTATTTCAATTATTTTGAAAGTAAAATACAATAAATTTCAGTCCTCTAACTATTACAGCTCTCCAGATATAGGATAACCAAACATTTTTGGCATAGGGTTTACCATTTTCCCCACTCCTAAAATGACAAATTTTTGATTCGTATGAGCAATATGAAAGTTCTATAATATTTCACATACATGCATACGTAATATACTTTTGCTATAAAAAAATTTGATATCAGCATTTTCTTCACACATTTTTTGAAGCTAAAAACTCATAACAAAATGCCCATCTGATATATCGTTAACATTTTTTTAAAGTAAGAGGTTGCCATGATTTTTAATAAATTGTAAAGAAATAAAAACGAATATATTCAGTAAAGTGTGACTTTGACTCGCACTCGAAGGGTTCCGTACGAATACCATATAGATACGTACATATATTATTTTTTCCGTTTTGGCTTTTGCGAATTTTTTATTTTAGCGTATTTTTTTTTCGTTTAGGTGAATTTTATCATTTTTGGGGATTTTTGTTAGTTTTGGCGATTTCTTACGTTTTGCAATTTTTTTTTGTTTGTGAATATATTTTTAACTTTTGCGATTTTTAGTTTTGTCGCTTTTTTTCGTTTTGGAAAATGTTGTAGCTTTGGCGGTTTTGTTTTCGTTTTTGGCGATATTTTTGCTTTTTGGCGATTTTTATTTGTATTTTTGCGATTTTTGTTAGTTTTGGCGTTGTTTTTCGGTTTTTTGAGATTTTTGTTAGTTTTGGCGATTTTTTTTTTGTTTTGGTAACTTTTTCCGGTTTGGCGATTTTTTTGTTAGTTTTAGCGATTTTTGTCGGCTTTTGACGATATTATTAACCTCGACGTTTTTCTCTATTTTTTTGGGGATTTTTTCCGTTCTTAGTCTTTATTTTTGTTATTGACGATTTTTTCTAGTTTTGGAGATTTCTTAAGCACTTTTTGCCCTTAAGCGCTTTTTGCCTTTTGGGAAAAAATTCCCATATTTTTAATTGTGGGATTTTTGGATTTATCGTCTTTTTTTTACGATTATTTTCGTTTTGACGATTTCCTTGCATTGCTTCTTGGGATTGGTATACGTGGCTGCCTACTGCACACAAGCAATCAAGTAGAATCAATAAGATTCCGTCATTAATAAGATTTCGTAATTAATCATTTTTGTTTGTTTCAAGTGTTTAATTGTTATGGTTGAGAATATAAAAATTACACAACCTAAATAGAATACCCTTTCATTTTTAGTTAGTTTGATTTTTTAGCGTTCGCTACTGTTGCCTTTAAAATGCTGCAACAGCTCTGCCTCTTACGATTTCCAAGATAGAACTAATTGTAAAAATTAAATAGTCATAATTAGATTAACTGATAGAATACCCTTAAATTTTTATTTTGTTTAAATTGCAGTATTTATTGGTGTATACTAACTTTGATAATTTTGCGTGTCTGTGTTAGAGTTTTTCTTTTCCCGGACTTTTTCATTTCCCGGGAAAGCGGGATTGATTTTTCAATTTCCCGGGAACTAACGCCCAATACAAAACGATACAATATATCATTTAACTGAATTTATTTGAACAAAAAAAAAATAGAAGTTAATGAGATCTATTAAATAAATTTATTAATGCATTAAAAATAAGTTAAAAAATATAATTTCAGTTCTTTACAGAGTAATTCCAACAAATATGTATGAAGATGTGCCGTGTCGTATGCTTTTTAATTTTAATAAGAAAATTAATTTATTTTTTATAGTATAACTTCTGACTAGTAGCCATCTAAAGTAAAAATTTTTCCAATTTGAGACTTTTTTATAATTGCTCTAGCTTTATAACCAGAAAAGATTTATGCGAAATATGATTTATGCTTTATTTTATAGGCCAATAATGATCAATTCATATTGCTAAGCAAAATTGAACTGAAATAATGAATTGGTCCAAAAATTTAATTAGTTTTATTGAGAAATTATTTTTCAAAGCATGTAATAATTGAAAAAGACAAAGACAAATTCTTGACTTTGTTTAAGGGTCGAACTTAACACCATCATATTTTCGGGATTAACCACGATCCCATCATCAGAGTTCTTCTTATACTCTAAGCCCTCAAACTCAAGCAGATAAATATCCAGCCTTAGACCAATTTGCATAAAGCTCTTTCCAACTGAGGAGATTTTTTCCAAACTTAGATAAGCTTTTCTTTGGTATATTAAAAATTGCACCATATTTGTCTTAGCCAAACGCTGTTTGTGCTTTTTCTTTTTCTCATACCTAGTTTAAAAGCCTTTTGCTTTCGAAGTCTATGGTTCATACGTGTTTATTTTTCCTGATATATTGGAAATAATCAAAGATATTTTAATGCTTCGTGCTGTAGTGTTAAGAATTGAAATTATGTATTTAGTCGAACTGTATGGGTATTGATCCAAAGAATTTCAATTATGTGTATATCTTTTATTTTATTTTTCATATTTTTCTAAGAGCAGCACTAAAAATGTATGCTTACAAAGTAAAGTTGACATAACAATATTACAAAAAAATCCCGGGAACTCCCGCACAAATTTCCCGTGAAATCCCGAATGAAAAACACTAGTCTGTATACATATAAGTTCCTGTATGTTACATTAGGATTAGAGTTCTTGAGAAAATAGCCCGTTACAGACAAGACGGACGGACAGCGCAGTGAAAACAATAGGGTTCCATTTCACTTTTGGTGTACGAAACCCTAAAAATTAAGTTTGGTTTAAGTTTATTTTCATGCAGGTTAATAAAATGCTTCTAAAAATTTTACTCTTTCTTGAAAATCTGCTCTCCTGGCCACATCTTTGAGCAAGCGGGTAACAATTAAACACCAGATTAAGTTGTTTAAATATAATTAATATAATAACTCTATTGGCGTTTTTTCTTAAGTCATTAAATTAGAATTTCGTAGAAAAATGCTGTAGCGTTCGTTCATGCTTTAATCGATTTAAAATGTCCACTATATTTGAAGTCTACTCTTTTGAAATATTAGCGGTTGGTTTAAATGGCTGCCTGCTACGCACAAGCATTCAAGTAGAATCAATAAGATTCTGTTTTGACAATAAGAATATTAAAGAAATATTAGCGGTGTTCAGTGTTTGACGCAAACAGTATTGCGAAAGTGCAAATGCGAAATATTGTAGCATTTTTATGAAACTGTATGTATTTTGTTGTCGGATTTCATAAAAAATTCACGAAGACACTGAACTTCACTATAGAAAAAAATATTCTGGTTTTTAATAATTTTTGAAAAAAACTTCAAACAAATAAGGATCATTTTTGTAAAAAATTTGGCAATTTCGCACTCTCATTTCAAAGTCTGGACGTTGATTCTTTTTTACGACTACAGGAATTGAGATAACTATAGAACTTTTCCCGCATATTATGCTAAAAATCATTAAATATTATTTGGAAAATTTTTGATATGCTATGACCGGAGATATTTACGAAATAGAGAACAAAGTCAGGGCCAAAACCCGAAATTTTAAAAGTTAAAGCTTAATATATTTGAAAATATTGAAGATATTTGTGTTTTCTTCATCTATTTATAGACTTTACAACAAGTTTAAATTCATTAAAATCGGATAATATTTGTAAAAGTTATGAAGCCAACAAAGTTGTTCATGTCGAGATGGTCTACTTAGACACTACCGTGTCTTTCGACTGGGTACTCCAAGTTTCAACATTCTTAAAGTTTTGGTCCTCCTCCATGATTTTTACACAGATATATTTATTTTTTATAGATCTATTATCCTTTTTTCAATTGGAACCACTGTGTGTCGCGAACCTTGGTCGTATGACCAAAAATCGTCACAAAACTAAAGTCATCTTTTTATTTTGCGAGCAGATGAATACACAGAAAAAACAAAATTTTATTTTCTGTAAAGGGAAACAAATTTGTAAATATAGAAAAAAATATCTCAACAATTTCATTGAAAAAACGTGTTATTCAAGGAAAAATTGTTTAAATCTATTTGTCTAAAAATATTAACAAATTGTAAACAAAACAATTTACTAAATCAAACTAAAAGATTTACCGGATTTTTTGAAAAATATCAAACATAATTTTTGTCTGAATTTATAAAACAATTAGTCTAAAAGTACTAACAAATATTAAACAAAACAGTTTACTTAATCAAACAAATATATTTACTGGATTTTTTGTAATATATCAAACAAAATTTTTGTCTGTGTCATCATCATCAGCCATTAAGCATTTATAAAATTTCACTTTGTTAAATGTGTTGAAATCAGAATGTTTATCTAAAGATTTTTAAAAAAATTAATGAGAATTAACGCAACATCATTAACGAATTGATTCACTCAAAAATCTTCAGTGAACAAACTTAATACAATCGCATTCCTTTTGCTATCATTTCTGTTGTTGTTATTTGTGTGTATGTCGTCATTTCGGTTGTTTTTTACGATAGAGTTTTTCTCGTTGTTTTTGGTGTTTGCGTTCTAAATAAAAGTAAAACAAAAAATTCATTGATTCAGTAAAAAACATTTACTGAAATTAAAATTTATTGTTAGACAGACTTTTGTTTGAAAAATTTTTGGTGACAGTTTTTTCTGCGTAACATACCGCCGGTCTTATAGTTAACGACAAGAAGTCAAAATAATATTTTTTAGCTGAGTTCCAACATTTTAAATGAGTGGGATTTTGGGAAAATAAACATAATTTACATTCTCAATTCGTAGCGTTTGCACTGCTATATAAAAATAAGTCAAGGAGCGCACAAATTTAGCGCAGTGGTCACAAGAACTCGGCAGCGTTTTTGTTCTAAAAAAATTAGCTCCTTTATAAAGGTAGCACAAATAAAGATATTTTATTCTGCTTTGATTAGTGTTAAGATTTCAACTTATGACATTATAACTCAAGTATTAAATTTAACTAAAATTTTAATTGTATTCACTTAAATGTTCACTTAAATATTCACTTAAATGCAAAGTGAAACTATCATACTAAGACGCTTATGAAGATATTTCCTTTAACGTATATTTTTATATATTATCTTCAATATTGATTTATATTTGTACATAAAAAACTTAATCCTCTGACCACTTTGTAGAATTGACTGGCTTTCGATTTTATTTGTGTAACTGGGATACATAAAAAAATCAACCAACTACCAGCTTACATATCCCACCCACAAAACAGGAAGTGGTATCATAAGACTTCTACAAATAATAAGTTCTAAAAAGCTACTTTCAATATAAAGTACAACAAAAAATAAATATTATCCTATTTAAAAACAAACTCTTCACATATGATATGATGATAACCTGCTTACAAGTCAGCGATAAATCATCTTGTTTTATTTTCAAACTTGAATTGCATGAAGCGATACGGTTGAGTTTGAACGAATGTATGTGTTAACAAATAATTTACAAAGGAAAAATGAATAGAGACAATCTTATATATGAATATAATCGAATTTTTATTGATACAAGCAGCTTATATAAAACATAAACATACTCACTCCTTTGTAAATTTTTTCTTAGCTTTGAAGGAAATGCACTAATACTTGTATGAAAATAAATAAGAAATCACCCATATTACAAATAGTCCTTTTTCCGACAGTAAGCAATAAAAAGCAGTTGTAGCATTATGTTTGACTTTTAGTTTGAACTACACAATGGGTTAGGCATTTAAGTTAATGGTAAGGTTTAAAGATGATTGCCTTAAAATATTCCATTACAATACTTAGATAAGGTCTTAGCTAGTTCAATTAATATTTTAATTATGTCAATTAATATTTTAATTAATTCATTCAATGTTATAATTGATTTAATTAAGGTTTTAACTTTTTTCGATATTTGAAATCAGAGCAGGAAACAACAAAATCTTTCTCATAAATTAATATAATTCACGTGATTTCAGCCCGATCAGGCGGAATAGCAAATTTGTCTACGTTGCGGCAGGATATGGGAGGCATAAGCTTTTGAGCAAAGTACCTGCTATTTCTGTGTACTAGGGATTAGAATTTTTGAACTTGGACCGTCATCCATCGTCATATGTCGGTCTCTCCCGAATAGGCATATAGACTAAAAGTCCACAATTTGCTTTAGCAATGCAGTAGAAATGTTAGATAAATGTTTTAATCGTATTGTCTTCTACTTTCATACGTTCAGGTACCGAGTTCTGTAAATAAAAGTTTGAGTAATCGGTATAGGTCCGGATAATAAGAAGTGTTAAAAAATATTCAATATTTCTTAAATCGAATGAATGTTAACTAAGTACAATTAATAATATTTTAATTGTATAAAGCTTTATTCTAATTGATTTAATTGTTTTTTTTTAAAGGGCTATAAATCTAAGTACACAGAAAAAACTGACGCTTTTTTTAAAAGTTCCGAAGAATTCAGTAAAACAATATGTTTAGATCATAACCTATTAAAAAGTTCGTAAATCCAATTAAACGAAGTTAATTAATGTTTTTTTTAATTTTCAATTAATATAATAGTATTAAATAATAAATTTACTTGAAAATATCCATAAAATCAAACAAGATTATTAATTGAAATAAAAATTTTGTTGAGAAATAAAAAAAAAATTATATATGAATATATTATCGATTATATACTTTTACCCTTGTTACATATCAATTGTGTGTAGATAATGTTTTATTCTGTGAAATTCGTAAATATTTTTTAATTATGTTATATTGCCTAAAAATATGCCATTACAATATTTAGATAAGGTTCTAGCTAGTTCAATTAATATTTTAATTATGTCAATTAATATTTTAATTAATTCCTTCATTCAAGAGCAGGAAACAACAAAATCTTTTTCATAAATTAATATGATTCACGTGATTTCAGCTTAATTTTTTATAACAAATTATAAGAAAAACCATGTGAGGCATCTTGTCCGGTGGTATTTACCTGTAAAAGAGAAGCACCATTGTCGTGAATTGGAGATATGAGAGATCTGTGGTCTATTGTAAGAATGCTGCTCAACAGGGCAAAGCTCACGGTTAGTATGAAAGATTGGAGCAGCTGTAAAGTGCTCTACAATAGGTATAATGATATGTGAGGAAATTGATTTCGTCAATAGTAGTTCTGGTCGCATAGCTGCTATATTCTTCAAGACTTCTGCTGGTATACCATCAAGGCCGGGTGCCCTTTTGTTTTTGAGGCTATGGCCCGCAGCTCTGAGCACTATTTCATTTGGGGTAGATTTTCTTAGGTCTACTTAGGTATTTTTTGCCTCCAAATGAAGGTGCAGAAATTTTTAGTACTTTTCCTAATCTAACAGGTTTAATACATTGTGATAGTTTGAAATCGAAATACTTTTTTAATCAAATTATTTTTTAATTGCATCTTGTTCTCACTAATTCCTGTGTACCTTAATGTCCAAATATTTATAGCAAGTTTTAATGTCGACCAAAATCCATCTCTAACTAATATTTTTTAACACACACAATCACAGAAACTACTTATATGATGCTACTTATGGACATTATAAGGGAAAAAAATCTTTCCCCGCAAAATTTTGTAATTTCGTTATAAAAATGTCATATCAATTGATACTATACATTGCTACTGGTATCTATGCTTGCCCCACTTGTCTGCTATCCACGACAACAACTTAAGATGTGACCATTCTATGATTGTCTTGGCAGTTTAAGATTTGAGCAGCATATAAAAATTGTTATCAGATTTACTTTTCATACGTATTTTTATATATTTTTCTGTTTCTATAGCAAATGGTCAGCCTGTAGGTTTTTGTTTTTTTTTAACATCTAAAAACTATGACTGGACAAATAGAATATCTAATAATATTGATATTCTGCTTAAGTTTTTTAGCCATAAATATGTTAAGCCTTTTATTTATATTTTTTTAAATTCAGTTGTTTCTTATATTGAAATAAATACAAATTGGCCATTTAAGTGAGTTATTTTATATTAAATATTCATTTAGGGAAAATTGTTTTATTTGAAATCGGCTTAGGAGTAGTTAATAAATTATGAATTTGCAGAAATTTAATTTTATTTTTATGTGTACTTTCCAACATATATTATTAATTTTAATAGAGAACTAAATGTTCCAAAAGTTGGACATTTAAAAAAAGTTTAGTTCTCACATTGGGTTAAGGGCCCCATACACTACACCAGTATGCATGCGCAATCACGTGTTGGCGCCAGTGGCTGGGTCGTGTATGGGCACGTGGTCTGATTGTACCATTTGTGTAGCGATTTCAAACAGAGTTTGATATTTTGCTGATGGTACCAGTTTGTGGTACTGTGTATGATGAATTTAGGTCAGTTGAGAAAAGCTGTCAAAGAATAAACATCGGGGTAACCTCATTTACTTGAATAAATGACTCATAAATTAAGAAAAAAGGAACAAAATATGTATTGTAAAGTATTTCTGAAATAAAACATATCATTCCTAATAATTTTTTAATAAAAAACCCGCGTTTTCCTTAATTTTTGTTTTAAAAATAGATGCGGTGCGCACTAGGTACAACAACTCATCCGTACAGAATTTTTAAAGAACTGAATATAGCACCAGTATGCTTGTATGGTATGTGTTTCGAGCACGACTCAACATCACTTGTTTGTGCCAGTATACTAGAGTAGTGTATGCTCTGCTTTAGTATTTGCTATAGGAAAAAAAGTTCAATATTAATAACTACCCTGCGGGAAATTTTGTCATCAACACAGCAAAAAATAGCCAGAGCACCGTGTTATTGAATAAAATAACAATAGCATTTGTCATTAACTTAATACAATATTTCTTTGTATGTATTTCTTTCCCATGTCGGTTATTTCTTTCCTTTTCGTACATACCAAGCGGTAAATGGAAGGAGGAAAGAGGCCTTTTATAAGGCCTTATTTAGCAGTCTGCAGTACTTCCACTCACAATACATACTCATTTCTTTTTTACACGCGATGTCATTGTGGATCAATGCTTTCCTCGGCTCATTACTCAGCAGGCCTGATCTGGGAAGGTCTGTTAAAAATGAAATGAAGGTAAATTTTTTAATCTGGGTATTTTTATATCGTGATGTTTTATTTCGAACTCCCTTTCATCCAAAGTAATTTTTTAAACATATGAGTGAGGCTAAGTGTTATGTATTTATTTTGAACAAATTGAGCATGATGTAGTAGCTAGTAGCTACAGCATAAACGACATAATAGCAGCATTTATGATGCCTCTTGCGAAAAAAGAATACAAGAATGTCTGTTGTTTCTAAAGAACATTTTTTATTAAGCACAACGAAGAATAATCTAAAAATAGAGTATTCCTTCCAAAAGAAACCAGTGTAAAGGCCTTCTAGAAGGCCGCCTTGGAAGGCAGGAAATAATTACTTTGGATCTTAAATTCAGGTCTTGGATGGCCTGTAAAAAGGCCTGTTTAGTGAATGCCTCGTAGTTTTTACCGCTGGGTAAGTACTTAAAACAAGTTTTATCTCATAAAAAAAAATAACTGGGACATAGCTCGGCTATAGATAGCATGCTTTACGTCCGGGAAGCCCGTGTTCGTATCCTAGGCATGTCAAAATTTTTTTAATTTATATGTTTTTTTCTTTTGAAATAATTTTGTGCTCAATATAGCGGAAGTCTTTATCACAGAAAATTTTAAACAAAAAAATTATTAAATAATGGGATTTTTGTTATCAAAAACGAAACTTATTTTTTTCTCTGAACGTACTTGTCTTATTACTGGTGAAAAAGGGTAAGTGGTACAATATGTTCCCAGGACGTGAGCGGTGAACAGAGAACACGGCACTTACTAGAACAAAAATGTTAGCAAAATAGCTTCACTGTACAAGCAGATCTTTTCCAAATAAAAAATATTAAAGAAATCACCACTGGGAAAGTACCTTAAGTTTAGATTTAGAACTTATCACTGACAACGTCATGTAAAAGTGTCAGTTCCCTCTCATATAAAGTTCTAGATCTCGAAGCGGTTTGGTTGTCTTGTGACAGGTTCTTTTCCCTCTAAGATGGTTACTTCTTAAATTTTCAGTATAATAATTTTACAACCATAAATTGCATGGATAATTTTTCGAATCTAAAAAATAAGCACTTCCCAAATGAGTGGTGAATAGAACTTATGAAACATTATTCTGTTTAATTAATACATCCAGAATATCATTTTAACTTCCAATTTCAAAAATAAATGCAAATATAAATTTTCCAAAACATTGAACTCAAAAATTGGATTCTAATGACAATTAAAAGCTTATAATAGAAAAAGTATAAAATAAATAAACAGAAATTAGTCCTGTAATACCAACAACCATCTAATGGTAGTTTTTTTTCATAAGAAAACAATAGAAATAGTAATAACCCATTCACTTCGCTGAATAACTTACGCCTTAAATGCCAGTAACTCCTTTGTGTGACGCTAATGCAGGCAGAAACCAGCAAAATACAAGCAAAAACGTTTAAGCGCTGAGTCAGTCAGGGAAGCTAGCAAACATTATTTTCGTATTAAGACTATAAATGAAATGACCGTCACGAAAAATATTTAATTGTAATACGAATGTAATATATTTGCTACGAGTATTAAAATGTGAAATGATGATGATGATGATGAGGAGAAAAAGAAAATCTACGAACGTATGCCAAACACGTTAAAAAGAGCGCTAAACATTGAATATAGCGGTTGCTTATAAGAAATTCGTCCAATGGCTGGTGAGGAATTAAAATTAAGAAAACAATACAAAGAAGGCATATATATATTGTTGAAAGAAAAAGTAATGTAAAGCTTAATAAGAGGAATTTAAAAAAAAACTTTGTATTCAAAGGAGTAGATATTTTCTAATTAAATTTGCTTTCTTCATTGTTGTTTTTTTTCTAATTTAAGCTTTTCAATGATATTCTTCTTATTTGCTTATAATACTTAAAGAAAAATTCAAATCAAGAAATAACTTGCAAGAAAATAAGAAAGTATTTGTGTAGGCGGTATAGCTACTCCTAGAAAGGCCTTTGTTATGCCAAAAATTTTATGATTTTAAATGTTTAAAGGTTGAATTTATTAATATAATACTGTACAACACAAAAAAAATTATCATGTTTCTAACAACTAATTCTGGTGGAGGGCATGAAAAAATTATACATTCTCGTATATACTCATCGGTGTTTTAAAAGTTTACATCTTAGATTGATTTTAGGAGGAGTTAAAGTCCCTCCCTTTGGCACATAGCTATAATGTCTCGACATAGAATACCTTTTAAGCCTTCAGCTGCGATATAGCGATTTAAAATGTTCCACAAAAATATTTGCCAGAAAATTTAACGATACATATTCCAAGAAACACCGAAACTCCATTCAAAGCGTAAAATGTGTTTAACATCTAATCTCGTATTTATTCACAATTAATACTCTGCCCCTTGATGAGCCAAAGTATAAAATTACCCATACAGCGAAAAGTTAGAGGGTTAACATGATCCACCAAATTTTTTCCTGTGGTGTTTTACAGTTTACTTATCTTATAGCTTGAACATAGGGCTTAACAGATATGTCCAGTCACTATAGCTTTGTAAAAAGGGGACGGTGAAATTTAACTCCATCTAAAACTAATTCCAGATATAAACTTTAAAAACGCCGGATCAGTCGTTAGAGCTTTGCTATTATGAAAAAATGTCATGTTGCTGTACAGTGTAATCTTAGGAAATGTGCTAGATATGCAAAGCTTAGATATATATCGCTTGAAAGCTAATAAAAAACTGCCTTCACAACAATGAAGCATATTAAAACTTTAAATATATTAAAAAAAATAGTCCGATATCTATTTTTAGTTTTTGGCAAAATTGTATATATTTTAATAATAAGTAGCCCAGCAAAAACTTGTTAGTGTGTAGGATATTCACTCGAATAATGTTTGCTCGATTAAACGAATAATTAAAGTCAAATATTGAACGATGAAACAAAAAATTTAATTTCGAGAAAAATTTATTCGAGTTATTTAGGTCGCTTAATCGAATAACTCGACTAAAACATTTTATAAACATTTTCCTTCTTTTGGTCAATCTTTTGTAGATTTCTTAATAAATTTTTTAAATTATGTGAAATTTGCCATTCAATTCAAACGTTATTTTAGACATACCCTGCGCAAAATTTGGTGACAAATGATCCAAAAGTACTCGTCCCATGACTTGAGACTGGTACCAAAAATAAGGAGTAGTGAATAGTGAAAAAAGACATATTATGTAAATGGTCACATATTAACTATTTTCAGTCAATTTAGTTGGTACTCCGAATCACCAAAATCGGCCCACGCGTTCAGTTTATATAGTGCAAAGGGACACACATACATACATACACACAGAAAAAAAAGGAATGTAAAATCCACATGCCGCAATTTTGATTGCAAATCATATTAAATTTACAAGAAATAATTTGTTGTTTGAGTGTGATAGTGTTTACTTGCTTTGTTCATTGCTACAATTCACTGTTCTGCTTAGTTGTGTGACTTGTTGTTCTTTATTCTTACATGTGTCGTCTATGTATACGACAAAAAACGAATTACCAGCGAATATTTACTGCTGCTGGTTTAAAATGACCATTGTTTAACATTATTTTAAACGGAAAATAATTAATCTAACCTTAAATCACCGTTAAAACAATTTTGTTATAAACGTTAAGTTTCATTTTCAATCGACATGACCATAACTTTAATTTCAAATAAGTTTTATGTTAAATAATCATTTAAATCATGTTGAATTAAAATGAAATGCATTTTACATACGATGGTATTTATTTAGTGTATAAGTAAAGAAAAGTTTGAAGCTGTTGTGGCTGCAGTGGTTGGCGCGTGGACTATCATGCAGGTGGCACGAGTTCAAATCTTGGCTGGGGCAGTCAGCAACAACGAAAAGTTTTCTGATGACTATCACGTAAGTAAAATAATTAATAAAATAGCTACATTAAAGTCATGTTGTTTCAGGTTGATATAATTTTAATTCAACATGATTCTTCGTGTTGTTCCAATATCAAATTCACGTTGTTTCAACTTGAAATAACTTTGATTCAACATGATTCTTCGTGTTGTTCCAATATCAAATTCATGTTGTTTCAACTTGAAATAACTTTGATTCAACATGATTCATCGTGTTGTTCCAATATCAAATTCACGTTGTTTCAACTCGAAATCACTTTGGTTCAATATGATTTTTAGTATTATTTTAGTATCAGCTTCATTTTGATTTAACTGTACTGGAATATTAAATCAACATGAAATATAGTTAATTCAAAAGGAAAAATTTTCTTTCAAGATTATTGTAAATCATGTTGATTTAACATGAAACACCTATGAAGCAAAATCACTACCGAAAAATGTTAAGTTAACCCGGTTTTCGACGATTTTACATGGAAATTTTTCTGTGTGTACATACATACAAAGGCTGATAAGCACAATACACTTCGTTGCGTTGCGGAGTCGGGTAAAATCAAGTCCAGTGTGCGGAACATACCGACTTTAACAGTCGGGAGGCATTATAAACCGAGTCTTCAAATCTTCGCAATAATGGTTCGCGGATGTAAAAGTTGCTATGATTCGCACACTGCAGTTGTTTTCGTTTTTCTTTTACTTTTTTTACGCAGTCGGGTTTTTTGATTTTTTAAATATATTTTTTATTCTGTCTGTACTTCTTTACTTAGTCAAATTTGGTTCATTAATAAACAATTTTTTTTATAAAAAAATATTTCTCTTACATTTTCGCTCAACTTTTGTTAATCTTTACTTTTAATATACTTAATTTTTACTTTGATGTTCGATTTTTCTTTTCATTAGATTTTCTTTCTACAAAGTTTATTTATTTAAAAAATTAAGTGACACGAGTTAAAAAAAAAAAAAGAAAGAAAAAAGAAAATAATAATCACACAAATTTTTTCAACTAGAAAGAAATATAACGAAAATAACTTTTATAATTAGTCATTAAGGAAGAAAAAATTACATAGAAAAAAATAACAAAAATTTCTTTGGGATTTTTCCTCCAATAACTTCAAACTTAAATATACAAGAATATATTCGATATGAAAAGTCATTCTTTGTCTTCTACAAAAATGATCAGGCATTTGAACATGCAAACAAAAACCCTTTAGACTTCGAAACTATTTTCTAAAACAAATAATGCCACTTATTGCAAATAGTAAGTAAGACAAAAAGAGAAATCATAAAGTGGCATAAAGAATACATAGTTATAGTAATTGCCACCAGCATCTTCATCGTCATCCAATATCTTTTTGTCTTAATAATATCAGGAAAAGTTACATCAAATTGCCCGAATAGTAAATGACTAAAGGAATATTGAGTATGTGCTGGTATAGAAGGAGGGATGGTAAGTAGCTTGTCTATTTGCCAGCTAAAGTTGTTTTTAAGGTTTATTTTAGTATGAAAAAATAATCAGTTCTTTAATGCATTTACTCTTCAGACTGATATAATCACATTGTTTTAATATTGAACATCAAACGACTTTTTTTCTTTGACTATACTTTTGCTGCACAGAGTATGAAAATAAGTTGATAGTTTTTTATTAAGTTTTTGCATGTTGTTATATGTTATATCCATAGTTAGAAAAGGTACAATAATGTCAATAGTTATAATGTTTGAATTTGCCCAAGTGCGACTGACTTGGGGTACCGATGAGTTGGGTGGTGATATCCATAACATGTGCCTTGTGCAGGTTACCCCAGCTGATAGATAGATTTATTTTACTACTGTAATCATCTTAAAATAGCTGAATTGGAAAAATTCAATATGCATTTTATAATATTTCCATGAAATATTAGTTAAAGTAGAAATTTTTTTCTTTCCTCTATTCCTTTTGTAAACTAAAAATTGGTGTGGAAATAACGTAGTGATCTCTTTTTGTCCGTGAAGTTCAAAACGATTGTTTTTATTGAGAATTTCAGATGTTGAGGGTGTATTAAATTTTCTAAAAATTACAAAATCATTTGTTTCTACAAGCCTTGCTATTATGTACTCGTATAGGCCATAAGCGGCGCGAATCAAAATATATTTTCAGTAGAAAATCTCAAATTCATAATCGATATTGCTTGACCACGACGATTTTACTATCGTTTTGTTGCGCATTTCCAATTCTATGTGACTCGATTCATTAAACTGATACTCCAAAAATCTTTTAAACCCAAACTTTTCCATTGTTTTATAATATAAAAATCGTCTTTCTCTTATCGTTGACACAAAACAATCTTAGGCTGTCATCTCTTTTGTTATGAATAGCAAACGAAATTATTATAATTGTTGTAACAAAATATAAACCAATACAAATCAAAACCATACCAACATAAGCTTGTTTAACCGCAAAAATATCTATGAATAAATTAAATTGTTCACAACAAGCAAAAAATAAATACGAAAATGTCAATACGAATTTCTTAAAATAGAGCATAACATAAAAAAAAAATCATATTTCATAACACTAGAAAAAATGTTAGAACAACAAAATATTTTAGAAAATTCCATTATTTTGTTGTTTACACACATAATCGCTAAAAAATTAAGTTTACTTTGACAAACTTACAAAACATGCTATAAACTCCATTAAATTAACTGCTTATAAAAGGATAGCAATATAAGGACTCAAGCAACGGCAATGAGCTGTTCTTGTGTAGGTTTTAGGGTGGTTCTGCTGCTAACTAAACTGTAGAATCAATAAAAAAAATCTGTTTTATTTAAGAAAGAATAACAAACAAAAACATTATGATTTTTTAACGCAAAAAATTGCCGTCCTTTAGAATAAAAGAATATTTAAATATTTCATTCTTATAATGGGAGGGATTAAGCAACACGCTTAGAATATTAAAGTGGGCGTGAAATGTTTAGCACTAAAATCACAAATGTTTTGAAATAAAGCAAAAAAGCAGAAGACTATAAATAATTGCATAAAGAAATACGCAAAAGAAATTATAAAAAAACATTGGAAAAAACACTTGAAAAACCCCAAAGATTTTCAATATGAAATAAAAAGACTTACAGGAAGTTGCAAAAGAAAACGATTAAAGAAAAAAACTGCTACAATTACAAATGTAATCAAATACGTGACCCCAAGAATTAAACGGTATTAAAGGATTTTTCCGTGTTCTTTATTCCAACAAAACAAAGGATATTTAATTCACAAAAAAGGGTAAATATTTAAGAAATTTTAAGATATTTAGAAGAAAATTAATTGTTAAAAAACGTTTCATTAAAAGAATATATATGGGGCATTATCATTGAAGTGGACAACGCAAAATAAATTTTTTGCCGAAATTACTTGATATTTGGCATAACTATAGTTCTAGTAGATATAAATGTGTATGCCACATGTTTTTTTTTGAATGATGTTTATTTTTCGAGTTAGTCAAATTTGACACCCTATAACGAACCATGTTTTCCAACAGGGTACGCAAGTATTGAATTTTCTTAAACCTTAGGTTCTACTCTATGATTTTTACATACATCATTTTATAATCTGATTGCAAGTTTTCAAGATGCAGATTTACTAAAATTTTTTTGCAATAGTAACCAATGTGCGTTGCACAAGGATAACAATTGAGTATCTCTCTTAATGTATTTAGGCGAAACCCTTAATATTACTGGTTTCATCTCGGAAAGCTAGATAATAAGCTGAAAGCTCGTTTACACATTTTTTTTGGCGTTATAAAAGTTATTTCAAAGGTCACACAAATAGGGGTTTCGCGACTATCTCGTGAAAAAAATAGATAGATAAAAATAACATAGATACATGTCGAATATAAATTATTTGTTGGATCTTTTATAAGTTTCTAATACGGGATTTAGACAAAGACTTTTTAGCTTGATTTTCTTAAAGTTTATGGTCAAACGGGGCATAAGGGTGTTTAGTGGGATACCAAATCCAAAAGAAATTTTTATTATGAGCTTCTTACTAGATTGAACCTATTTTTACCTCTTTCGACCATCAACTCCAAAAAAATCAAGACATAAAGTCTTCGTCTAGATCCCATATAAGCCTACTATGCTTATTTTATTCTTTTGTGATTTTCAAAATTTAAATTATTTGTAAATTCTCAAATAGTTCTTGAAAGTCTGTGCATAAAATAAGAAGTTTGGAACTTTTCAAAAGTGTGGTTGAACTCTACTGACGATCAAGTAAACCACTTATGAAATGCAAATTTGGTTAACCCCCAACAAATAATTTTTTATTTAAAATAAAATTGGAAAAATATCTCAAATAATAAATTTAATAAATTGTTTGTTTTCAATATTTCAAAATAATAGGCTACAAAAATAACTGTATGTTTATTCTCTATATGGTTGCCCTGATATAGAGCACAACATAAAAAATTTTACAATTTTAAAATGCCATTATCTTAAAATAGATCAAGTACTTTTGATACTGCTCTCATATGTAGATTTTTTTTTGTCCATAGTAAACAAACCATCTTCTATATTTGATTAAAATGTTCGTTAAACAGAAAGCTCATCTTTTCCACCGTATCATTAAATATTTCCCACTGTGTGTTCCCTCAAACAAAGCTTTGCAATCATCTGTCTTATTCTCCTGGAATTTATACGAAATTTGTTTAATACCACTCAAAATTTTTTGTATATTTTCATGCAAAGAAAATAATGATTTTAATTCCCTTCTCTAAGTAGGTTTATATATTCATGCTAAGAAAATGAAAAAAATCAACGAAACAGAAAATATAAGCGTCAAATAAACAATAGATTATTTTTACTAAAAGCAAAAAAAAGAAGGAATTAAAAATAAATAGACAAAATAAAAACCGCGATGAAAAATATATAAAAGTTTTTTTTTTATTTCAAAGGAGAAAAAAACTTGCACTTAAACACAAATCCTTTTTAGTAATGGTTCAATGATGTTGATTTTTACATGGCTGGCAGGATATTAAAAAAAATATGCATAATTAAATAGATAGACATTTAGAATCGAATACTATTGAACGAATTTTTTTAACCCTATTGACTAAAATATTTTATTTAGAAGAATATTGTGATGTACATATATTGCTATAGAGAAGAAATTCATGCACAGTCGAACGGAATGAAAATATTTGGGATATACTGTAATGATTACTAAATGGAAAATCTGATTGATACAATATGTTATATAGGAAGAGATATGTATATGTATAACTTAAAATATACAGTTTAAAAATATTGCTAAACAATTTTTTACATCATTCACGCAACTTTTCAGAAGTGACTTGTCGACCGTAAATAAGCCTAAAGAGTCCATTAATAATATGTAGCTTGAAAATTAATTTAGCTATTGTTGTTACAAATTTAATGTATTTTACTTCAAAAGAGTTGGAACAATTTATAACGAAACAAGCTTTTTTGTCAGCTTTAACTGTATTCATTTCTCGACAAGAAATCCCCCAAAAACCCCTACGATAGTTTTAAATATCCCTAGAAAAATCCCCTCCCCCCAAATTATATATTTATCCTCAAAGTACTTCTGAAATCCCAACATTTGCTGAAAAATTTGCCACTACTAGTTCCCTGGGAATGTTTTTCATGCACTATTTTACATTGAAATTTTGTTTAAACAAACTGTAACTTTGCCATATCCTAAAGGACTTTTATAATTTTAGGCTTATTTTGATCCGTAATACACACACTTTTAAACAAAAAAAAAAAAAAGAAAGGTATTTACGCTAGCAGTCCAGCAAAAATTTTGATGGCAAACCAATGAGTCAAAATGCTAATAAACCTACCCTTCACTAATACATTGGCATTTTAAGCAACTACTTTAACATGGCAATGTCATTGGAGGCAAGTACTTACCACATTATATTACAAATAACAAGTTATAATTTTCAATATTTAGAAGGCATTGAATACATAAAATTAAATTAAATTTAAATGTCTCTCCTAAGCATTGAACTCATGCAATTTTCAGTTATTGTGTTATTTTATGCCAAGTGTTTTGCTCATGTCAAGTGTTGTACTACACAACTAGTTTGTTGTGGCCTTAAATCCTCTTTTCGCGAACATGAACAAACACAATTTAAAAAAATTCAATTTGCTTCCCCAGGGGTTGAATTGCTTATCGTCTATATGATAATTAGATAGACTACTACTCTGCCAATAAAAAAACAAATGGTTTTATTAATTATTAGTAAGTAATTGATCAACTACTGTAAAGTAATTTAGAGGGCATGTAGTTGGTGGTTGCAAAGTATACTGTTTGGTAATGGCAACACATTACCAATCTATTGCTGGGGGGATTTCAACAAAATTTTGCAAATAAAGACGCCAAACCTGAAAAATCGAAAAAAAAGTTATATAAATATTTTTACGAAAATTTATCAAAAGGAAATATTTTAAATACGCACGGAAAGCTTTAGTCGTCTTCTGTTTGATACCGTTTAAAAATTAGAAATTGGTGCGGAAATGGTGCAGTGACAAGTTTTTTGGCCTTGAAGGGCGAAAAATGTATTAAAATACTATTTTATCGATAACTTTGTCAATTAGTTTCATTGTAGTGTGTCGATCGGATACAAATACAAAGTTACAAGCATTTAGATTTAAAAATTGTTATTGATACGTTTTTTTCAAATTTCACAATTCTAAGCCGTTCCAGTAGGGAAAAATAAAATTTTTAAAATTTATTATAAACTCATATCTTAAAGAAAATTTTGTTCCCAGCGTTCAAAAATTAAATTGCTAATATCGGGCAAAACGTGAAAAACTTATAACAAATTAAGTGAAAATATCCGAATTCGAATTTTAATAAAAAAAAATTGTCTATGGAGTATGAGTATAAAAAAAAATGCCAATGGGGCAGAGTCAAATATTTTGGAAATATATCAAGCTTTCTAACTTTATAGTCCGCATAAAATTTCACAAGAAGATATTAGAGGAGTTTTCTTATTTAATTTAGAGGAAGCTTCCCACATTGCTCATGAGCAATCACTCGATTTAAAAAATTTCGTGTGTCCTTATAGACCTTATAAAGTTCTAAGGAAATTTCTGTGCTTAAACAATTATCTTGTATGGTTAGTGAGATATGCTCCTTTTAATACTAAAATTTCTCAACTTTTCAAATCCTTTGTCCAGTATTTTTAAGATATCAGATCCAAATAATAGCCTATTGTCGCAGTTGTTTCTTTGTTAGTTACACTACAAAATTACGAATAGTTTAAAAAAAGCTGATGCAAATATTCTTTTATAATTAGAAAATATACAATTTTTAATTTAAAAATTTTAAAATTTTTAATTTATGTAAATTTTTTACCCAAAAATATTTTAATTTCCGTGAAGAAGTCACACAAAGAAGTGGTGAATTACTGGTTATTTAATAAAGGTATAATCCATATCCCTATATTATATAAAAATGACGTGTATATTGTTTGTTTGTTTGAAGATTTTTGTTACGGCATCACACCTATAGGCTACACATGTTCCCCGGATTTTGGACAGGGAGGGGATAAATGGGTCAAAACATCCCCCTACACATAACTCTGGCATTTTTCATTTGTTACGGCATCACGCCTAAACGGCTGAACCGATTTAAATGAAATTAGGCCCACAATAAATATAGATTGCATATGTTTCCCGAATTTCGGACTGGAAGGGTATAAAATTGATCAAAACTTCCCCCTACGCATAACTCTGTCATTCTTTTTTGGTTTGAAAGGGTTTGCTTTCCTTTAGGTCCTATCATTATTTTTTCAAAATCGGTGGGGGTATTTAACCCCCAAGCACCCTACCCCTTCCCCAATGCTTAACTCTGTCATTTATGCACCGATTTTGAAATTGTCTTTTTTTTTTGTTTGAAAGGTTTTGCTTGCAGTTCGGGTCCATAAGTTTTTTTTGTAAAAATGAGTGGGGTGGGGCGGAGGTGGGGGAATTCGGTCCCCCACGCATAACTCATTTGTCAACTGATTTAATTTCATATGTCAACCGATTTAATTTATTTTTTTTTTAATTTCTTTTTTATTTTGAAGGAGTTTGCTTGCAGTTATGTTCCATAATTTTTTCCAAAAACGGTGGTTTTTTAAAAGCCTGAAGTTTATTCCCACAATTTTCTTTCGAAAATCGGTGGGGAAATTTGCTCTCCCATGATTAACGCTGTCATATGTGAGCCGGATTTAAATAAAAATGTTTAAAGGGGTTTCTTGAAGTTTTATTCTGTAATATTTTTCGCAAAACCTGTGGGGAAATTTGCTCCCCCGACGCATAGCCCTGTCATTTGTCAACTGATTTTAAAATTCTATTTTTGTTTGAAAGGTTTTGCTTGCAGTTTGGTCTCACAATTTTTTTCCAAAATCCGTGGAGAAATTTGCAATATTGTGGACGGACACCCATTTCATCTAACGCTAAATTGCGTCCGTTTTGTAATCTGATCCATAAGATCTTTGCACTGAAGTCGGTTTCTTGCAGAATTATTCATATATATATTTTTTTAATATCTAAAGCCTGTAGGGATCTCCACAACTCTCCACCGCAACATATTAAGCCGTGCATCGCCGGGTCCAAAAAAGCTAGTTTATTTTATATAAAAAGTGAACCTCAACCATGGATAATATTTGAGGGGCGAAAAGTAAAGGGGCACAAGGACCAAAACTAAAAAAATCTAGTTATATGCAGGAATCAATACTTAATACCAATATCAATTACTCTAGAAAAATTCAGACCTGTACGAGACCTGTATAAGACCTGTATAAGAAACTGGGCTTAAGAATCGGGAATTCCCTGGAAAAGTCTACTTTTAATATCCCGTTTTCCCGGGAAAATCTCAAAAATTTACCGGGAAAACGGGAAATTAAAAGTACACATTATTTCATAAATATATGGACTTTTTTGACATAAATATTTATGAAATGGCGTAAGTGACCGCCAAATTTATTTTGATTCATATGAGAAATTTGTATTATAATCCTGTTTTTCTTTAATATCAAAATTTTCAAAGTTTTTTTTTTATATATTACAAAAGTTCGTTTGACTGTACGACTAAATTTACACGGAATTGTTTAAGTCTCTTTTCAAGTTGCTATGTTTTTTTATCGTCTGTTTAAATACTAATACCCTGTTTATCGATGTCGAAGGATATTTCTTATTCTTACAATTTCATTTGAAACAAAAATAAATTCTAAAACTTTGTCCTTGTTTCAAATATAACTGTAAGAAAGAAAGAAAGAAAGAATTCCTTCGACATCGATAAACAGGAAGTAAAATTTCCATACAAATATTTTTAGTACAAAATAAAAATGTGAGCGGAGCGGTTCAAACTTATACAGAAATTTCATTAAAATATCATGAAATTGAAGTCATACCATTTCTCTTAAGCCGAGAAAGATTTTTGGTTGATTCGAAAAGTACATGCAAGATGAATTTAGTGATAGATGTCGTTTAATCACAATAACAGAAAAAAGTTGAATACTTTGTATGAGTATCAATGATTACAGTGCTCTCTAGTCGTTTCCTAAAGTAAATAATTCGATATTAAACGAAGTTTGAGTGATTTTTCGCAGAATTAGTGAACAAATTTTGTAGTGGAAATTTTAAGCTCATAGAAGCTGTAAAAATTTTGAATTGGCACTACTTAAACTTATTATAATTCGACGCAATTATTAAAACCCTGAAGGAGATGTTATTCAGTTCTTGACTGCAAACACCCGACTTTGGTCGAGTGGTCTAAGCGGTAAAAAACTCTGATGAGATTAGCGGGAGCTATCGAAACGTCAGTTTAACCCTCCGCGCACTCAAAAATTTTCTTTGTCTACATTCTTCACATTTATCTCTAAACAAAAATATAATATAATTGAAAAATTAAATTAAAACCGAACTCAAGCTAAACTAATTAAAATTTCTTTGGATATTTATTATGAATATTTAGATGAATGAAGTAAGAGTAATGTTTTTGTTGATATCCCGAAAATTATGATTTTGTTGATACGAGGTTAAAGTTAATAGCGAATTTTTTGGCTGAAGCTTATACACTTTGGTCTTTACGGCGGGCAAGCATGGCTGCACAAGAATCTATTCCCTCAGCGGGCTTAGTTTAAACATTTTATTTTTTCTTATAGCAAAAATAAAAGAGCTAGTATTAAAGCAATACTCCCAATATGTTTATGTAACAACTTCAACAATCGTTTTAATATACATCCATTGATAATGTAAAATCATTAAAAAAGGTTTCAAGGTTTTCCCAAATTTTACAAAAAGCAACACAAGTTAATACATTCTCAAACCGGATAGAAAAAAAATATTCTATTTATTTTACAAGTGTGCACTTGAGTATTAAGGTGGTCGTGCTCATTATCCTTGGTGGTTGGTTGGTTAGTGGTTAAAGCATACAAATTCCAAAGTACGAGTATAATAAGGTAAAAAATACAATATAAAATTTTTTTTTAATTTATTAACGTTTTAACGTTTTCCTGCTCCTCTGGTCTTATATTTTCCTCCTTATTAAAAGGATAATGATAAATGATGTGCTGAAAAGAAAAAAAACTTGAATATTTTTTAGAAAAACCATAGAAAACATATTTTTTTAAATAAATATTTCTATTGTCTTGATAATCAGTAATCCGGGCATTGTTTACTTTTTTGACATTCATAATAATTGCCCAACATCAAGTGGTTGGTTGGCTGTGGGGTGTTGTAGTGATTTCAAGTCAGCAGGGAGGGAGGTGGTGATTTTATAGAATTTCGCTTAAAAGTTGGTTTTATTTCTTCTTTTTTTTCCACGTATTTTGAAGAACTTTATTCTATCAGGAGTTTATTTCATAATTAATGATAATAAGACTATTATTCGTATAAAATAAGTATTTCCAAGTAAATGACCTCTCATAAGCAAAAGCAAATTTCGAACATAAATTTTAATACTTTCAAGGATTTTCTGTTTTTCCTTTTTTGAGAATTGAGTAAACGAAGCTTTCATACGCTTAATTTATCACAAGGTTTAATGAGTATACGTGCTGTGTATATCGATTTGATATAAACGTAAAAAGATATAGTTTAATTTTTGGTGTTAAAAATCTTTGAATAATAATTTTTTTTTTTGGTTTTGCTTTGCTCAACATTACCTCACGTAATGTTAAATGAAGCTGACAAATTTCCAAGAGCACGGTAATTACATGGTCAAGTTGTCAGAAAATTTCAGTAGGATTTTTAAATGTGTAAATAGATATATTAAGAAAAAAAGGTTAAGGGCAAATAAATGTATGGAATAGTTTTTGATATTAAGATGAAATCTTTATTTGTACGTCACAATGCTAAGTTAATAAAACACGTTATTTTAGAGAAAGGAAAAACTATTTTGTTAATTAAGAAGCATTTTTGGAACAACCAATTTACAACAGCGGAGCAGAATAATAATCTTATGGAGTTCGCAACACAATCTATTAAACGTTCATATGTTCTTCATTTTTAAATCGCATTTTTTGCCTAACATCTGTACCGATTAGTGAAGTTAAGTAAAAAGAGAGGAATAATGAGAAACATTACTAATTACACAGCACAGTGTGGCAGAATCAAAATATTTGGAACATAGATCAGGCATTTTTAAACGAATAGTTTAATCGGACATATCATAGAAGTATGTCTATTTATGTTTTAAATATCAGCTCTCTTACTTAGCCAGGAGCGGAGCAATGAATTCTATAAGTAGGGCACTTCGGCTATATACAATTTTTTACTGCTTGCCATATTTTTCTCATCCGATCTCAGAAATTTTTAATAAGATCTAAAAGATACATGTTTAATTGTATACTTATCTCTTATAGTTAGTAAGTTATACTCATTGAAAAATTTAACACTTTGCAAAATAACTACTTGCACTTAAGAGTTTTCAGAAAGTGCAATAGTTTTGTAATCCCAGCTCTGGGAATTTGGGCAACTGAAAATTAATGGTTGCCAACAAGGCACTAAATAGAAACTGAAATCAACAGCTATCAGTTGCCACTTACCATCAATAGTATAATTTTCTACAAATGGCAATCCAACTGAGGCTCATTGCCATCCATAATCGGCGTATTAATATATATTTCTAAAATTGCAAAATACGCAATAAAAAAATATTTATTACTTCAAAAATATGAATTTATTGCCAAAATATGCAAAAATATGCACTTACCACAAAAATATGCAACTACGAATCGATGCCAAACTACTTAAAACTTGATGATTCGCATAGATAATTAGTTAATACCTCTTTATTTATCAGCACAAAAACATGCATTTGCATGAAAGTCCGAGCCCTGCTTATAACGCTGCCGAGATACCAGAAATTTGCAACATCTTCCATGATTCCACCATTTAGTGTTATACATATTGTGTTGTTGGTTGCTGTTCTTAGAATCTGCGACTTTTCCATATTTATTTTTAGACCAAAAGCGATACCATTTTTTTATAGGCAATTGAGTTTGTCTTTAGGCAAATGTCGTCTAAATCAAGGTCTGCATCATGTAGATATTGACTTAGATGTCACCGGATTGCGTCTTTGACATCAGCGTTTGATTTAGCCATGACATTGTCGAACACTAGGAGATATAATACTGGCGACAGTTATTGAAAATGGCACAACCCAAGAATATAATGATCTTAAAGGCGTACTATAACAGACATTCGACGTGCTCCACGATTTTATTTTAGTCTGGTCCATGTCCAATATTGGTGAGGAGAGTGGTGTGGTGAGTGGTACATGGTCTCTGTAATTATTGTATAGCTTTTAGTACATTATCTGCATCAGTATTATGCTTCATTACAATAAAACCGTACACAGAGAAAACAGATTGATTGGAAAACGGTTACAACTCTAAAAATTTAATGAAGTAGGTCAATATTCTGTTAAATTTATTGAAAATTATTTAATATAAAAGATTTTCATTATTTATAGCCGTAGAACCCTTATAGCAATGAAGTAAATATTCTCATACATCTTACGATAGTTACGGCAATCAATATAAAGCTTGGAAGAATAAATCAAACGAAATCTAAAGAGGCAACCAATATAATTTATATTTCCAAATTAAATATTGAAGCAACAATTAAAAATTCATTTGTATTAAATAATACTTGTGTATGATTAAATTTTCAGTTCACATTATTGTTGCATTCGATAGTAATCAGTAATAAGATATAAATTCGGTACGTCCAGCCGATAAAAAGCTATAGTGAACAAAATATGTATACTTTCATTTTATTTGTCATTACAATAAAATAATTTTAAAACAAAACGAAATTAAAAAATGTTCACTACACAAAATAAAGGGATCAACGCAATATAAAGGATAAGGTTGAATTTATATATTGTAAATATTATCAAAGATCTACACATATTATCTTCAGAAAGATAAAAAATTTTAATGATTTTAGTGCGATAGATAAACCCGTGCAAAAACATTAAAATTGCTGATGCGGTTGCCCGCCGATGCTTTATATAAAGGTAAGGAGTTTAATAAATGCTTATGAAGCTGCCACGAGTTGCTGACATATTTTTGTTGATATATTTTTCTAATGAAGTCTTGAAATTCGTTAAAATGAGAAACCTGCCTACTCAAGATCAAATTTGATGGATATAAAGCAAGCAATTTCTCAATGGATCTAATGGACATAACAGCACAAAGATTGAAAGATTCTTGAGGGACCTGTTTTTCATTATAATTTAAAGTTTTCTATCTAGTAAATGTGTTTATGTACACTCTAAAACATTAATTCAAATTTACGATGGTATATTGTCTAAATTTGTGTTGAAAATTTCTCCTTGTCTAAGATTACATCGATTTTGTTAAAGAAAAAACCATTAAAATTAAACATATTTAGTCCAAGTGGAAAAAATTTAACATAAAGTATAATACGGCTCTGGCTGAATGGTAGATACGTCAGACTATCAGTCAGGAGGTCGCGGCTCAAACGTGCACGCAGCCAATCGCTTTTTTTAGTAAAAACATTTTGTTCAAAAATAATGCGTGTGTAATTTTAGGTCGATAATAATCTGTAAAGTGTTGCCGACTATTATCGACCTAATTTTCAACAAAAGTGTTTTAGAGTGTATGTATGTATTTGTGTGTGTCTTTTCTTTGTAAATGTTTGTTTTGTGTCTTCGAAAAATAAACTAAAAATTTTTAATTGCATTTTTTAAACTCACAATAGTAATATTTTATTCAGTTTTTATAATGTCAGATTCATTTCCTACAAAATAATTCATTCGATAGTTATAATCGAATTATACAGTAGTACGTGCAACTGACAAAATTCGATTGGTTACAAATTCGGTTACCACAATGAATCTGTTTTCTCTGTGTATAGTTTGAATATATTTTTAACCTTTTCTTTAACAATATATTTTATGATGCAAATATTAATTTGTGGTGCGACGCACAGAGGAAAAAATGCCAATCTAGCGGCGGAAAAAACAAATTATAGAATTTGAAAAAATTTAAACGCAGCACCAAAGCGGACAAATCAGTTTATTTTTAAAAAATCAAATTTATTTATCAGTATGTTACCTGGTTCGGAAAATATGGCCTTTTAAACATTGAGAAAAATTCGATTGTAATTAAGTGTTGTGTTTTTCTTCCGACGGGGTTTTTTTGAATTTGGAACGATTTTCCATCATCCCACGTCAAATTTGGTTTGTAAACAGACCGGCTTCGGCTATATGCCATCTTCAGTGTTCTATTGAATACTAAATTTAGTATTCAATAGAACACTGAAGATGGCACATAGCTGAAACCGGTCTGTTTACAAACCAAATTTGACGTGGGATGACGGAAAATCATTCCAAATTCGATTGTAGTTCTTTATTGATTTTTATATCAAATTTATTGAAGTATTGAATCGCTAATGATGGACGTTTTCGAACAAAGTAACTTTTTTGCCAAAGTGTTATATCAGCTATTTTAAACAGCCTTACTTTATATATGTATATATATGCTATTTCAGTTAAGCGTAAATAAAGAAAAAAAATGTTTACACTTTTCTAAAGCTTTGTAGAGATATAAAAAAGAGTATACCCGATAATACCTGCAAATTTTATGGTATCTTAATATATATATTATAGAGTAATATTGCTACAAAAATTAGCTGCGGAGACTTGCGTATGCGACTCTTACATCAGTTTTTCTAAATATACACCTTTTTAAAATTTTGAAGTAGTAGTTTTAAATTTTGAGGTAAATTTTTAAAGAATTTTGAAAATTGCATTTTGAATTTTTTTTATGTATTTTGAATTTTTAAAATTGATCGTATATAGCAACATATAGCGCCCACTGTGTTGAAAGTAGCTACCTAACTTTTAACACACCTTGTAGCCTACATCCTTCCCTATAATTCATCCATACATTTTTTGTGGATCAGACCATTCGTTTGGAAGATATGATTTTTTGCCGCTAGATTGGCCTTTTTTTCCTAGCGTGCGACGCTTCACAAGTATTTTAAATAGACAGTTTGGCAAAACATAAAACTTTAAGCTTTTTTTTTATTCATACATATTGGTAACTTAATATTTTCTTTATAACGATTACAAAATAAATACGATAAAATACAATACAATACATTTTTTTCAAGATTATTTGTTTAAAATCCAGCAATAAAGCAAAAATTTATTATCACAATAGATTTTAATTATTGCATGTTTTCTATTTCAATGTGATTATTTAATCAAATTTACACCTCTAAAAACAAAAGTTTATCACTGTGATTTAAATAGATCTAATTAGATCTTAACAAGTCTACACAATAGCTTAACAAATAAACTTTTATTAAAAGAGTCAATACTATTCGAAAATATTGTAAGTTCCCATTTGAAACATACAAAAAAAAAAATAAGAAATCTTATCGATAAAACCGAATCTATTGTATTTACGCTTTTAAAAATGAATCAAAATCAATACATAATGCCGTCAATCGTTTAAACAAATAATTGGAAATTATCTACTGAAAAAATACTTAATTTATTTTCATTATTAAGAATGTAAAATGAAACCTTAAGAAGATAACGGGGTGATCTCATGTACTTGAGCTAAATAAGCAAAACAAATTGCAGGGGAAAACTCAAACGTAAGTGTTGTTATTAATTTTGATTTAAAAAAATTTTGAAAATCACCACCAACAAGTTTGTTTGCTTAAGATTAATGTGCTTGTTTGCTTTATTTGATATAACTAAACTATTTAATAATAGTTTGATTATAAATTTTAGAAATATTAAAATTGGCTATTTGATAATATCTCAAACTTTTTGGTACATATATGTTAAAGTTGGGTTAGTTATAAAACAACATACATATATTTTCTTCAACTTAAAGTTCAATAAAATAGTTAATTGATTTAATGTTTAAGTGTTAGTTTCTAAGAACAATATTAGAGATTAAGTTAAATTTAGGCCCCTATTATGATTCACAACTTAACTAGTTTGAGTTGTCAATGCTACGACCCAACTCAACCAAATTTTTGTATTATGATTGACAACTAATTTTAGTTCTCTTCGAAAAAACGTTCGAAAAAAGCCATCACAAAATATTTTAAATATTTTTAGTTTTGGCCTTACTATTTTTTCTTGAGATTTTATGTTTTATGGATATGGCAACAATATGGGTTGACAAATGGGATAGATTGGCGCCTAAAAGTACCATTTTAAAAGTAATTAAAAGTAAGACAATAGTCGAAATAAAAACCAAAACACAAGTGATAAAAAACTGAGACAACTGCTTTGATGAAGTTGTATTCCATGATATGAATTTGACAACCAGCGTGACCGTTTTGCGACTAAAGTGGCAATTTACCACTTTTTCAACTGCCTTGACACTTTTAGTGCCCCTTTTTTAAAATTACCTAAATCTGCCACCTTTTATAAAATTATGCCCCTTTCTGCCCCTTTTTATGAAGTGATACTTTTTGTTTTAATATGAGTTTTTTTACTGCACGAAAGTGTTTTTACAAAAAAATATTAAGACAAAAATGTGTTTTTGAGTCCATTATTTATAGTCATGAAAAAAAACTATTTTGAAATAGTTTAAGAGTTGAGATCTATAAATATTCATTATTGCACTAAAATTATTAGAAACTAACACCCTGATTCACTTACACGAACAAGAACTAGCAACACGTTCTTGTATAAAAAGCATTCAGTTTTAAATATTTTAAAAGTTATTGCCATTCAAATTTTTGAGTGAACGTTAGATTTATTTTTACTAAATCAACCCCTAAGACAAAAGTAATAATAACGTTTTGAAATTGTACGCGATTCGAAAAATTGGATTGACGAATTTTTATAATGAAGCCCCGTATATCTTTGGTTTTCGCAAATAATCATGCATGTTACAAAATACATTCTGTATAGAATATCCAAGAAGATTTTATTTAAAACCATAGTAATTTTTATATGTACACGAATATTAGTGTTAAAACTTAAAAAAACACTAAAAGGTGTGTGACAGGGCAACTAAATGCAAAAATTATTTTTGACCGATACCAAAAAACGAAGAATACTATGAATTTGTTTGTATTTTATTTATGTATGCTACCTCAGAACTCCGCCATCTATAGACCATTTTGCTCCACTATTTAAAATATTTATATTGAACTTGCTATCTTCCTTTCTCTTTGCTTTGCAGTAAGGTATAACTACGTATGTATGCATGTCAGAGCTGTGAAAGATTGCAATCAAATTAATTGCAATCACATGATTTCATGTCAATGATTGATTTCATGTTAATGATTGCTATTGATTGCAATCAAAATTAAATCAGAATCAAAACCATCGTTCTCTTCAAATGATACTAATTTTTCTAGAAATAAAGCTTACTTTGATAATTAAAAAACTGAATGAAATGGCTAACTAACCTACGTTTTGGTACGTTTTTTATGCAAACAAATTGATTGCAATCAATGATTTAAAAAAAATGATTTCCAAAAGATTGCAATCTTGACATGATTTCAGTTTGAAATCTGAAATCATTTTGAAATCAAAGAATGAAATCAATTAGGTTGAAATCATTTTGATTGCAATCAAAATTAATTGCAAGTTTTACAGCTCTGATGTATGTGTTGTTGGTAGAAAGCGGTGTACTTCGTTGGTGCTGAAAACTGTCTTTTTTAGATAGAAAAATACATAAAAATTTATTCATTTTAATTCAAAAGCATTATATGCCCTAGAAATATATTAAATACTAGAATTTGGTTTAATTATTTCCTTTTTAAAAAAGTTGACCCTTTTTTTTCGAAGAATCCCCTTTTTGGTGCCACTTTTTTTCCTCAAAATCCCCTTTTTGTGCCACTTTTTAAAAATTTTCAACGGTCACCCTGTTGACAACTACGACTCAACTATCAATTTAGCTGTGAATCATAATAGGGGCCTTAATATCTTTATTTATTCTTTAAGTTGGCAACATTTTTTAATGTTTTTGCTAGATTAGGATTATGTGGGTGGTCCACATTGACCGTTAAACTAGTAAAAAAAATTTAAAAATGTAAACTCAAAGAGTAATTACCAGTGCTGCCAGGTTCTGAAGGGAAAAATAAGCAAAATCGGCCTTTTAAAAAGGCTAGAAAAAGATAAATAGCACAAAAATAGAAGCTAAAAAATGCTAAATATTTTTTCTTGAAAACTCAATGTTTTCATATTGTAATTATTATACTATGCAACAAGAAAAATGCCAAGGTGTACCACTATATTGTTTGATGTCCTGGTGTCCTCTAACTACAAAAAATGTCAAAATTTAAAATTCTATAGATACTTTTTTATAACTTTTCAACCACAACTCTGAAGTCTACTGATGATCTGGTAAAGCGCCAATGAAATGCTTAATTAACTTCATTTAAAATAAAATTGTGAATATATGTCATATAATAGATTTTTCAAAAGATATTAAATTATTGCAAAAGCTTACATTTAAATGCCTTAAAAGAAGGAAAATAGAAATAAATTTTTATTCATTTATTGCAAAAGTTTAGATTGAAATACTTTAAGAGTAAGAGAACTAGAAATAAAATATAATAATGTGGGGAAAAAGTTTAGCTTTTTTGAGGCTAAATTATTATTATTGTTATTAATTGCTTTTACGTCATATCGTGGGCGCATAGTGCCAATACAAAATTATTCCAATCATTTCGATTTGAGCTAAGGGTTTTTAGCCTATTCCATGATAAATTTCCTGGATTTAGACTAATCTCATCTTCAAGACAACGTCTCCAGCTACCTCGCGATCTAACACGCTTTCTACTTCCTTGAGGGTTGCAGTCAAATGCATCCCTGCAGATGTCAATAGCTGGTTTGCGTAGGACATGACCAATCCATTTCCACTTCCTTTGCAGAATTACATATAGTATAGGTTGTGCATTGCATCTCCTGTACAACTCAACGTTTGAAATCCAGTTGTCAGGCCACCAGATTCGTAGTATATAGCGCAGTGATCTATTAATAAAAGCTTGCAGTTTGTTATCAATTTTAGTGGACGTTAGCCAAGTTTTACATCCATACAATAGCACAGATAGGACATTACTTTTAAAAAGACGCAGCTTTGTCCTAGTACTAATTTGGCTAGAACGCCAAATTTTGTATAGATTTTTATAGATTTTTCTATGAGGTCAATTCGTGCGCCTCCATCTGGTGAAATCTGACTACCTAGGTAGCAGAATTCATTAATCATCTCCATGTTTTGGTCGTTTAAGGTGAAGGGTTGGAAATGAGCAGCATTTATACACATCGACTTGTTTGTATTAATATTTAGACCGTAACGCCTAGCGGTTCTGTCGATATCGTTTATTTTGGTTTGTATATCAGAGTATCGTTTGGATAACAAAACAATATCATCAGCATAAACAAGGTCATTCAGATGTTCCATACGAAGTTGCCGCCAAAGTATACCACGCTGAGGGTCACTGTCAATTGCAGATATCAAAATTTCATCGATATCAATGAGAAATAGTAGGGGAGATAAAATAAAGCCTTGTCTTACACCCGACTTTATAGGTATGGGGGAGAAAGTTGATTGCCATGTCTCACTCGGCTTTCAAACCTCTGGTATTGCGCCTTTATTAGGTTACGAATCTTCTCGGGAACACCCTTTCTGCTCAATGCCTCCCATATGTTTTGGTGTTTTATTTTGTCGCTAAATGAGAAATAAAAAAAGTCTAGAAACAAGCCACGAAGGTACATCGCAAGCTTCGATGCTAAAGGATAATATAAAAGGCTAAATCTAGCCTGGTAAATACAGATATTAAATTTTACTTAATCTCTAATCTCGTTCTTAAAAACCTACTCTAAGTTATATCTAATAAACAAAAAATCAAAGTAAATGTTTTGATTGACTTTGAATTTATAATTTATTTGCTGCCCATCTTGCTGCTTGAAGCAATATGTATCTATTGTAAATATGCCCACACAGAAAATTCGTTTAGTAAATCCAACTTCTTAACATATATTAAAAGTATTTTGAAGAACGAATAATGATATTTGAATAAATCCACATAAACAATATTCGTGCTCAACACATATCAAAGGAAAATATGTATATGTCAATATTTACCAAAATAATTTTGGCTGATGGCAAAACCCGAAAGCTATTTAACAGGTATGCAAATTATTTTTCACAGATACGCCTGCAAAAAATCACACACGTTTATTTATTTTGTTTAATCACATTTTCCATTTCATTAAAATAATGACATTTTGCTGTTGTCTAAAGCGATAACTTAAATTTTTTTTAGACAAAAATAGTAAAACAAAATATAAACCAAAAGCGTTTTTAATTAATTTTAAAACATTTCAAGTGCTGTATAAACTTTTAAACCGTCATTTCGTTTTTATTCAAGAGTAAAATACTGAGAGGAATAATAAATTTTGCGTAGATGCAATAGCAAAAACAAAAAATATTGGTTATAAAAAAATTTTTAATCAGCAAAATATGTTTCATATCCAGTCGTTCATGAGCAAGCACATCACAGTGCTAACATTTGCCGTGAAAAAAAGATTATTTTTATCACCAAGTGCAGTGGGGGGGGGATTGTGGCTCATCAACAATTTGTCAATTATATTGTGTAACAGGGTGACTTTTTAGCCAAACTCAAACACCGGTCACATGGGACAAACATTTTCAATAACACTGACCCACTTGATATTCGTTTACGTTAGAGTTTGTTTGTTTAAATTGTTGACAACCTTATTTTTTTAAGGAGCAAACTTTGTTCATAAATATATTTTTGGTTTAATCTTTGATGTTGTTAAGAAAAAAATTTTGTATGGGAAATATTTTACTTTAAAAGGGAGTTATTTTAAATAAGGTCTAGAATTGGAGATAAATAGCTTGTTACAAAGCGGATTTCAAAAAATATGCACAGAAAAAACTATAATTCGTATTCTATTACTAAATTCATAAATTCAAATATTTATTTTACGGAAATGGGACCTATCACAAAATTCGTAAAATTAAACACTAAAATTCGTAAATATTTAATAAGAAAAAAATCGAATTTTTTTCTATCAAAATTTTGTATTGGAATATTTAAAAACCAAAGAAAAAAATAATAAAATTTAAAAACAAATTCAAACACATGTGTGTTGAAATAAAAACCTATGATAATTTTTTTCTGTGTGTGACAAGATATAAAAACAATTTTTGACTAACTTTGCTATTATCAAGAATCCATTGCACCATGGTTTAGATAACCACTTTCTTTGGCCAAAACTATTTTAGGGCGAAATTCTTTATCGATTCTTATGAAACTTTGTAGAAACACTCCCTTCCTATGACAGAACAATATATTGATGAAAACATTGGGCAGTGCCACCCCTATTCTAAGTAAATATTCTATTTAAACTACTTCTACTTAATCGACTCTTATGAAACGTGGGACACATTAAGGTCCGCTCTAAATGCAATATTCTGATTAGAAAAGTGGGCAGTAGCACGCCCATTCAAAGTAAATATATATGTTAAAACTACTTCTATTTCACCGAATCTAATGAAAATTGGCATACATAGTAAGCTCCAGCATTAATGCAATAAATGCGCAGTGCCACACGTCCAAAAATTTGTTGCTCTGTCGCACTGTCGCTCTGTCGCACTGTCGCTCTGTCGCATTGTCGCTCTGTCGCACTGTCGCTCTTTCGCTCTGTCGCACTGTCGCTCTGTCGCACTGTCGCTCTGTCGCTCTGTCGCACTGTCGCTCTGTCACTCTGTCGCACTGTCGCTCTGTCGCACTGTCGCTCTGTTGCACTGTCGCTCTGTCGCACTGTCGCTCTGTCGCACTGTCGCTCTGTCGCACTGTCGCTCTGTCGCTCTGTCGCTCTGTCTATCTCTGGATCTAGAATTTCTAAGTTCAGAAACCTCTAGCTTAAGATTTTCTAAATTTTGACACATTTCAGACGTAATTTTTGAAATATGTTGAAATATATCATGATTAATATTTAAAATGCTATTTAAAGTAATTTGAGATAATTCTTTACCGTTGGAAACATCCCACATTTTATCAGCAAGAGAAAGTTTATCTTCTATATTCTCTAAGTTAGATGATGATAAATGAATCTAGAGTTCTTTGGAAAGTTTCCGTAACCATAATTTGTATAGAAGTTTACTGCCTATCATAGAGACTGAACCAGATAAGTTCAACAAGTCTCTGTAAAATTCTGAAGGTTTTCGATCACCTATTTGCTTATCAGAAAACAATTTCTCCAATCTCCTTTCTTCACTGACAGAAAATCTTTCACATGAATGTTTTTTAAGGAATTCAAATTAATGCGTTAAAGGTGGTTTTTGTAAAATATCCAAAACTTTTGTAATAACCTCCTGTTGAAGGGTGACAACTACATGTTGATATTTATCAGTATCATCATTAATTTGTTTAATATTAAATTGAATTTCGGTTTGAATAAACCAAGCTTCTGGGCAAGACGTCCAGAAAAACGGTAGCTGTCGCACTGTCGCACTGTCGCACTGTCGCTCTGTCGCTCTGTCGCATTGTCGCTCTGTCGCACTGTCGCTCTGTCGCACTGTCGCTCTGTCGCACTGTCGCTCTGTCGCACTGTCGCTCTGTCGCACTGTCGCTCTGTCGCACTGTCGCTCTGTCGCTCTGTCACTCTGTTTCACTGTCGCTCTGTCGCTCTGTCACTCTGTCGCTCTGTCGCACTGTCGCTTTGTCGCAGTGTCGCACTGTCGCTCTGTCGCAGTGTCGCTCTGTCCTGTTGCACTGTCGCTCTGTCGCACTGACGCTCTGTCGAACTGTCGCACTGTCGCTCTGTCGTACTGTCGCACTGTCGCTCTGTCGCACTGTCGCTCTGTCGCACTGTCGCACTGTCGTTCTGTCGCTCTGTCGCGCTGTCGCTCTGTCGCTCTGTCGCGCTGTCGCTCTGTCGCTCTGTCGCTCTGTCGCACTGTCGCTCTGTCGCACTGTCGCTCTGTCGCACTGTCGCACTGTCTCACTGTCGCACTGTCGCTCTGCCGCTCTGTCGCACTGTCGCTCTGTCGCACTGTCACTCTGTCGCTCTGTCGCTCTGTCGCTCTGTCTACCTCTGGATCTAGAACCTACACACAGAAAACTTTCCATGTAAAATCGTCGAAAACCAGGTTAATTTAACATTTTTCAGTAGTGATTTTGCTTCATAGGTGTTTCATGTTAAATCACCATGATTTACAATAATCTTGAAAGAAAATTTTTCCTTTTCATGTTGATTTAATATTCCAGTACAGTTAAATCAAAATTAAGTTGATGCTGAAATAATACGAAAAATCATATTGAATCAAAGTAATTTCGAGTTGAAACAACGTGAATTTGATATTGCAACAACACGAAGAATCATGTTGAATCAAAGTTATTGCAAGTTAAAAAACAACGTGAATTTGATATTGGAACAACACGAAGAATCATGTTGAATTAAAGTTATATCAATCTGAAAAACCATGACTTTAATGTAGCTATTTTATTAATTATTTTACTTACGTGATAGTCATCAGAAAACTTTGCGTTGTAGCTGACTGCCCCAGCCAAGATGTGAACTCGTGCCACCTGCATGATAGTCTACGCGCTAACCACTGCAGCCACAACAGCTTCAAAATTTTATTTACTTATAGACTAAATAAATACCATCGTATGTAAAATGCATTTCATTTTAATTCAACAAGATTTAAATGATTATTTAACATAAAACTTATTTGAAATTAAAGTTACAGTCATGTCGATTGGAAATGAAAGTTAACGTTTATAATAAAATTGTTTTAACAGTGAGTTAAGATTAGATTAATAATTTTCCGTTTAAAAATAATATGAAACAATGGTAATTTTAAACCAGCAGCAGTAAATTTTCGCTGGTAATTCGTTTTTTGTCGTCCACATAGACGACACATGTAAGAATAAACAACAACAAGTCACACAACTAAGCAGAACAGTGAATTGTAGCAATGAACAAAGGAAATAAACACTAACACACTCAAACGACAAATTATTTCTAGTATATTTAATATGATTTCCAATCAAAATTGCGGCTTGTGGATTTTACATTCCTTTTTTTCTGTGTGTATAGAAATCATTCATATGCGTGGTGTTATATTGTACCAAATTAGAGGATATTCATATTTGATTGGCATTTCAAATAATTAAAAAATATATTTGAAAAAGTTAAATTTAACCCTCTGTTACCAAAAGTTTCAAAACATTTTTTATATAGCTAATTGTTCAATTTTAGATGATCTTTACACCAGGCTAAAATAGTGTGGAATAAGCATCAATGGCCTCGAGCAAACTCACTTCATTCTAGATATTGAACTCCACATATCGTCCCTACCATGTCAAATAATCCAATATGCAATATTTTTTTAGATTCATTACCGTGATTCTCCTATGGGCGCGATACGCTTCGTTGGAAAATGTTGAATTTCTCATAGAATATTAAAAACTAATTCAGAAACATTTGAAAACTTTCACGTTTAGGAATACGCTATTGTTTTAGCTCTTTTAGAAGTACCGTTTTTCATATTGGATAATTTGACATGTTAGGGACGATATCAAAAACTGATTACTAAAAAATTATACTGCCATGTTTTGTATTTCATGTGGAATAAAAATGTGCGGTATTATCAAAGCATTGTTGTTGTAAATTAATATTTATAACAACAATGCTTTGATAATTCCACACATTTTACTTCCACATAAAATACAGAACATACCCGATAGTTTCTTTATGAAATATGGAGCTGACATCCTCAATAAAAAAATTTTCTTGAACTGAATAATGTATGCACTTTATTAGAGTTGAGAAAAATCGTTCCTTTTGCGGAATCGTTGCGACCGATCCGAAAGACTAAAGAAACTAGGTCGATACTTTCGTTCATCGTTCCGGTTTTTTGTTTGAACCGTGAATGAACGAGGAACGAGAGAATGTCTTTGTCGCTCCTAAAAACGTAAAGAAACATTTTTCATGACTTATTTTCATTTTCTGACATAATAACATAATATTTTGTATTCGTAAAATATTTGTAAAAAAAAACAATAGCCCAGAACAAGTAATAAATTTTTGAAAATAATAAAATCTATCATAAACATAAATAAATAAATTATTCTCTATACAAAAATGTGTAAACAAATAAGTGAACGAAGCAAATGTGTTGTCTTGAACGTTTGTCAAAGCAAATTAATTACTTCTCAAGATGGTTTGTAATTGCGGAACGAGGAACAATATAAGAGGAACGTTTGGATCGGTCCGTACGGTTTCATTTAGGGAATCGTTCCATGGAACTAGGTCGTTCCGGAACGACACAACTCTAAACTTTATTAACCTACAATGGGTTTAAAATTTTTTTAGTTACTCACATACATACATATGTATATCTAAAATCAAAATATTAAATTTAGGTATGTATCTCTTTTCTACAGTAACAAGCATAAAATCTACTGAGTCGATTACAAGCCATTAAAAAAGTCTATAAATTTATATTTTCTTTAACAGAAAATATATTACTTTTACTTAATTCTAAAAGAAACCAATGCCAGAAAAAGAAAAAAGCTAGTTTCAAATCAGCCTTTTTCTGTATTTCATGTGATATCAAAACGTTCGGAATTGTCATATCATTGTTGTTATAAATATTTATTTGTGACAACAATGCTGTGATTCCAAATTTATTTTACATCAGGGGGGCTATTATATATTTTGATTCGAAAAACAAAACCTTTCGAAACTAATTTCCGATTCGAAAGTAAAATGGTATAATATAATACGTTCGTATGTGATACAGAGTTGAATATGTTCAAAAACGGGTAAAAGCAAGTAAAAGCAAAAAAGAAAGTTTTAATTTTACATTTAAAAAGTATTTTTCTTTTCAAAGAAAGAGCAACATGATGTGCGTAGTATTCGTTTTCAACGTTGTTGCGATTGCAGCAAAAATGTATTTCTTCGTTTAGTTTTGAAGTTCTAGTTTTACATATAAAGTGTTATTTTCATTTAAATTAATAAAAATAAACATAAAAGAAATAGCTCGACAATGATGACGTTGTTGCGATTGAAGCAAAATTAATTTATTTTTTTGTTTAGTTTTTTCCCAATGTTTTTCATATTTAGTGCAAAAAATACATATTTTATTCTTTGAAAGTTCTATTTAGTAATTTACGACATTTCCATATGCTTTTTCAACATAAAAATGTATTATTTATAAAATTTTTACTTCGACAACAAAAAAGCATTCGAATTAAATACGAACATTTTTACGTATTTGATATTTGCTTACGTAGTAGATAATTGGATTTACGAAAAACTACTTTTTGTTTTCCGTAGCGGGAAAAATATGTACTGTTCGAAAGAGAAATTTCCGAACGTTCGTAAATAAATTTTCGAAAATCGTACTAGATAATTCAATTTGTACGAATTCGTCAATTTTCCTATACGAATCGAATTACATAATAGCCCCCCGGGACTGACTGCTATAGAATAATCTGTTTCAAAACCTGCGTATGGCATAGTTCACCAAAATTACAAAAATAGCAGTTTGCTATTTGTTTTCTCCAGTCCAATAATTTTATAAAAGTTATTAAACAATTCTTTGTTAATAATTTCTACTTAAGCAGAAGAAAGCAATACCGATTATTTGCCGACGACTTTAGCCAACACATAATTAATTTAATAATGCAATTAATTACCTTTATTTAAGATTCTATAAAAATTAAAAACGTGTAACATATCTGTGACATCGAGATATAAAGGGTTAAAAATGTTATCAAATATAAGGTCTTGCCATATTAAAAAAAATATGAATTTTATATTTTTTCAACAAACATAAAAGCTTTTCAAATTGTATTTTCTAATTTTGGTAATAATGCTATAAATTTTAAAACACAAAAGCTTTAATATTAAAACAGAAATTCTAGAATAGGTATTTAAAATACCTGTGACAAGAAATATTTTACTTAAAACAATTGAGTGATAGTTATCATGAATTCGAGAATAGCGCTGTTAAAGTAAACATTTGTGATGGTATTTGGCAAAGAAAAAATCAATAAATGTTTTTTTTCAAGATTTTATTTTGTACTTTCTGCAGTCTGAAAAAAGTAACCAAATTAACTTGTGATATACATATATATATTTTTTAACATTTATGAAACCAAATAACGACACGCGTCGAAGTATGCGAAATGGTCTTTTCTACACACTCGGCTATTGAGAGTATGAGTGCATGGTTGTTTTATTCCTAATATACGAGTAACAGGAAATATTAAAAAATCTGGAACGCTTGCTGGTGATGCAAAATGTTATGATAAATTTTTTTCTATTTCTGAACAGTGATAACATCAGTTTCAGCGGTTGGCAGTATTTTTGTCACCAAAATGTTACTGTCTGTCAGTAGTACCCGCATAACAAAAAATAAATAAAAAATCAAATCGCCAACACTATTTTTATTGTTTTTTTTTTAAGTTTGCTTGTGTTTAAAAAAAATGTGTACAGAAAACTTTATAACACCAAATGTCCCTTATATATTTTTATTATTATTATTATTTTTTACAATGATTCCAAATGGTGTGGTTGTCCTTAGCATAATCATCATCGTTATGTTTCTCATCAGCAGCATATAAGTAGGTATCATTATCATCATTGTCAGCACTATTAACAAAAGGACATTTTTAAGTCTTTGATGTCTGATTTTACACTTTAATTCAATACACTGACATCATGATTGTCAGCATCATCATTATGCTAACACCTTATACTCTGCATATTTCTGATTAAAATGTAGAATTTCTTGCTGATGAAACGTAGTCTGCTGATAATAAAAATAATAAAGTTAATATATATTTAGCATTACTGCATAGCACCAACATTAAAATTCTATACAATTTGGTTGGCATTAAGTAACAATAAGATTTCTTTAGCTGTCATTTTGGGTTGCTTACCTAACTTCCGGTAAAAAAAAATGTCAAGTTGATGTTTCCGATTTACGTTTTATATCACTTTTCCTTCATTCACTGTAATAATAGTTGCTTATAACTTTTTTATGTCTTTCCATAAAGATTTTTGATGAAATGCAGTTTTGTTAAGAAGTCCATATTTCCATTATAAGCTGTCGCTAAAAATATTACAAAAACAAATTTTGTTGATTAAAAAAAAATATTTTAAAATTATTGAGTTTTTACCCTAAAAAGTTATACTTTTCAAGATTTTATTTAGCGCTTGCGCATTCTCTAAATAAATTTTCTTTCATACATAAAATTTATCTTTATATAAATTGTTTTATATACTTCAAGTTTCTATGTATATATGCCGTTTATATTTCTGCAGTTTATTTTCGTCCAAAAAATAATCCTCAAAATTAAGCAACACTCAAAAGGTCTTAAATTAAAACTGTTTATTATGGCAGAATATTAGTCCTTTAAAATAAAATTTTACTTAAATGATAAACCATTTTCGCTTAATTAGTTTCGTTTATTCTTTGAAGACCCATATATGTACACAGAAAAAACTAATTTTTCACTTCAAATAACAAATTCCCTGAATCAAGTGTAAATTTGTTCAATTTAGGTCCTATAAAGAAATTTGTAAATTCAAATGCAAAAATTTGTAATAATTTGTTTGAAAAAAAATTCTGATTTTTTGCAATAAACAAATTGTTTCAATCAAAAAATGTTTTAGAGAAATATAAAAAATAAATCAAAGAATTTCATAATTTTATGAGGTTGCTAACATTGGCGGTAAGTAAATGAAATGAAATAATAAGTCAAACAAAATTATTTATTAACCTAAAAAGAGACAATAATAAAGATTTAAAATCAGTTTCAAAAACATGTTTGTTTAAAAAAAAACCTATCATAATTTTTTTCTGGGTAACGATTGGGGAATTAATGAAGAAATAAACCTTATCTTAGCTATAAAATGGAAATGAATGATAATTTATTGACTGTGGGGGAAACATGTAGCTAGGAATATATCCACACATAGATAAATTTCAATGTAAAATCGTCGTAAACCAGCTTAATTTAAAATTTTTGTGTAGTGATTTTACTTCATAGCTTTTTTATGTTAATTCAACATGATTTGCAATAATTTTGTTAGAAAATTTTTCTTTGAAATAACAATATTTTATGTTGATTTAATATTCCAGTACAGTTGAATCAAAATGAAATTGATACTGATACAATACAAAGAATCATGTTGAGTCAAAGTTACTGCGTATTGAAACATCGTGAATTTGATATTGGCACAATACGAAGAATCATGTTGAATCAAAGTTATTTCAAGTTGAAGCAACGTGAATTTGATATTGAAACAACACGAAGAATCATGTTGAATTAAAGTTACATCAAGTTGAAACAACATGACTTTAATGCAGCTATTTTGTTAATTAGTTTACTTGCGTGATGTCTACTAGCATAGACATCAGAAAACTTTGTGTTGTAGTAGTTGGCTGTCCCAGCTAAGATTTGAACTCATGCCACTTGCCACAGCCCATGCGCTAACCACTGAAGCCGCAGCAGGTTCAAACTTTACTCTAGATATACAATAACAGCTATATTCATAAATATTTAAAACCGGGCAATAAACAACTTTTAAGCAAAATTTCATAAAATTGCATTCATAAATGCATATTACATGAAAATTTTAAAATAGGTTTAAAGATGGTATGCATCTTCTATAAAGCTCCAATAAATTCATATCATCGTAATATCATTTTTAGCTTCAAATATCTTTACAAATTTAGCACACACGAATACATGATATGCTTTAAATTAAAGCTTGAAGAAAAATAAACCGATGCCAACGCTGGGAAACTACATTTTAATATCAACTTGAGAGTGATTTAATTCTCGTATTCAATTTTCACGAAAAAGTTGTATATATAAGAATTAAAATCACATTCAACAGAGCCACCTGACAAGTGGTGATAAGCAAATACACGTAAGCACTGACGATGGAAGTGTAGCAGCTTCCGAAAGTGGCGCTACTCTGTTCTGCTGTGTACGTTGAAAAATTAAGTTGATGTTAATTTTTCCCTTGTTCCTTGGAATATTAATCATTCCCAATTATTTCTGAATATAACGTTACGAACCTTAGCCTAATAATCAATTTGGATTCACAAGCGTTTAAGTTTGTTTTTTTTTAATTTGATAGAATATGCCACTAAATTATTTAAGTTAAACAAAATTCGCAACAAAATTAGCAAAAAAAAAACACCATCAAAACACATAAAAGCAAAAAGAAATGTTAGTGATATAGAAACAATTAACACAAATGAAAATAGGCTTTCTATCCTTTTTCACACATGATATAAAGAGTCGTGTGAATTCTTTTGTAATCATTGCACTTTTTGATTTTAGCTCATAATAAATTGAAAAATATATTATAAAGACAGTTCAAAAAAACTTAACTTACACGAAAACAATAAAAAGCTATTCATTTATTTCAATATCCGGATGAAATCATATTCTTTTTATTGCAACACTAGCTACAAAACATGGTGGTGTTACCAGTATCGAAACCTAAAATTCCTTAAAATACACAATGTCTATTGTAGTGTTTATGTTCGTCGGTATTGTAGCAGAAACGTCGGTGAAGTAAAAGAACTAATAAAATGGCTACACATCTTAAACAGCACTGCTCTACAAAAAAGGCGCAATAGCAGAGTTGTAAATTAATTAAGCTTTCTATCTCTCTTCCACTTCACCACATGTTCTCTATACACTATCCCTTTCCCAAAGAAGATAACACATTAATTAATTAACTGGTAGGCATTAATTGCCTGATTGTGTTAGTTCTCTTCAAAAAAAAAATAAATAAAATTGAAATAAAAAAATAAATAAAAACGAAAGGTAAAAAAAATATCGAATTTGATACTGGGTGTTTCCAAAGTAATGGTCGTTACCGATTTTCGGAGATTTTTTAAATAAAATTCCAACCTAAGCAAATATGCCACGAGGATTGCTTAATTTTGGACCTACGAAAGTTCAAGCATCGGTAGCAACCGAAACAATTCGTAAAAAAATGTAATTTCAATACTTTTTTTTAACCATTAAAAAGTAACGGTCGATACTTTATAAATGTGCTGTTTTCAAATTTCGGAAACAAACAATACATGATTGTAAAATTTTGCACAGGATGTGTCAAGTAAAAAATCTTATTAAATTCTTTGAAATGTGTTTTTAAGGAATGGGTTTATTTTCAAACCAAAGGAAATTAGTTACCAAAAAAAAGTTTTTTTTAAAGTAACGGTCGTTACACCATAAAAAGTTAAACGTTTTTTTGTGTTTGAATTCATTTATTATGGATAAAAAAAAAACAAACGAAAAGCTATATTCTATTGCGTAAAATTAGTGTGTTGAGTTTTCTGCATAGTTTTATTTGCTTAGATGAACAATAAATGTCATTATAATGTAAGCGTTTAAGGCTGTTCATTTTTAAAGTCGATACCACTGTTATGCCCGATTGCACCGAATTTATGTTGGCTTTTTGAAAATAATGTTGCTGTTGAATATATTGGATGGGTTTAATATTTTCCCAACGTTTTTTTTAAAGTTCAGTTTCGGATTTGATGTCGTCATTTTCGCAGTAAAGTACTATAATACCTTCCAACTTTTTTGTAGTGTTAAAGAAGCTAAAAGCTTCTTTTGGAGTGTTTATTATTGCTTGCCAGGACATAATTGCAGACCACAAGGATCTTTTGACGGTGGGCCCTATACCATCTACAGCACAATTACCAAGACCAGATCCAAAAAAAAAAAGACCAAGTTAAGTCAACATCAAAGTTTTGTTTTGCAAAGCATATATTAAAAAGGTTGAATCTGTTTTTAAACTCATCAGAAAATACGTGAATGGTAATTAACTCTATTTACCTTAAGCCATGATGAGTTTTATGAAATACCAAACGCTTTCTTTGTTGTGTGTCAATTCGTTGCTGATTATGGCAAAAGAATGTGATGTGAGACCAGTTTCAGTTTTTAACCATGCACATGCTGTAAAAATAGTTCCTTCTGCTTGATTCCAGTGAGCGCTTTGCACTTCGTCCTGGCAAACAAACGTGTTATTTTCAGCAAAGTCCACTTGAAGAACTGCTTCATGGCGTTTAATGTTTTCTTTTGTATCGCAAAAATAACCACTTTGTGTGTGGTGGACATAAAAATTTTGTTTGAATTTTTTGAGCTTGTTTTCCAGTGTTTCAAGAAGCAAGTGAAGGGTGTCCTCCTCTTCTTTTACTTCCATACGTTTTTCATTTTGTGTCCACTGCGTACAACGTGCATTTAGATCCATTTCGAACTTTAGTTGGAATATATCCCAAATTGAGTTGCATTTTTTGCAGTTACTTGTCATACAAGGCTCGTTTTTTGTGTCACAGCAAATTTCAGTCAGAAAGTCCTTTGCAACCATCGGTACGCTTGGGATTATTTCGGAAAAAGATTTCAGCAAAAATTCAAAATTAGCATGCTAAATGCAGACTCACAGATTTGGTGGGGTCTTTGAAATGAGGCGAACAGACTACCAATTTTTATTTTCGAATTTTCTTTTTTTAAAAAGCTGGTAGCATTCACCAACCGACATTGTCATGTATTTTAACTGCATTTGCACGTCTTTTACGCTCTTTGTGTCTTTCCTTCCTGGCATCATCTTTCAAATAAAATGTTCTTGCTTTTTCTCTGTCGGCATCACGAATTTGAGGAGTTTTATTTTTTTCAGTACAATGAAAATCGATGTTGGCTCCAGCTACATCTAAAGCAAGTTTTCTAACAACTGCCATCTTTTTTGACGGGCTAATTGGTAGGTTGCGTTTGACTATTGATACAGCTTTCTGAAGAGAACGATTTGACTTAAAGCTTCCTACGGCCGACGAGGGCGCACCCACTACAGATTTTTTATTTTCTTCTTTCTTTTTTTCACGAATTTTTCTTACGCGTTCGCGTGTGTTTTTTCGTTATTGAGTTTGGTGTTCGTCCGTCATGATCTTTTTTTGATCCAATCTTCTTTTTTTTTGAGCGCTCTGTCTTTTGCCAAGTAAGCCTCATGTTTTCCTGCGTCTTCTTTTCGTTTTTTTCTGTATTTTTGCATCTTGGTAAGTTGCTCCATTATTTTTCAGCTAAACTCAGTAAGAATCCAATTAAGTAAGACGAAAACAGTTTAAATGCAAACCGCCAAAAAAAGAAGGTAACGGTCGTTACATCTTTAAAAAAATTTTTAAAAAATCAAAATAGGCTTTTACCTTCTTGTTTTCCGCTACTATAAAATTAAATCGTTTGAATGAATTACGAAAATAAATAAACTTTTGTGCTTTTGGGGCTACGGCCGTTACAGTCGGTGAGGTTGTTTTGAACTATTCACAAAAAATTAAATTTTAACTTGTCGCCTTCAAAATTGTTGCTGACCATAAAGAACATTTTCAGCCTTCAGTAGCTTTTTTGTTCTTAAGCCACCGTTAGAGCAGTGTTGCCAATGGGTTTAAAAAGTGACCATGCAATTCACAGGAAAAAAAAACGTGGACGGTGTATTAAACTCAAAGTAGCATATTTTTATTAGTATAAAGAAAATTAAATTTAATCCTTCGGAAAATAACAGATACATTTATTTTGTATAATACTAGCGGAAAATAAATTAAAAATAATAATTTTATTTTTGAGCTGTAAGGGGTCATTTTCTGTGGTAACACCCTACTGTCGATATATTTGGAAAAAAAATATCGTTATATCGGAATTAAAAATATCGACGATATACTATATCGATATATTTTTAAGAAAATATCGATATATCGATATTTTTGCACATCACTTGTGGTGATCAAAGGTCATGACAAAAGTTTCATATTTTTGAATAGTGTAATTAGTAAAAAAAAGTGTGTAAAAATATGTTTCGATCATACAAAAATGCTTAAATTTGGTTATAGTTTTCGGAAATCGATGTTCTAGAGAAATATTACGAATAAAGTTTTTATTTGTTATGGGTTAAGCATTTCTATTTGCCTGCATTTCATGGGTGCTTTACCAAATTATATATTATGAACTATTTTTCATATAAAAATTAATATATTTATTTACTTAAATCTACATAAAAACACCCTTTTCTGTTGAAATTCATATAAGAAGAAACAAGTTGCAAAAATTGACATATATTTAAAATTTTTCGCAGACGAAAAAATCACTGCGGACGCTTATACGCTAATTTTATTAACGCTCCTTCAATTCCGGTAAATAGGAAACCAAAAATAGAACTTCTTGCAATGACAAGCCTATGCTAAAATAATTAGAAATTATCAGAACTTCAACTTTGGAGTGTTTGACAACAATTCTTCGATACATTCCATGCGATAACTCGTACATGAGTGTTTTGCCGTCTTCTAACATTTCAAAGAAACAACATATTACTCAGAATACAAAGTGAGTGGCCTTAATGCATATCTATGTATATACAAGATATTAAGAGACAACAAAACTTATTTACAAGTAAATGAAAACCCACCCATAATATAGCTGATTTACAGTACTAGTATGTTCGTATATTACTTTTCGTGTATATGAATTTATAAAATCAATTTCAAGTTAGATTCTATTGATGAAATACACAGGTGATAAGCACAGAATCAATCACCAATAAAAAAAGAAAGATAGAAATAAAAGGAAACTTGTGTTAGGAAATGCTACATGACTGTATTTTGTGTTTTCTTAACATTTAGATTTTTTGGATGACTTAAAGAGATGCCGCCAAACATTGTCAAGCGTTATGTTACTGATAAAATTATTTTTTTTTATCAGTTACGGCATTTAATGAAAAATATATTGATTATATTGTCAAGAAATGTATTTAACAAAACATTATTACCACTAAAATGGGTATGATCAAAAATACTAAACAAGCAAATGTATATTTATTAGACTAACATACTGTAAATAAAATGAAATTATATAATAAGGAGATAATCATCTGTACACTTGGTTCATTCAGAAGTAACTTTAAGGGGCGAAATTTTTAGAGTTTATTTTTTTAATTTTAATTAAGCGATTTTTTTAACTGTATTGATGTTTTATTTAATAAAAGTTCAATCAACGATCTCAAAAATTGATTCAATCATTTGTTTCGGGCAAAATTTTTGTCGGGACAAACGTTTTTTGACTGAGAGTTTGTAATTCAAAAACTGTTGTCGGAAAATCAAAGCTTTCATATGTACACAGAAAAAATTATCACCAAGTAATTTTCAAACAAAAATTTGTCTAAAAATAAATTTAATTTTCAGTAAATGTTCTGTCCATAATCTATGAATTGTTTGTTCGACTTTTATTTAGAACGCAAACACCAAAAACAACAATAAAAAACTGTATCGTAAAAAACCACCCCGATGACGACATGCACACAAATAACAACAACAATCAAAGCAAGAGGAATGCAATTGTACCAAGTTTGTTTACAAAAGATTTTTGAGTGAATCGATTACTTAATGTCATTGCGTTAATTCTCATTAATTTTTTTAGAGTATTTAGATAAACATTCAGACTTGAACACATTTAAAAAAGTGAAATCTCCTAAATTCTTAATGGATGATGATGACACAGACAAAAATTTTGTTTGTATTTTTGTTTGATTAAGTAAATTAATATGCTTAATAATTGTTAGCATTTTTCGGCTAATTTTTTTATTAAATTCAGACAGAAATATGGTTTGATATTTTTCAGAAAATCGAGTAAATATTTTTGTTTGATTTAGTAAATTGTTTTGTCTACAGTTTGTAAATATTTTTAGACAAATTGTTTGATAGATTTAAACAATTTGTTCACTGAAAAAAACACGTTTTTTTTTCAATGAAATTGTTGAGGTATTTTTGTCTATATTTACAAATTCTTTTGTAAAATGAATTCCTTTACAGAAAATGAGATCTAGTTTTTTCTGTGTATGATGTACTTTTTTACTTCGAAGACAAACATTTTTTTCATTTAGTCTAGCTAATTGGAGATTAGAGCCACTATGATTCTGAGAGTTTAAGAACCATCTGCAGTATATTCAATTGAAAAATTTCAATACCAATATCTAATGATTTTCATTGTCATTTTAGCGCTTGTAGCACTTTCATCTTCAAAGTAAACCTGCAATAAATACATGTATGTCTATATATATATTAATAGTTATATAGAGGTGAACTGATTTCTTATAACTCAACAAATAAATTTGATGTTTTGCATTACTTTCCAAGTGCATAGATAAACATACCTACATATTTATTTCTTAAAGACATTGTATATGTCTTTATACTATAATATTAGTTTACACAAAAACATTATCAGATAAATCAATTAAATTGGTACGAAATCGTGTTAAATTATGTTCTTTTTTTTCTTTTGTTAATTATTTCAAGTGCTAAATGAGGTTTTCTAATAATAGTTTCTATCTGCTATATAGCTTTTGTAACACTTAAAAATTTGCTTGTTTTGGGTGAGGTCTAATGGAAAAATATAATAAATATAATCGATTTTTGCTTGGGAAAGTATTGTTATTTTTCGTAATAATGTAATTCTGATAGTTGAGCAAACGTCTGTCTATCCATGATGATTGTTTCCTATACATTAAAAAAATAGGTCGATATCTACATATTAAGCGTTAAGGCTTGAATTCGGCACCAATTTTGTTATAAATTCGCTTTATTTTTCACCGACTTAAAAAATGGATGAAGGTTACACACTGCTACAAAAAAAAAACACTTTTTTTTATCAAAACTTGGAAAGTGACCTAGTGGGAGTTACAGGCCTAGTTGGGGACATACAAAACCGTTTACAAAGATTTTAAAACAGCCTAAAAATTTTGAGTTGTTTTGAAAAAAACTGTTTTACTGTAGGTCGCAGTATTTTAGAACCTATAACTCACACATTTTTAGACCGATTCCAAAATTTTAAACAGCCTTGGACAAGCAAGCATAAAATGTATATTTTAAGAAGTTAGGTAAGTTTTTATCTAAGGTTTCGCTTTTTTTAGCTTGTTCGTAGGTTTTCAAATTCAACAATTGTTATTTAAATTTTTTTCTATGAAAACCTATTTTCTTGCACAGTTTTTTTTAAGGACAATTTCATATAACAAAACGAGACATTGGGTAGTATGAACAAAACAAACTACTTGCTTTTTCTTAAAATTTTGTTTTACACAGAAAAAATTATCACCAAAAAATTTTCAAGCAAACATTTGTCTAAAAATATATTTAATTTTCAGTAAATGTTCTGTCTATAATCTATGAATTTTTTGTTTGACTCTTATTTAGAACGCAAACATCAAAAACAACAAGAAAAACTGTGCTGTAAAAAAAACAACCCCGATGACGACATACACAATAACAATTAATAACAACAGCAATGATAGCAAAAGGAATGCGATTGTACCAGGTTTGTTTAATGCAGATTTTTGAGTGAATCAGTGTCGTTGCGTTAATTCTCATTCATTCTCTTAGAGTCTTTAGATAAATATTCAGACTTGAACACATTTAACAAAGGGAAATTTCATAAATGCTTAATGCATGATGATGATGATGATCACCCAGACAAAAATTTTTATTGATATATTAAAAAAATCCACTAAATATTTCTGTTTGATTAATTAAACTATTTTGTTTAGTATTTGTTAGAATTTTTAGACTAATTGTTTTATAAATTCAGACAAAAATATTGTTGGATATTTTTCAGAAAATCCAGTAAATCTTTAAGTTTGATTTAGTAAATTGTTTTGTTAACAATTTGTAAATATTTTTAGACAAATTGTTTTATAGATTTAAACAATTTGTTCACTGAAAAAACACGTTTTTTTCAATGAAATTTTTGAGATATATTTGTCTATATTTAAAAATTTGTTTGTAGGTCCGTTCCTAGACAAAATATTTACTATTTCATTGAATTCCTTTATAGAAAATGAAATCTAGTTTTTCTGTGTAAAACAGAAAATTCTAGAAATTAATAAATATAAAACTAAGAATTTTGGGTTTTAAAACTAATTTTTCAGTAAAAAGCAAGTACTTTTTTTTATTCATACTACCCATTACTTGTTAAAATCAGTTTATAATTGCAAAATATATTAAAGTTTTTAAAAAATTACAACAATTTAGTTGATTGTTTTCTTATTCATATATCTTGCGCTGAGGGAGAAAATTAAAAAAAAAATGTGTTAATGAAAAGTTGAATAGCTTTTACAATTTTTATCCGGATTAGAAAATTTTTTTATACATTAGTATACATTTTTATAACCTTTCATATCGAAATAAGCAATGAAAACCCACTAAAATCAAAAAATTTTATAAATTCTGTTTTTTAGATATTCTGAACAAAAATAATACGTAAATCTACAATGTATCCAATTTAAAGAAATTTAAAGCGTGATCAGTTTTCTTTACAAAACCGTTAAACATGTTAAAATCGGACAAAAGCTGACTGAGTTAAACATTGATAAGTTATGGAACATCATTGAAAAAGGTTTTTTTTAGAATAACTTGTAAATGTGAGGGTGTTTCTGAAATGTTTTAACACAATTTATAAGGTAGTCAATAAAACCCATACTGACCTCTTAAGGAAGAAATTCGCATCTCTATTTCAGTAGTTTTGAGTTATTCAGCTTTTAAATTTTTTATCGTTCGCGCCTTAATATTAAATATTTTTGCAAAATTTCAAAATGACTTAGAAATATATTATTTTATTAAATTTTATTATCGCAACAAAGGGGACATTTTGATGCTTAAGTATAGAAAATAGACTTATGACTTTTTTGCTTAGAATAGGCTCCCAAAAAAAATCATATGCTACGTAAACACTATACAATATTATGACATCGCAAGCATACATGATAGTGTGTACTAGCGACAACGTTTGCCACTTCCGATATTTTTCGGTGAGTGGCAAACTGTTTGGCGCGTCTAATTTGTACGGTTGTCACAATAATGCGACAATATTGCAGTCACAAAAACAAAATGACAGCATGTTGTCATTTTGTCGCATTGAGTTGTTAATTTGATATATGACGCCACAAAATGACAACAAAAGAAATGTCCAATGTGTACGAATCATTACGATAACCAAATTGTGCAAATAAGTTTAAAATTTCCTTGCATTTGTTCACCATAAAAATATATTTAGTAATATTAAGCTCGTACAAAACTGTTTTTGCCGCAAAAATGGCGAAAATTTGCGAAAAATTTATATATATATATATAATCAAGCTCTAGAATTGATTACAAAGCTTTAAAACCGCAACGAATGGCAAAATCTTGAAAAATAATCGCTAATATCGTGCAGATACCGAAAATTGAGCTAACGCAGCTTAGACAGTGTAAGGTTCATAAATTTGCAAATAACGCTTTTATCGCGAAAACTGCAAAACTTTGCGAAAAGCTTTATTTCCAAACAGCTTTAAAATGGATTAAAAACTGCTAAGATTGTAAAGAAGGCCGAAAATATGAGAAATTTGCGGAAATTTCGCTTAACGTTTTTCAGTCATTTATAGTTTCAAATTGGTCTTTTAAGCGAAATTCAAAAATCAGAGACTCATTCACGGCTCCGAATCTTCCATTATCTCAATTTTGGAATTTTGGCGCTTGTTATTTTCTTCTTAAGAGGGCAGTAAAGCCCACGCTAGGTCGTTTGCCCAGCTCTTATTCACTAGTCATCGTGTTTAAAAGTAGCCAGGGTCACGCCGATACAAGTAAATAGACATTCGTTTTCAACTACTTCTACTCAATCGATTCTTATGAAACTTTGCATAAGCAATAAGCTTCTGTTTGATTACTACATAATGATTAAAAAAGTGGCCACGTCTATGCAAGGTAAATATTATTTTTCAACCACTTCTATTATACTCATTCTTATGAAACTTTACACACACATTTAATTATCGTTACAATACAACACTATGGCTAGAAATGTGGCCACGCCCATGAAAAATATTAATTTTAACTAATTTCACTTAACCGATTCTTATGAAACTTCGCACACACTATTAGATCTTGCGAAGGTACAAGACTATGAATAAAAATGAGGTCAGTGTCACGCTTTTTTTGTAGTCGGTTTGGTTTTTACAAGAACTATTTTAATCAGAAATGCTATTGGAAAGGCAACAGTTAATATGTAATTTAATATGTAATTTAAATTCAAACATATATTTATAAAATAAAACAAATTGAGTTGTTGATACGACAAATACATAAATTTTTTTCAATAAACTGAACTAACCAAATTGTTTGTTATGTATTGTGAATAAAATTAACAATCAGCATTGTTGATATAACAAATGAATGCACACATGTAAATGAAACAAACCAAATCAAGTTTTGTGTGTATTCATTATTTGCGTATTTAATAACGAATTGCTCTGTAGATGGGAGGTAAGAACGTTAGTCTATTAGTCTAGAGGTAGTCGGTTCGATTCCGCCCAAAGACATTTAGCGTTTTTAGCAGGGTTGTGATTGAGTATAGAAAAATATTGTTAATACAACAACTATGATAATTAAAATTTGTTCGGAAATCAAAAATTTACATTGCTGATATATCAATAATCTTAACTGAAATAAGTTTGAAATCTACAAAAAAAGTTTTAAAAAAAATGTGTCTGTCAACAAATTATTTGTTGATAAACATATCGATAAACATATTGAAAAATTTTTCTGATTTTCCTTTAACTTACAATTTTGTAACTGTATTTACAAAAATTGTTGTAGGTTTAAAATCAATTAATTATTTAATTAATATAACAAAAAAATTCATTGTATTTACAAATCTCTTTTTTCGTATAATTGTTGAATAATGCCATCAGACATGTACGCCTATTAAAGAACGCTATAAAAGTAAGAGTAGTAACTCTCTTATAGCTGAAATATGCTGAATATTGTTTGATAACCATATAGAATTGCCTAAAGATAAACAAAATGTATAAAAAATACTTTCCTCTGGTTATGTGAGATATTTTGGCACTAATTGGGAATAAGTATGAAATTAAGATGAGTTTTTTATCTCTTTTCCAAGTGAGAGGTTTAAAATGTGCCACACATATTTTTCTTTTGGTCTTTTAGATAAAAGTACTGAGCACACCTTACAGCAATAGTGTAAGGATTACATTTGCCGTTTCACTATGAAATTTTGCAAAAGTGGGGAGCCTAAACACCCCTAAAACGAGTCCCAGTCGTAAATTTACAAAACGGCGACACACCTATATCTTTATTTATTTATTTTTTGGTCTTCGCTAAAGAAAAATTATATACATTTTTGAGTTTGTTGTACAACGCACAGTGGGATAGAATCCAAATATTTGGAACATATATCAGGCATTCCTAAACGGATGGTTCCATCAGAAAATAAAAAAATTCACGGGAACATAACAGAGGAGCATTTCTAATTATGATTTAAATAGTAGCTATAGTACTTCCTCAGGAGCGGAGCTAAGAAGTTTCAAATTAGGGCACTTTGGTCATATAAAATTTATTACCGCTTGCCATTTTTTTGTTTCTAATCCAATGTCGAAAACTTTTTGTTGCATCATAGCTCTTAATAAGATGTAAAAGATAAATGTTTGGTTGTATACTAATCTCTTATAGGTAGTAATTTCACTCATTTCAATATTGAAATTTCTCAATTTTTCAAAATTTTGGTCTAGTATTTTCCAAATATCAGATCCAAATATCATCCGATTAATAAACTTTTTTCTCGTTAGTCAAAGGAAAAAATTTCAAAGAATTTAAAAATGAAATTCTGGCGTCTGAGTTGAAAAATATTCAATGTTTCAATTAAAATTTAAAAAAATTTTTAATTTTCGAAAATTTTTGCTAAGACTTTTGTTCATGGCAGCAGCTTCAGTGTCGATTTATCGCCTCCAAGTATGTGCAGAGCGACTTGTTCTTCGATTGCCCTGTAGGTTCGAGTCGATGGCATTTCTAGTAATGTCATTTGGAGGCCTTCGTAAGATATGGCCTATCCATTTCCACTTGCGTTTCTTTATGTCCCTTACAATTTCTATTTGTTTGGTTTCTGTCCACAATCTGCTGTTGGTTATTACATTTGGCCAAAAGACAAGGATAATTCTGCGAAGACAGTGGTTGACAAACACTTGCAGTTTGTGGATATCTCGGGATTGCTGATCTAAAATTTCTACCGACCGAACTTCCGGTCTAGCCCCTAAACCGGAAGTAGGAACTGCACTTCCAGTCCAGACCGGAACCGGATATACTAACCACACTACTGAACAAACTTCCGGTCCAGCCCCTAAGCCGAAAGTTCAAACTGCACTACCGACCCAACTTCTAGTCCAGACCGGCACCGGATATGCGAGCTGCACTACCGATTCATATCAGGCGGAAGTTCGAAACCAGTACTGTCATCCCACTGTTGCCATACGGTGTGTTTAAAAAATAGTTTAAAAAAAACTTCTGTGGCATGCAATAATATCCATGCAAATAATGCCAATTGCTATTTTTAATTTTTTACTACTGTAAATGCGCCATGCGCATTGCATGCCCTTTTGGCTCTTACAAATGCGTGGGTAGAAGCAAATTTCCCCACCGATTTTCGAAAAAAAATTATAGGACCAAGCTACATCAAACCCTTTCAAACAAAACAAGAATTTTAAATTCAGTTCACAAATGACAGAATAATGCGTGGGGGAGAGCAAATTTCCTCACCAAATTTCGAAAAAAATTAGAGGGCACAACTGCAGGCAGACCTTTTTATACAAAACTATAATTTTAAATTCGCAAATGACAGAATTATCCATTGGGGGAGCAATTATAAAAAAAATATAAGACCAAACAGGCGGCAGACCTTTTCAAACAAACAAAAATTTTTAAAATCGGTTCACAAATGCCGCAGTTATACGTGTACAGACATAACAAATTTAAAAAATAAAAATGCACACTCCTCCTTTTTTGAGCTCGGCGTAAAAATATAATTAATTTTTTAATGCCAAAAATAGGTAAGGCGGCAACACTGCTAGCATTGTTTTTGTTTCTTTGTCTTTGTTTAAATTTGGCACATGCACACGTGGAAGTGCCACATAATATCTATTTTTACGCTGTAGGAAATGTCAATAGTGAATCAGTACTGACTCACTACTGCCATTATCTACTACTGACTACATACATATGTATGTAGACATTGGAACCAGATATTTACTAAAGACACTGGTACTACTGCCTAGGACCTTGTTTTGGGGACATATGTGGACAATGTAGCGCCAGTAGAGCTACTGGCTTACTGTACCCTTTGCAATGTTCTGTGCTATAGACATTTAAGACGTGCATCTCATTGAGAATGCAATAGTGCTATAAGTACTGCTGACTAGGTACTCCACTTAAGCACATATGTCGACTTTGGAACCAGATACTGGTACTGCTGACTATGTACTTCTTTTTGCCACAACTGGATTCGCGAGCTTTTAAACAATGGAATTCCAGAGATATTTATATCCAATTCATTTTCGTCATGGTTTTTCAAAATGTGTTTCACTTTCCTTAGCTGAGTTTTAATTCCTTTGTGTCAATAATTCCCCGGAAAAACTTTTTTGATTAATACTTGTTGCTTTTTGCCCAATAAAGCTGCTACTGAAAGCAGTGCCTGCAGGCCTTCCTCCTGTAATATAGCCAGCAGCTTGTCCCAAGAAATTCTGGAGGGCGCTGTTACTATATAGCAATTTTTTAATTTTTCCGGCAAATTCAATTTTGTTGAAGACAAATCTTCGAAAGATTGCACAAAATCTTCAACGGGCTCCACAAATTCCCTAATTTTTGAACGTTCATGAACATTATTTGCGTCATTCTCACTATTTCTATGTTTATAAAAAATTGATTGCCTTTTCACAAGTCTTTTATAGTGTCGTTTGCCCAAGATATACACTCTAAAATATTACTTCAAATTTACGATCATATATTGTCTAAATTTGTGTTGAAAATTTCTCCTTGTATAAAATTAAATCGATTTTGTAGTTATTTTATTAAAGAAAATACCTTTCAAATTAAACATATTTAGTTCAAGTGGAAAAAATATAGCATAAAGTATAATACAGCTATAGCTGATTGATAGATACGTCAGACTATCAGTCAGGAGGTCGCGGTTCAAACCTGCACGCAGCCAATAGATTTTTTTAGTAAAAACATTTTGTTGAAAAATAATGCGTGTGTAATTTTAGGTCGATAATAATCTGTAAAGTGTTGCCGACTATTATCGACCTAATTTTCAACAAAAGTGCTTTAGAGTGTATTTATGTAATTGCTAAAATATTTGTGTAATATAATTACTTTTATTCACCTTTTAATTTAACTCTTTTACTACTTTTTTTATAAAAAAAAAACTTCAATTTTGCGCGTATCACATTTATTTTCAACAAAACAAAATGAAACAATAAAAGAACAAAAAAAATGAAGCAAGTTTTTCAGTTGTCAAACATTTCTCTACCCATACACGGCAAAGTAAAAGTAGACGCTTTCTCAACAATGCCATCAATTTAGTAGACAAAAGTGGTGACTTTGAGACACTTAACCCCATGCTTCCTTCAGGGTAGGCACAGACATATGTACCTGTGACAGTTTGATTGGCACACGTATATGTGCCAAAAGTAAGCGCACAAAAAATTGACACTTACTCGTGTGAGTGTGCCAGATTATGTGTGTGCTTAGTTCAGTACGTGTGCATGTGCCGCACATGTGTGTGCAAATCCGTACTCTGCTTATAAGTAATTATCTTATATAAATTTGTAAAACTAGTCGATATTAATTATGACTCTATTAGCTGAATAATGCACTAGTAAATATGAGTAAGACAAAGAATCACCACAATCATAAATCGTTGATTGAATCTTACATACGTTAAAGAAGATACACTTACCCATAAGCATGGTGGCATTTTAAAATTCATTATACAATTTCATTATACTAAAAGCTTAATTTTGTTGTATTGTTCATACTTATTTATGGCTGTTGAGATAAATTATGGTTGATATTTCTATCATTATACCTAGACATATAGGACAGTTTTATGTTCATGCATATGAGATTGTTTATGTTAGTGTGTGAATTTTAGATAAAAGCATTTAATATTGTTATTGTAATTAATAATATTGCTTATTTCTAATAATTAAGGTTGTTCTTCTTAGGAATAACATATATTTTCTCTTCATTTTATTTCATATCATGCCGCATGAGTGACACACATCTCCACTTTTAGTTACATATGATATACGAGTATTGTGAGTTTTCATTTAATTGCATTTTATAACATGAATGAATTAAAGTAATTAAATTTTATATTCAGTATATGACAATAATGGTATACGATCTATTACAATTATTTAGTACATTAAATTAATTATTAAATTAATATTAAGTTATGGCAATTCATAGGAAGAATTTATTTTTCTTTTTGCATTACAGTCAAATAAAATGCTAAATATGTGTGTAGATATGCAAGAACGTGTAAATATTTCAAATACTTTAAATCTTGTAAATTTAATGAGGCATTTACTTGTTATAAAACGGCACATGGTGCCCCATCATCTCTGGATGTATTGTTGGAAATATGTAACGACCGCTTAAGTTGAATTAAAATAGTTTTAGCGTTAGTACTGTTTTGTACCTTATATAGAGACTTCAAAAATATAGACTATCAGTCCCTTGCTGCCGAATTATCATCCCTAAACTGGAACCTTGTGTTTTCTACTTCAGCTGTTGATGAACAAATTAACTTTGTCGATCGCAATCTGAGTTATCTATATGATAAATATGTTCTTATAAAATCTAGAGTTCTGCAGAATGACAAGCCATGGTTCTCTTCTGAAATAAAATCTCTAATTGACATTAGAAATCGTGCATACGCTAGGTGGAAGCGCTTTAGAACACCAGAGCTTTATGAAGACTTCAAATACGCTAGAGCTGCTGCTAACACAAACATAAGAAATGCCAAAATAATGTTTTATCAAAATAAATTCCAAACATGCATTGACTCCCGCAAAAAATGGCGTGAAATTCACAAATTGGGTTTAGTTAATCGTAACAATCCTGCTACAGAAGTAATAGACGTAAACCAGTTAAATCAAGAATTTGCAAATATACCTATGCCACAAATGAACATTAAATTTTACAACAACGTCGTTTTGAATCAGCAACAAACACCTGAATTCAATTTTGTGCACTTTACGCAGGAGGATGTACTAGAGTCATTTCTTAATATTAAATCTAATGCTGTTGGATTTGATGGAGTGCATCCAAAATTTATCAAGCTTACACTTCCTTACACGCTGGCTTACATCACCCATATGTTAAATACAATTATTACTACGTCTACGTTCCCATCTGTGTGGAAACATGCCAAAATTTTACCAGTGTTAAAATCTGATAAATGCTTTCGACCTATTGCGATCTTACCATACCTATCAAAGGTATTTGAAAAATTAGTACACTCTCAAATAAGCCGTCATTTGCACACTAATGCGTTGTTAAGTGAAAGACAATCTGGATTTAGGCCAAAGCATAGCTGCCTCACTACTTTGATTAGCGTGTCTGAGGAAATAAGGTGCCAAATTGATAAACGCCAAATGTCATTTCTTATATTGCTTGACCATTCCAAGGCATTTGACACGGTACATCATACAATTCTCTGCCATAAATTAAAACATTTGTGTAGTTTTTCCTCAACTGCGATAAAGCTTTTATCTTCGTACCTTAGTGATAGAAGCCAAAGTGTTTGCCATGATTCAATGATCTCCTGCAGCTATTCAATGCCAAGAGGTGTACCACAGGGCTCGATACTTGGCCCACTATTGTATTCGATATATGCTAACGACCTTCCATTGCATGTAAAACATTGTCAAATACAAATGTATGCTGATGATGTACAACTTTATATTAGTTGCAGTGTTGATGACGCAGCTAATTGTGTACGGATGATAAACCAGGATCTGCATCAAATTTACTTATGGGCATCTGCAAATGGATTAAGTTTAAATCCCAAAAAATCAGCTGCTTTAGCCGTGGGAATTCCTAAAAACTTCGCAATGTGTCTCCCACCAATACATATTAATAATACGACCATAAGCTTTGTAGAATCTGCTAAAAACCTCGGTGTTATATTTAATAAAGAACTCAATTGTTCAGATCACATTAAAATAAACTGTGGGAAAACCTTTGCTATGCTTCGGAATCTTTGGATGACACAATATTTCACACCGATTCATATCCGGATGCTATTAGCCAAAACTTATTTATTGCCAACTCTTATGTATGGTTGTGAGCTGTTTGCTAGTTGCGATGCTGTAAGTAGGCGAAGGCTAAATGTAACATATAACACCATTGCTAGATATGTATTTGCTATCAAAAGGAACAGAAGCATATCACAATTTGCAAAACAAATCTATAGTATAACGTTTGATAATTTGCTAAAGTGCCGAACACTACTGTTTTTACATAAAATTGTATATAACCAGCAACCAACCTACCTGTTTCGGAAAATAACCTTTTCTAGATCGAATAGAGGAAACAGGATAAATAGCATAAAATATACTAAAGCTATCTCTGCGCAACATTTCTTCGTTAATTCAATTCGTCTTTGGAGCCAGCTACCCCCTCAATTACAAGTCATAAACAATGCAAGTCATTTTAAATCTGCCATATTTAAGCACTTTTCGTAGTAATATTCTACTATTTGCAAACGTATGAACAAACTAATTGTTTCACCTGTCTTAATTGTACCGTTTATTATTATTTATTTGTAAAAACTATTTCTTATTTATTCATGTAATTTATTCTAAATATTGTTCTTTTTTATTTTTTTTTATTTTTTAAATAAAATTTGTGAACATGTTACATACATATGCCAAATACTAACCAATACTATAATATAAGACAAGTTCTTGTTGTATTGGAATTACCTTATAAATAAATAAATAAATAAATAAATAAATAATATCCCCTCAAGCTTGCGGTGTTTACAATGCACAATGGGATAGAATCAAACTATTTGGAACATAACGCAGGCATTTCTAAACAGATAATCCTATCGGAATAAAATTCGCACGGTCATAGCAGAGGAACATTATCATTCATGTTTTAAATATCAGCTGCCATAATTGCTCACGAGCAGAACTTTGAAGTCTCAAAGTAGGGCATTTCGGTCATGTACAATTTTTTTTTGCTTGCCATTTTTTCTTCTCCGATTTCAAAACTTTTTTGCTATATTATAGCACTTGAAAAGATCTCAAAGACACATGTTCGATTGTACAAACAACATATCATGGTTGCATTTTCTTCAAAAGTATTAATACTTGTATTATAGTGTGAAACGATCTTTAGTGAGTTATACTCGTTTAAAATTGAAATTACTAAATTTGTTAAGACTTTGGTACAGTATTTTCCAGATATCGGATCCAAATATCCTCGGATTTTAAAAAATTTTTCTTTTTTAATTAAAGAACAAAATGTAAAAGGGCTTAGAGAAAATTTGATGAAATTCTGCCGTCTAACGACCATTTTCAAAATGTACGATTAAAAGTAAACATGGACTTTAACGGCAAGTTCGGCATACAAAACTTGCCGTTAAAGTCTACGTTATTAACTCTTAAACATACATTGTCAAAATGGCCATAAGTTGAAAATATCTAATTTTTAGATGTTGAATTTTCGAACTGCCTCTTTTAAAACTTTTTTGTTTGCCAAAGTTTTGAATGGGCCTTGGACCACGTATGGATGGTATATAAAAGTTCTTAGATTTCCAGAAGAAAATCTTTTTTTCTTGCGTGTTATTTAGTACATAAATTTCTATATAACTGCAAAATTTCATATGAATATAATCCTCGGTTTGATAGCACTAAGATACAATTAATATGTACAAGATACCACATAGCAACATTTTTCCCCTTCTGTTGCAAAAAATCTTTCAAAAAGTTTTAAATTGTTAGAATCTGAATACACTGTTGAAAACTACTTATAATTTTGTAAATTTTGATATGTGATATGTCTAGCTTTCTCTTATAAACGTGTAAAATTAATGAACTTAAATGGCCTTACTGGTCATGAAAATGATAATGCCCACCCTAGCGTATAATTAATATTTAGCATTAAATGTTCGCCATACTTTCACAGAACGGTGAATCCTAGTAATTTTTCAATATGTATTAATTTTATTTTTAATGCTATAAAATCGTTGATTATTGGATAATTTCGAAACAAATTTTTCAGTTATGAAGGAATTTAAATAAGGAAGAAAAATAAGCAAAGATTTGTTTCTTGGAATCTCAGAATTTTTTAGAAAGTTCCAAGAAATACAAAAAAAAAATTTTTTTTAACAATTTTGCACATGACGTCCATATCCAAGACTCATTTAAAACTTTAATATGAACACAAAAGGGTTTTAAGAAGTGGCAAATGTTTTTGAATACCAGCTTTTGAATTTTAAAACATTTGGAATAAAATCAAAATTTTGCTTTAAAATAGGTCGTATTAGGAAGTCGACTCTCGTTTCTGCAGATGCCTTTCAGAGAAGTATACATTTTTTATATATTCTTACACTGAAAAAAAACCATGCAACATATGAACGAAATCGTTCGTATATTTTACGAAATATTTTGTAATTTAGCACCACGAAATTCTTTCGTAAAATGTACGAAACGAACGAAATTTTTGTGTTTATTTTACGAAGTATGTTTTGTGTTTTAAGAAATAATTTTTTATATAATACGAAAGAGTTTCGTAGAAAGGAGAAAAAAGTTTACATCTTACGAAATAACTTCATAGTTTAAGGTAATATTTAGAGAATATTACTAAATATTTTTTGTGTTTTATGAAAGAACTTTGTATATATTATGAAAGAATTTTGTAAAAAACAAAATAAAATTTTAGATATTACGAAATATTTTCATAACTCAAGATAATATTTAGAGAATATTACGAATTATTTTAGTTGCTTTACGAAATTAGTAATTTGTTTTTGATGGCAATATAATCTCTCACACAAAATTTTCGTTTTATTTTACAAAAACTGGCAGTTAGTATTCACACAGTATTCACACAGAATTTTTGCAAATTTGATCATGAATAAGACCTTCTTTAGCACAACATTTAATTTTGACCCTTTCAGCTTCAGATAAAAATTTTCCTCGAGCCATTTAAATTTCAAATTGTTTTATCGGCTTAGAAAGATCGAAAATGTAATAAAAACTAACAATACTCAGAGAAGTTATAATGTTATAATGCTCTTGGACAAAATTTGTTTTGCAGCAATTATTTGATAATGGTACGATATTCCCGTTAATTTTTTTGCACAGATTTCACGTAATGCATATTATTTATTAATAAGTCCAATTTTATTAGTAGTTTGAGCAATAGTTTTTGATAGAACTACCAAAGCTATTGCTAAAATGTTAAACCTAATCAGATGAGCTGCAGTTTAAGTTTGCTAACCTTTATTTTTAAAATTAAATAACTCTTTTTACATTTTTCTTGTTATTAAAGCTGCCAATTCTTTTCTCAGAAATCCCCTTTTTGTGCCCCTTTTATTTTCAAAATTCCCTTTTTGTGCCCTTTTTTGAAAACTTACAACGGTAACGCTGTCTACAACTTATATGTATACGGGTCACTTAGTGCCCAATTTTATATGATTCGATAATTTAAGAACAACTTATATATTTTACGAAAAAACGTACTAGTAAATGTTTTCGTTACTTTCGTAAAGCTATAAAATTCTGGTGTATAAATTTATTCCGTAATATGTACGAAAGTTTCGTATATTTTACAAAAAAAAAAAATAAATACCAAAAGTTTTCGTTACTTTCGTCAAATAATAAAATTCTTGCCTCAACCTAATTCGTAATATGTACGAAGGTTTCGTACATTCTACGAAAAAATAAATACGAATGGGTTTCGTTACTTTCGTAAAATTATAAAATTCTAGACTAAAACTCTTTTCGTCGAATGTACGAAAGTTTCGTATATAATACGAAAAAAGTAGCTACGAAATTTATTTTTCGTAAAATGTTGCATGGATTATTTTCAGTGTATATATACAAAAGAGTAATGGTTATTTTTTTTTGCATAAATTGTCAAAAAAAAAATCACAATTTTTTCAAATTTAAATTTAAAAATTGAATGTTTTTCAACTCACACCGCAGAATTTCACCATATATTTTTTAAGTTCTTTTTAATTTCATACTTTAGCTGGCGAAGAAAAAAATGTTATAAGGCCGATGATATTTGGATCCGTTTTCTGGAAAATACTGGAGTAAAGTTTTAAAAATTGAGAAATTTCAATATTTAAATGAGTACAACTCACTAACTGTAAGAGATAAAAGTACAACCGAGCGAGCACATATCTTTGAGGTTTTATCAAAGGCTTTAATATAGCAAAAAAGTTTCGAAATCGGATGAGAAACAAAAAATGGCAAGCAGAAAAATTTTACTTGGCCGAGGTGCATTATGTTGAGACTTCATAGCTGCGCTCCTGAACAATTTATAGAGCTGATACCTTAAATATAAATGGAAATACTGCTCTGCTATGTCATTGCTAAAATTTATTCCGTAGGGGGGAGGATGGGGGAGCTTAGCTCCAGCTAAACTAAAACTCAAAAAAATTTCCATATACGTGATTTTTTTTGTTACCCTCCGCAAGAATCAATCGATAAAACATTTTTATATTTTTCCGTGTTATACAGTGTAATTTAAATTAATAATGGTATAATATACAATTTCATTAAGTAGAAAACGCACATTAAAAATAAATATATTGTACAATTTTATTCAGTTCCACCAAAAACTCAAACCAGCCTTCAGAGAACTTAACTAAAGTTCTTGAATTGTTTACCATTTCTACTCAAACGCAACATCCTTTTACCGAAATTTTCTTTTTAATGCCATTAATTAAAATTTTCCATGAACTCAAACTATTTAAATCTTTTCATGATTTAAAAAAAAAACACCAAAATGCTGCAATTCTATTTTACAACCACCATAATGGGCTAAACTTTTTTCGTAAAAAGCTTCTTAATATAGTAGTTCCTAGGTTTCGTTCTTTTGATAACCAAAACTAAGTAAAACTTTTACAGTTTGCCAAATAATGATAGTAAAAAAAAAACACTTAAAAAGATAAACAAAATAAATAGCAGAATGTGTACAAGTATAATTCCACCTAAATAGGAGCTTACTTCAACTGCACTACTCAAAATACTCACTCTCCAGCAGTTGAAAAAGAAATTTCCAATAGCGACAAGCCAACCAAACCCACAAACTGAAAATGGAAAATAAAATTTTGGCAAAATCCCTAGATATACACAAATACACAAGCACATGTTTACATGTATTATATATATATGCGAATATAATACATAGAAATAAAAGTATTTATTCAGCTACACCCACAGCCTTTTAGTTGTAGTAGATAGGATCAAAAGGTTTGTGCTGTTTTGGTACATATTTAAGTTTTACCGAGAATAACTTTGGTACTATTTCAATATTTATTGGAAATATAAACAATTTAGTAGACTTTATGGTATATAGAATTTCGCATAATTCTATATATGTATATATGTTCTATATATGTCTAATACAAAAAAATTGTATTTCTGAAGCTAACAAAGTTTTCAAGTTTTTCAGATCCGCTGTTTTGAAATGCTTCTGAGAATGCGCAAAAAGCAAGCAGAGTTATCTCAAGTATTTCTTAAACACCAAATAATATAACTAAGTTACTGCATAGAGGAGAGAGATTCATAATAGCCCACAATAATTTAATATTTTTGTGGTTTGACGAAGCAACAACGAAGTGTAACGACGATACAATTGGATGAAACATAAGACGTGGAGATTTCAATGCTATGATATATTTTTTGTAAAAAAAAAATACTCACAAATGGGACATCGCGAACAAAAGTTATACATTTTGGAAGGGCGTTTCGAAGAATGCAGGCATTACAACAGCCAACAAATCCCCATTACAAGACTGCTTCTAGCGAAAGAGTACTTTTTGCTGGCGTATACATTACATATAACGTATACGTGGCATATATTTGACATATTTATATCAATGTATAGTCTCAACTCAGAGCTGACAATCAACCCCACCAATACTATTCGTGCAGCATTTAGAATGCATAGAAATCTTAGAATAATTTAGATAATGCTTTTTAACACTATTTTACAGCAAAATTAAACTAAATAAAGTGTTGTTAAAAATATGTATAGTTCCGAAATATGAAATAGAAATTCATTATTTTTTCCTATGAATTAATTTCAAGATATCCGAGGAAATCTTATTTTTTGTAGTCTTTTCAATTAATACCAAAACCCACGAGAACGATTCATTTGAATAACACAAATTAAATTACACATTGATTCAAAGATATGTGTAAAAAAATGCGATGTTAGAGATATCACTACGATTTCTGAAAAATTTATAAGATCTCAAAGTTTTGAGATCTTAGGAAGTTAATCAATCTGACATTAAATTAAGTGAGGGAATTTAATTAACAAAAACGGCGGTATTCATACGCTCAAATTAAAAGTTTTCTGTTGTATGGATATTGTGATTTTTATCAGATGAGTTCTTTCACTTAATTGCAAATAAAATCGATATTTGTTTATCGATTGTATCGATTTTTGGCTAGTTTTATTCCTAATATAAATGGATTTCTAATAAATGATACCAATTTAACATTTTTACCCAAAACAGTTGAATATATAAAAAAAATGTATATGAGTATGTTAAAGGTAATTTTATTTTGCAAAGGTAATTTTATGGTTCATTTATTCAAATCGAACGAACTGCTTGCGAGTTATGATCAAATATATTACTGGTACTAAGTAGTCTTACATGAAAAACAGACTGCATTATTACGGTGAATATATTTTTTATTATGAAAAGTGTACATAAACGTATTGTATAACAATAGAAATATACTTTTATTATTTTTATGATGTTTAGGAGGAATTTAAGAAATTATAACAGTTGTGTGAATAAAAGGAAAGAAGTTGAGAGAATTGCTTATATTGCTTTAATCGGACTATCCCGAGATCAGTAAAATATATTCGAATAATTTTTGCAGGCATAGTAAAGAGATTTATATAGAAGTGAAAAATTTCAATTTGACAAAGTAAAATTATTTTACTCTAAATTTTGCCTTTTTTCAAAAAATGTCGTTTATATCCACATTTAAGAACAGGCTCACTTCCTTTTTTGACAAATTTTTTATAACTATCTACATTATAAAATATTGTGGTTGCAATTTTCAAAAGTACCGTCACAATTTTTTATAGGCCCTTAAACAAAATAATATTTTTAAAATTGACGATTTTCGGCCCTTGCTAAATATAGGGTACATGTCCCAAAAACAAAATTAGTGACACTAAGCATTTTGTCAATAGAAATCCTTTTGAGTGAATCTACTTGTTTTTAATGCTTTTTTAGGTAAATTTAAAACGTTTGATTTTTTAGCCTTTTTGTGACTTCAAAAATGCAGATACATATTAATAATTTTCGTAAGTTATACTTAGAATTTTGTCAAAAATCGATTGCTGACTTTTAATTTAAAATCCAACTGTAAACGAAAAAGTTATAGCTAATTACAATAAAAAAGTTAAAACAAAACAAATATTATTCTTGTTGTTGAGGTAAATATCTCATGGGCTGTTTTGGTCAATGCTTTCACTGATCGATGCGAATAAAACAATTTATTTCATTTTTTACTCAACGTTTCGTCGATAATGTTTGTCGACTTCATCAGGAGTACGATTTTATTAAATTCTGTTTAATGAATAAATATATTTTTATACATAAGTATGTATGAATGTTGGAAATTTGGATATTTACCTCAATAACAAGAATATTATTTAGAAAATTGGTCACAAACAAAAGCTAAATCAAAACAAATTTTTTTAAGTGAAATATATTCTAAATAGAGTTTCTACGCGGGAAAAAATTCCCGGGAAATCCCGGAAACTTTTTTAAAACAAGTCACAGGAATTTCTGTCCGGGAATTTCGGGGAAGTTCAATTTCAATTTTATGGATTTTACCTTTACATTGCTGCTCAGTGTTTTGTAATACAATCAGTAGTTTGAAAATATTTTAGTAAAAGCAACGATAGCGTCCAACATTTCCTTTGTACGAAAATGCCTACATACAAAGATGGTATCTTAACCCTAGTCCTTATACCCAACATTTACTAAGAGAATGTATACCCAAATACAGGTGTATCAATATAGGCCAGTATCAATTTTTTCTGTTTTTCTTTATATTTTCGAAGAAAAAAGTTTTTCTTTATGTGATTTTGTAGCTGAATATATTTACGAACATTTTAAGTGGTCATAAAAGCACAATGTGATCGGGATAACGTCAGCACCCTATTTTCTCAACATCCTAAAATAGCCAATAGTTTTGCAACATTCAAGCAATTCGTTTGTGCGCGAAATTTGCAATATAAGCAGGACAAAATTTAAATCATTTAATAAAGTGATTATTTCGAACGTATTTGCTATGTAAATCCAAATTGATTATTAGGCTAAGGCTCGTAACGTTACATTCAGAAAGAAATGGACATGATCAATATTCCAAGGAACAAGGGAAAAATTAACATCAACTTAATTATTCAACGTATACAGCAGAACAGACTAGCGCCACTTTCGGAAGCCGCTACACTTCTATCGTGGCGCTACTCTGTTCTGCTGTGTACGTTCAAAAATTAAGTTGATGTTAATTTTTCCCTTGTTCCTTGGAATATTGACCATGCCCAATTCTTTCTGAATATAACGTTACGAACCTTAGTAGTGATGTTACGAATATCAATTTTTAATATTCGCGAATACGAATATCTGAAACAATATTCGCCGAATTCGAATACGAATACGAATATTTAATAAAATTTAATTGGAAAAAAATCTACCCTTTGCGTCAATAAAAATAAATTCAGAAAAACTGTCACAATACTATAGGTATTTATCATTATTATGATATTCTGATGACGGAATTTGAAATTATTAACTTAGCACCTGAATGCCACTTTTTAATTTTTTGGTGAAAAGTAAATAAGGGAAAATACGAGCTCATTTTACCTATACCCAGGCAATATGCGGCGAGTGTTCCGAGCGAGTGAATGTTTAGTGGTGCGGAGCTTATTTACACACCGCGCAATAGGCTTGATGGAGCAAAGACTTCAAAACTTTTATTTTCGAAGTTCAACTTCCCCTACTGAGCTTTGAGTATTACTTTAACATGATTAATAAATTAATTTAACAGGACATTACTTTTTAAATGCCATGTCGTTGTGAAATATAATTGGTTTCTTTTTTCTTTACTAAAAGAAGATTATTGTTTTGCGTAAAAGACAAATTTTTTTAGTAAAAATTAATATTTTTTGTTTAATTTTCAGTATTTTTAATGTATAATATTTTGGAACGTATTTACAAAATATTCGTGAAATATTCGCTTGAATGTGGCGAATACGAATATCATGAAAGAGGCGAATACGAATATTCGTAACATCACTAAGCCTTAGCCTAATAATTAAATAGTTTAAGTTATAATAATTATTATAATATTAATGTTGTTATTGTTATAATAAATAAGAAACATAAATTTGAATAACAAATATAAAAAATCCTTTGAAGATGTAGTCAATTCATAAATTTGCATTAAAATTACACCAAGTACACTTGTACTTGGGTATACGTTCTTGGAAGTATCGACTTTAGAGGCTCACGGCTCCTTAATGCCTTGACGTAGGACATTAGTTGAGCTATCAATCGGCGCAAATTTGCACCATCTTCGATGATCCGGAGTTTCAGCAAAAAATAATAAGAGGTTTAGGAGCTACGTTACTAGGAAATACATACTAGCCACACCTGTATCGGGGTATAAGGACTAGGGTTAATATCGATCCTTTATTGCAACGTAGTGATAACTAAAAAAAATTTAAAAATTAAGTTACTGAAGAGAAAGTGCCCGTTAATGCCTTCTTTATATGATTAAAAATTAGTAATGTACCGAAGTTATGGCCATTAAACGGCTAATATCGGCCATATATCTGCTAACATTTGCACTATTCCAAGTTAAATTTTTTCGAGATATAAGTACGTTCCTTTTCAAGCTTAATTTTTTTGAGATATAAGTATGTTCCAATAAAGGATCGATATGTGCCTGTATAATATAGACTGTTATAAAATGTATAACTCAGGGTTGGTACACATTTTACGAGCATTTCAGAGATACAATTTTATAAATTTTAGTTTTGTTCCCATAAATTCTACTTTGACGATGTGATCTAAACAATTAAAAAAAAGAACATACATGCGTACATATATATATTAATTTAATAATTTCTAATTAGTTTTTAAATATGCATATCGTCATATAAAATGCAAAAGGGCCTATTAATATCTTTAAAATTTTTTCAGCAGAGATAAAAATCTTAATAAAAAGCAAACTCTTGTGATGATAAAAACGATTTTTGCTGGGCAGTAATTTAAAAAAATCTGAATCAATGATACTATACTGAAAAAACTATGCCTGCTTTTTATTAAGGTTTTAGTCTCTCCTCAAAATTGTTTAGAAATGTAGATTGGCCCTTTTGCATTTTGTATGACGATATGTAGGTATTTGCTTTTAGAATGAATGCTTTTATTCTTGAGCTTGCTTTTATTCTCTATATTTTTATTAAAAAAATTGTATTTCTTATCTTGAGCTCGTTTGAAATCACTAATTTTCAAAAATTCCCGGGAATTATAAATTTTATTTCCCGTTTCCCGGGAATGGGAAAAGACCGGGAAATTAGAAATCCTAATTTTAAGCTATGAGAGATACGGAAACACATATAAGGACATGATTTCTTTGTATTTCACAGTTAACCTCAAGGCGCTTTTAATTTTACAAATCAGATAGCATTTAAAAAAGTTGCCAGCCTCAGACAATTTTTTTAGTCCCGGGTAGTCAAATTTGGCCCATTGTAACTCTTCTCGCGGTTAAGCCAGAAGGCCACAGAGGAACGTGCTGTAAAGCTTGACTCCTCCTCTAATGATGTATGAAGTTTCAGCTAAATCCAATCAGCAGTTTAGAAGTTCCAGATTCATTACCTGTTATTTTGCAAGAGTCCCCACTGTAGATTGCATGCGTATGAGTAATATGATGGTATGTACTATCATATTGTGTACTCATACGTAAACCCTTTTGCCCTAAAAATATGAAACTCGTATTACCCATTCAATATATCGTTACATTCTTTTTTAAATAAGAGGATTGCTATGTCTTTTGATAAATAGTCAAGATATAAATATTAATAAATAAAGTTTGGTACTATTTTCATGCAGGTAAGTAAAATGCTTCTGAAAATTTTACTATTTTAGAAAAATCTACTGTCCTGGCCAGATTAAAAAAACTTGAAAAACTCGATGGGCGTTTTTTAAGCGATTAATTTGGAATTTCGTTGAATAACTCACTATATTTATCTAATGCTGGATATAGCGTGCATGCTTCAATCGATATAAAATTTCAACTGAAATTTAGATTTTAATTATGTTCAACTTTTGTCAAAATTTAGCCATTTTCGTCCTCATTTTAAAGTCTTGACTTTTATTTTTTCACGGCTACGGCCTCAAAGTGACTTAATACCCTTATTGGTTACAGCTTTGCGATTTAAGAAAACATGTCTTAAAACTGATATTTACAATAAAAATACGACTATTTTGAAAGGCTCTGATTAATTCAATAAAGAAAAATTAAAAAAAAATCTTGCACTGTTATGCCTTAGAGTAATATTCCAAAATATTTTATAATTTCGAAACAATTGCCGCACTTGTTTCTGCAAAAAAGGGTAAGAATCTACTTTTTTTAAATTTTAAATTAAACTGGGTATAACTTTTGACTGAGTTTTGAGTTTTAAGCAAAATTTTTCCAAAATAATAAAAATTTTATTATAAATCTACGAAAAATAAGTTTTTGCAAATCCGAAAAAATTGTATATCTTCATTAGCAAAACAGTGGTAGGTACAATGTTATTAAAAATGTTAAAATTTTAATTTTTCTTGTTGAATATATTCGCAACTGTACTCGAAACCCCATAAATGTGGTAGTTTTTTTTCACCTCGCTTAGAAACTGTAGATTTATATAAATTTTTTTCCTAAATCCCCGACTTTGCATCATAGATACATTGCATTGTGTATGTATTCATTATCAATATTTTTGCATATACACATGTACGGCTAAACAAAAAAGGTGCTGCATTTTTAAGCGTAGAAATAGTTTCGATTAAGTCGAGAAAAGTACTTTTTAGTTTTACATATAAATTGTACAATTCATGATTAGAAGCTATACATCCTTATTGTAAAAGGAATTGGCATTGTGTTAAAATTTGTGCATACATACACAGAGATAAACTGAGCCCCACACTTAAATACATATGTACATATATAAAATGAGCTTGTATAAACTTAAGTATCCTAGCAAATACTAACAACAACACATCGTATTTAAGTTTAACACTCGCATTATACAGTTATATGCTTATATACATATATAAATATGTATATGTGTTTCAATGAATAATACAATACAAAAATCTTTAAGCCAATCACAATCAAGCAAAGGCGGAGCGAGAGTAAAGCAGGTTTTTCTACATGTTTTTTTTCTTTTTTATTTCTTTCTATTTTTTTTATTTCAATTCATTTTGTTGTTGTCTTAAAATTACACTTGTTTTTCTTGCTTATTCTTATTCATTTTTTTGTTTTGTTTAATTTTATGTGAGCTTGTGTATTTTTCAATGTTTTTTCATCTATGTGTGGGTTTATCTCACTCTGACGCTCTTTAAGCACCGTTAAGCAAGCAGTAAACATTCTCTCTCTCATGGGAGTATAAACTGTTAGTGTGTGTGGTAGTGTGCCTGCTAAATGAGACGCCAAACAGATTTTTGTTTTGTTTATAAATGTTTGGAAGTGTGTGTATACGTGTTAACCCGCTTTTGTTTCTGCCATGTGAAAAAGTTTTTATTGTAGAAATATTTTTATTTGTAGTTTTTGTTGTTGCTGTAATAGCTGGTTCTTAAGTAAATACTGTTGTAGTTCATGTGTTCGTATGCACGTGTGTGTATTCCCGATCTGTACACGGTATGTTCGTGGTGGGAGGAGGGATATGGTTAAAATAAACTTGTGTGATAATCTGCGCCAATACAAAAACAGCTACAGCGCACTAAACCTCTTGTATTTGGAGTATGAGTATTATTTAATACATTTTTCTTATAATTCTTTTTTTCATTTTCTTTTTGTCGAATTTGTAGGTACGTGTTTTTGCTTTAAGAGAGCAAAAATTGTGTTTGAATCTTTGGAGCTGTTATGTGAGGCATATGGATTTAATAAATCAAAATAGTTAATGTAAAAAATTGAAATTCGAATTAAATGTGTAAACGGAGAATTCGGCAGATTTGTTACGCTTTTCAAAGTTAGCAGAAAAATAACGCCCTTTTTAAATGATTTTTTATGCAAGCAGTCAACATTGTGAACATAATTTCATCTACGGTATTTCTTATGTTTCTTAATGATATTCTACATCAAACTTTCAATCCTATCTCCTCTTTTGTAGAATACTGCTGTACGGTATCTACCATTCAGTAATAGGCCAAGAATGTCGGTGGTTGGGATGCGCGGCAAAACATGGATGATACACTCAATCACGATCTTATAACAATCTCTTAATGGGATCGTGCGGCTTCGGTCCATTTTAATGCTCGTAAGGCTTAGTACTGTAAGTTTACGTAAAGGCGTACAACCGAATTTGCTTCTACATCTGTATTTGTGGATGGTGTGAGTGTTGGAGAATCATAAGCTCTTGATACTCTCGGCATGAAAGTCCAATGCGACATTAGATCCAGTGGACTGATCACATTTTTCAAGTCTCAAAAGAAGCAATCAATTGCCTTGGTTTCTTAATACGTTAACAGTCCGAGTTATAGACTAAGGATAGCGTCACACGCCCGCATATATTTATGAGCTGTGCAATTTTTACGTGTTCAGACGATGTAAGAGATACTTCACTCCATCTGATATCCTTCAATTTATACCACCTATGTATATCCGTCCGAAAATGGAATACAACTCTCATGTATAGGCCGGCTCTTCAAATTCTATTTTGAAATTACTCGACCGCGTAGAGGAAGGGGCGAAGAAGCTCATAGGTGACAGTAGGGTAGCGAACGCTATTGAGTCGCTGGAGCATCAACGCCGTTTTATCGTTACTACAATTTTTTGTGTGTGTTCTGGTGATATCAGGAAACTTGTTCCCGAAACCCGCCCTTTTTACAAAGAATATGCCAATGAATCGCACCACGCATTACAGAGAAATTTCGTTCTTTAGCCGAACAGTTCGTATATAGTATAAACTCACTGCAGAGGTCTTTGCTGTCATTTTCAATATGTTAAAGTTCAAATCGATTGTTTACAAACACACTCCGTCTATCCTCCATCCCAAAAGCAATTTTCCTAGCTCCCCTACAATGCATGGCATGAGTAGGCGTCATCCCCTGAGTGCTGTTCCAAAAAAATTAAAAAAAATAAATCATTAGATAGTAATAAAAAAACATCTCGCAAAGACAAGCCCATGAAAAAATCCTTAGAAATTATCTGGATTTGAACCACTTCCGGATCACAAGTTGAAGATCTGACTGATTTATTTGGAGACTTTTTCACTGGGTAGCAAAGCCACTTGTCATCGTACCTACACCCTAAAATACTTTTGTTGAAAATTAGGTCGATACTATATACTAAAGTATTGCCGACTATTCGGCAACACTTTAGATTATTATCGACCTAATTATTTTCGAACAAAATGTTTTTACTAACAAAACCGATTGGCTGCATGCAGGTTTGAACCGCGACCTCCTGACTGGTAGTCTTACGTATCTACTATTCAGCCATTGCCGTATTATATTTTATGTTACATTTTTCCCACTTGGACTAAATATGTTTAATTTGAAAGGTATTTTCTTTAATAAAATAACTACAAAATCGATGTAATTTTAGACAAGGAGAAATTTTCAACATAAATTTAGACAATATATGATCGTAAATTTGAAGTAATGTTTTAGAGTGTAGAGGAGAAACCTCTTAAGTATGATATTTTTCGGCATACAAGGAAAACGAAACCCTTTTAGGCCAGATCGAAGTCCTTAAAATGTTTGGCACGTAATTTATTTTGGACTTAGTTCTTACCGCCAAAATATGAAGCACATTTGCAGAACAGCTCTCCAATTTGAAAAATATTTAGTAGATGTACACTTTTCTTTTACAAAGAATTATATTTTTTAATGCAAAATTTTAAGAAATTTTCCAGATTAAAAACATTTTTGTTTTAAATTTTCATAACTTTGATTCTATTGATATTAATTTAAGATTTATTTTTTATCATATTAGAAACTAAGCCGACAGATATACATGTCAAATAATGCATGTTGGACAGTTTTCATGACTGTGTAAGGACAAAAACTGAGAAATATCAAAGTTTGTCATATTTCGTACGAGTATATGTCATGCATGCTTGATGATTAAGATTCTTTTAAGCAAGGTTAAAAATAGTTATCTTGAATTTTGTCAATAAGAAAGTATCTAGAATTATTTTTATTTATTTATTTTTAATCTCGCTTATTTCGTTTTCTATTGACCGTATAAATTTCAAAACGGGGGATAATCTTGCTTTCGAACTACAGATGCAAAACATAAGTATACAAAACTTTGGTTATCGTTATTTCTTAATTATATTGCGGAGCAGGGCTCAAATATGTAATCGATATTTTTAATAGTTATAAATTTCATAATTTACCGCAATATCCACAATGAAGGGAATTGAGAACCGTCACTCTATTACAAAAAAAGTCGAATTCAAATTTCCTTCGATTCATACAAATACCATTTTCCTATTTTCATCAAGAGTTTAAAGATTTTAGTCTAGCCTGGTTATATTTGAAGCCGCAAATAATATCTGCAACCACACTTAAGTCGAGAGTATTTTCTTCGAGCCTTTAACAGTGATCATCAGGTAAACCGAAAATGTGCCATTAAAAACTGTATTTATGCGCATTAAATATGCACTAAAATCTTAAAACAATGCTCTAAAAATATAAAAAATATGCTTTTAAAACTTTACCATTTCGTGTATAGTTTATATAATATTCATATCTGACACCACGAATTATGTACACATGTTGTTGGGATGCAATAATGTCCAAGAAGATAACGTCCATGGGCATTATTTTCACTTCTAAAAGGAAATATTGTTCATGGGAATGTCGAATTGTGGCTTCGCAGAATAAAGGTTTTCTGCATAGTCAAAAATCTAAACCCCGCGAAGCCACTATTTGACATACCCAGAGAAGAAAACAATTAATTCCGTCCAAATCCCGGCTATGCAGTCAATCTTCTGACTACAGTACCATTTGCACGAACATTATTTGCATTTCTTATGGGCATTATTTCCTTTTCAACGTGCATATAACGTCCAAGGACACTGTTTCATTGGACGCATATTAAATTATAAAAAAGCCAAAATATGCAGGAAAACAGCCAAATATGCCACAAAAATAGAAAAAATGTCCGATATATGCGAGTAAGTGTTAAATATGCAAAAACATGCTGTAAAGGTTAAAATATGCAAAAATAGGTAAAATATAAAAAATCGATGGCAAAATTCTTAAAAAGTTCTAAAACCTATAAATATTTTATTTGTGCCTACATACATCGCTCAGGGAAACATGCAATTGCATATTTGCGTTTTCCCTATTGATTATACACTGGTACTAAAGGAACCGGTAGCCCAACAGATGAGGTGCTCTCACAGTGGGTTAATGAGGTGCCACTAAAGTGTACTGCTTCTACTCGCAATTAATATGTTGGTTGACTTTATCTTAAACTCAACATTGCTGGGGAGAGAATGTTGACGAAATGGCGGACGCTCAGCTCGGCAGAAGTAGTGATTGGTTGAACTTTGAACAAACAAATACTTCTTTGTGCTACTTCTAACGTAACATATGCTGCATGAAGTGGTGCTCTGTAGTCGTGTGCTGTGGAAGGCCATTGCTGCCAACTATTTTCTAATACTCGGCTGCGTTACTTCAGCTGCTGATGTATTAAACATCTCAATCCCGTTAGTAAGGTGTTTATACATGGATAGACGAGTTTTCGTTTTATAAATAATAGATTATACTAAAAGCTCCATAACTGCCACAGAGTCACTCCTAAAGGGTAAATTGGAGAAGTCCTTAATTTTTGCTTTGCGACATATTTTCCAAACATCCTCACCCCCTGTCACCACTTCTTAAGGCGGCTACCATACGAAGTTTAGTATGTTATGAAATTGTTGAAATTAGGCCCCTACAGTTCCTAGGCGGGTCAAATCTCAGACTGACCCTACTTAGTTTTGCCTTCCGCGCTTCATTACTTAAGGGGTCTTCCATACAAAATTTACAATACGGACTAGAAATATATAGAAGAAAAAGTCCTATAACTGGCTAGGAGTCCCCATAGGGGAGGACGGTAAAAGGTATGTCCAACCTTCATTAGTTGTTTGTCTCCAAAATATTCTAAAACAATAGTTGACCCTTATCTGAACCACATAGGGGCCACTGCAGAGCTTAGGATGCCTCTAGATGGGTCATATGTATGACTAACTTCACTTAATTTCTCCCCCCTAATATTTTTCCGAACATACCTATCCCTTATCTTCATTTCTTAAGGGGGTCCATACAAAATATATATTTTTTACAAACACCGCTCCAAAAGCAGCCGGAAGTATAAACCGCACAACTTCCGGTCCACACTGACAAAACTTCCGTTCAAGTGTGGAAAGGAGTGTATGAACCGTACTACCGATCCACTTCCGGGCTAGCCCATGAACAGGAAGTGTGAACTGCGCTACCAACCCATTTCCGGTAGAAGTCCAGAAACAGAAGTGTCATCCCACACTTGATATCGTCCCATGTCAAACAATTCAACATGCAATTTTTTTTTTATATTCGTTATCACGGTACTCCAATTTACGCGATACGTTTCGTTTCAAAATGCTGAAATTCTCACATAGGATTGATAACCCAACAAGAAATATTTTAAACCTGTCATTTAAAGCTGTAGTCACATACCACGAGTTACGCGGCAACGCTTTTCTTGCTTTTAAAATTTTTGGCGCTCTAAAAATGGGAAATTACACACCACGCTTTTGATGCTTTTTACTTATAAAATTTCAAGCGTTTTCTGCCTGTTTTTTGTCTTGCCTTTACGTTCTATTTTTCTTTCTATATTTAATGCATTTTTCATCAATTGTTAAAAACAAATGAATTTCTAATAATTTATTTCCATTGAACAAAAATGTTAGCATATGAATCTGGCAACACTAGTTGTCATTTTGTATACAACACGTGAAAGTTGAGGATTGTTTATCTTTTTGCGAGATACGCGCGTCGCAAACTTCTCTTTGTAACTTGCTTTATGGAAACATACTATTTCAACTTTTTTGACAGAAGTCTGTATCGCATTAGCGCATTGAACGTATAATAATTCGCTGACTTTAAATTCCTAATTGACGGGTTTGACATGGTAGGGACGATATATCCATTTTGAGATTTGTACTTTAACTCTGCCATACGATATGTTTGGAAAATTTTTACAAAAAATTTCGGTGGTATGCAGTCAAATCCATGGAATTAATTTTCACGTTCAAAAGGAAATTATGTCCATGGAGTTTAATTTCATTTTGAAAACAAAAAACTGTCCACGAAAAAAAGAAATAACGTCCATGAAAATTGAATTGCACCGTAATGATTGTTTGCATAGCCGGACTTGGGCCGGGCTTAAGGATTTTCTCCTCTTGTTATGATGAATAGTGGCTTTGCGGAATATAGAATTTTGGCTAAGCAGACAATTTTACCTCAGTGAAGCCACTATTCGGCATAACTGGAGGAGAAAATTAGGCAGAAATATTTGTCTCTGCAAAGCCATTGCGTTTCTTTTTAAAAGTAAATAATGTCATGCATGGGACACGTCTTAAGAAATGCTAGTAAAAAGATGGGACTAAAAAACTAATGGGAGTCGATCACACATTTGACTCGTCTATGGGCATCCTACAATTTTACAATTTCATAAAATTTTAAACTTTTTATGGGAGACCCTGAAGGAGTAGAGATAAAAATTAAGCATATTCGGAAAAAATGTTGGACAGGAAAAATTAAGGTGGTCAGTCCTGTATTTTTGCACCTGTTGGATGACTCTGTGGCAGTTACGAATTTTTTTTTTTGTAAATTGTTTCCTTTTTGCCTCCACTTTGAGCCCGATGAGGAGACAGTTGCCCTTATCCAAACCCCCCATATTTTTGCTTATGCATTTTCTCCGAAGCTCATAAAACTGGGATTACTAAGAAACTCCATTTAACACTATCATACAGCTAATATACACAAAAAAAATTTAACTTTATCATGACCAAAAATTGCCAGTAAAAAAATTTGTAGGTTCAATCAAAACACTAATAAGTTAAAAAATTTGTTCACCAAAAAATGTATAAGAAGAAGAAATTGTTATTTTATTTCGTTATAAAAACCCAAATTCAAACAAAAATATTTACTGAATCAGGTAAAATAATTGTATAACAGTGCTTTTTTTATATCAGTAAAAAATTTATATATTCATACAAGACACATTTACTGAAAATAAAACCGTTTTTGTTGTTGCTTGTAGTGTAAATAAGATCTCAAATTGATATATTTATAGAATTAGACAGACTGTTTATTGAAATTAAAAAGTAACTTCAACAAATGCTTGTCTGAAAATAAAATTTGATTCAATGTTCACGTTGTGTACACAATTCATCCCAAATTAGACATTCGTGGATTCAAGGCTGTGCCATAAGTGCACAATATGGTATTAAGAGTCTCGAGGGTGTTTACGGATGTGAAAGCTATAATAGGACCTATGCCTTGGGTAGACTTGGAAAATGGGCTATAGACTTTGGTCTAGGGGTTAACCCAATTAAAACAGATCTAGTGCTATTAAGCAGAAAGGCTAAGGTTCAAAGGTGAACAATCGACATCAGATAGCGCCAAATGTGTAGGTATTGTCCGGCACTCTAATTTATCGTGGAAATGTCCAATACAGAGTTAAAGGACCATGGTTAATTACTACTCCTCTTGAAAATGTAAAGTGCAGAATGGGGCTTAAGCCGTACAATTTTAAAATTTATAAATTCAGTAATTGTACGTCCAATACTGAGATACGAATCTTTAGTATGTTGGACCGACGCAAGTATTTGGCCGACCAACTATGCAGAATATAAAGGTCTGCTTGAATCGGAACTATAGATCAAAAGCCTATAGCTATGCTAGAATCTGGACCTGTTACCTTAACTAAACTTTGATGGCGTTTACAAAATTTTACTTCAATCTAGGTGGGAGTGGAAGGCAGCGAGTATAGAAAGGAGCTATGACTTTACGATGTACACTGATGGATCAAAGATGATGTGTGGTGTTGATTCTGGAGCATTTCAGATGATATTGACGTATGACACTCTTTCTGTCTTCCCGATGGAGTGAGTGTATTTTAAGCTGAAGTGTTGGATATAACGAGAGTGGGCAGAGTGTGCATTGATAGGAAGGATCGAGGGAGAATAAATATTTTTGTCGATAGCCAGGAGGAACTGACGTTAGGCTAGTGTTACTCTTATCTGGGTTCCTTGGCAAAAACAAACGAATGAGCTGGCCGGGGTTGGTCCTGCTCTGGATGACTCCACCGTTGTACCGGTCACAATGCCGTTTTCTTTATTAGAAACAATATTTTCAAACACTATCTTCAAAAACGGTTGCCAACTAGTTCATGCTCAGTATAACTGATACCGGGTATACTGGTGGAATTGCGACTTTTACTTCATCATGGCGGAAACCTGGTTGATTTATAATTTGCCAAGAGTGCTGGCTAAGCAAGTCGTGTGATAGAGCACTGTAGCTAGCAAAACGTGATTAGCAGCAATATGCCGTAGTCTCTGATTTCGCTTCAGGTAATGGAGGAGTAAGGTAACGGCTTCGGAAGGAATGAGTAGTTTCCTAGCTTTCTAGATCCAGCATCGGCGAATCGGAGTCGATGCGAAGCATTAACAGGAGAAAAACTTAAACTAAAAAGGAGCCGGGGTAGGGGTAGTATGTCTAGTATATCCTATGGCCTTGAAGTTGATCTTTTATCTATTCATGAATATGAAATAAAGGAGAACGACAAAGATATCTAAATGGTTTATATCGCTAAAGGTAATCTATTGGTTTTAGTTACGAATGGCTTTGTCACCGAAGGCTCCGAGTTGATATGAATCACGTGGATGCGTGAAGGACTGGGACTAAAGAGGAAATGACGTAAGGAATGTTAATGACAGGATACGAAAACTTCACCTTGAAAGGTCATGTTTATAGACTGTACCTGTTTGAAGCTGCAAAAGCAGTGCACGTTGTGTATCGATGTCTAGATTTGGCTAGCATTAGTCTGAGAACTACTGGCCGAAACATAAAAAATAGCTACGATGTTTTAACTCAGCCTTAGACTAGCCACTGTCTTATGCTGAATTCAACGATCGATTACTAAAGACTCAGTGATGAGAATGAAAGTCGATAATTACCGGTTCACTGCAAGAAATCAGTACAGTCTAAAGCAAACTCTAGTAATAGCGCATGTCTCAGTAATTAAGTGGTAGGTCGACATAACGGTTGGCTGTGCTAATAATTTTTAAGGCATTAACGGGATCGAAAAGGGACCCGTATAGTAGTGATATCCTTCAAAATAATGGGCTATTGTCAGGTTATGCCTCTCAAAATGTATTTGGACGTTAGCTACCGAGGTCAATGTATTGAAGAGTTAGTTTTCTATCTTCTCTATGAGTGCTTAACTTTGCATTCATCGAGACACAAATGTTTGTGCACAGAACAGCCAAAGCCATTTATTTTTTTCAAGAAAGCAGAGCCCACAATCTAGGCAATTACTCGCTGCTGGACCTTTACACCTTCCAGTCATGCCTGTAAGATTTTGTGAAAAACTCTGTTGTGTCTGCATGATCTGGACATTTTTTAATTTTACACAAAAAAAAGTATCAACAAAAAAATTTTCAAGCCAAAGTTTGTATAAAATAAAACTTCATTTTCAGTAAATGTTCTTTACTGAATCAGTGAAATTTTTATTTGACATTTATTTAGGACGCAAACACCAAAACCAGCAACAAAAACTAGATTTTTGTGTCGTAAAAAACGAACCCGATGACGACATACAAATAAATAACAACAATAACAACAACAACAACAATGATAGCGAAAGGAGTGCGATTATAACAAGTTTGTTTACTGAAGATTTCTGAGTGAGTGAATTTGTTAATGTTCTTACGTTAATTCACATTAATTTTTTAGAGTCTTTAGATAAACATACAGAGTTGAACACATTTAATAAAGTAAAATATCATAACTGCTTGATGGATGATAATTTTATTACTTAAAACTTAAAAAAATAAACAAAAATATACTGAATCACACAAACGGTTTTTCGAAATATTACAAAAATATGCAGTAAATATTTTTGTTCGATTCAGTGAACTATTATGTTTAGAATTTCTAAGTATTTTTAGACAAATTGTTTCATAAGTTCAGACAAAAATATTGTTTGATATAGATATTACAGAAAATCCAGTAAATATTTTTGTTTGAATCTGTAAACTATTTTGTTTATAGTTTGTAAATATTTTTAGACAAATTGTTTTATAGATTTGGACAATTCGTGTACTTAAAACAACCGTTTTTTCTCAATGAAATCTTTGAAAATTTTTTGCCTGTGGTTATAAATTTGGTTGTAGGTCAAAATGTAGACAAAACATTTACTAGTTCGTTGTATATCTTTACTTAAAATGAAAAATAGATTTTTCTGTGTATAAGAATGAGTTTTTGTACTTGTATACTCGGCGTTGAATTTCCATTTTACAATATGTTTCGAAGTGATCATTTTCTTATGTGTACATATGCATTACAATCTTCAGAAGAATAACATTGTGCCAAATATATAAGAGTTACTTGTTTTTATTAAGAGGTTGTCATATTACAACTTTATAAAATTCCAATAAAACTAATCTGTACGAAAATCAGTATGTATTACAAGATGGATTCTGATTCGAAGTAAGCCAAAATTTACTATGTAAACATAGTAATCAAACGCTTCATGTGATTGGTTTAATTTTATAGTCAACAAAGTTACAAGGAACATATATGTATATCTAGTATCTCTATACATGTAAGTACGTACATATCTGTATTTTACATAAGATTAATTCCGAGTAAATGCATTATTCACTCCTTAATACGCAGTACATTGCTCTATATATGATACATAATAAAAGTATCATATCTATATATACTCTATTTACACACAAGAAAATACCAACCCAAATATTAGGCAAAAAAATCTGTAGTAGAAATAAGTGAGAAAAAATTTCCTTTATAATGGTTGGCTAAATCCTTCATGCTGGCACCTAATCGCATGTAATGCGCGCGCATTATCGTTTTTCTTATCTGCCACTTCACAAGTGAAAATGCCAAACAACATGGTCAGCCAAAAACAGAAAGAAAAACAAAAACTGAAAATAGACAGCCAACCAAGTAGCCGACGGTTATCTGCTACTTTTAGCCAAAAATCACACATATACTAATACAGCATTTGTATATCTGTAGAGGGTTAACACATACATACACATGCAAAAATATAAAATAAATAAAATAATATAAAAGCTCTTCGATATACCTAATGCGAATACAATGCAGTTGCTAAAACAGCAAAGACTTCGACACAAGCAACAACAACGGCTACTGTTGAAAAGGTGCCAAAGCAAAAAAGCCAACATGGAGTGGGAGTTGCTTGGTTAATAAGGCATAACGAATTTTTTGGCACAATAAACAAAAACAACAAAAATATTTAAAACATTTGCAGCAAAGTACAACATTGTATAACAGATACTCTTCATCCGCATTAAATCGTTGTATATAACAAAATGTTTGTGCTTTACTAGCACTCTCTCCCTCTCTCTCTTCAACATGGTTTGCACTAGCTCTCCTAACACCACCAGCATTACTGATTTCCGACTTTACTACATTACCTATACAGTTGTAGGAGATGACAGTGTAACAATATTATACGTTTTGTGGTTGACATGACACAACCCACTCAAACCATCAAAACCCAGACAGGGAACGACAACACAAATAATTTCAACTTGCTTTTGCCACAAATGTTGTATTGGTTTAATGTAATTCCCAAAATAAAACAAAATCCATAATGCTTTGCTGTGATCTACTCCTTGCTCCCCAATTCATTTTATGCTACGTCTGGAAAGTTAAAAATTCTGACACATACAACCAAGAACTCAAAACAGCTGCAGCAACAAAATATTGCCTCAGAGAGTTTACTCAAAGTCGCTCTGTTAACAATGGTTGAAGTATATACGTTACCAAGATATTTTAGGCAAGAAAACAGGTTCGCAATGGGTTGTTACTGCTATCAGAAAAAGAACCAGGTTTATTTGCCGGTATTTGCATAATCTTTGTTAGTGTATTAGTGCTTAAGTCTCTTTCGTAAAATGAATGGTAGATTTGGCACTCTCTCTCCCTCTCACATTACACACTCAAACGCATACTATAGGATAGTATTTCTCTCTCAAATACTCTTTTGGGATTATACACATGTAGTAGTTTTGTTTTGGTTGCATACACTTATAGAACTGCCGGTTGTTATTGTTTAAAACTTTCTCTTGAATAAAATTCCTTTACTTATAGAATTCTCTTGTCTGTGTCTCTTCAAAAAGTATAAGGATTAAAAAAGAGCTTCTTTAAATTAAGTTTTTTTATGCATCGAAAATGATGTGATTAGTGTACGGGGTGGGGTGTATTGCAATGTTCTTAGGGAATGGGTCTCCTCATCATTAACATAAAAACGAAAGGGGATTATTTATTAATGCATCAAGCGGATAAATATTCACCGCCATTATTCGCACTTATACGGAAAACATTACCTATAAAAATTATTTTAAACTAATGTTAAGGTTACAAGTCCCTGCAAATTGGACGCACGAAAATGTTTCACAATATCTATGAACATTATTATATAAGTCTGGAAATCTTTACTCAACGGAGACACTTTCATTTTGGAGTGTATTTGCATTGAGCCGTAACTAGAGCTATTAAACCTTCAATTTGAGCTTTCCCCTTAGTGTAAATGGCAGAAAAGTCCTTGGAATGAAGCTTATTATGCATACGAATTGTTCGGCCAAGGAGGAAATATTTGCACCACAAACATATGTGCTTTTAATGAAGAACGTCCCGACTAGAAAGTTTCATGCTGGGATCCCAATTCCGATGTAACGCAGAAACGTATTTGGGACCCGATTGGTTTCCTGTGGGGAAATATCAAAATCTTGCAAAAAGTTGGTCAAATCGAGAAAGTAGCAAACTCTAATATTGAATTAAAATTGCTGGAGCTATCCAAGGGACAAAAGTATGAAACAATCACATCTGTTGAAGATGAGCAAAATATACGATTAAAAATCTGTATTAGATTTTCCCAACAAGTTCCCAACAGTTTCCCACTTGGGAAGAAGTTATGTTAAGTCATTAATTTGTAGATGTGCTATCCCAACAAGTTTCCCATCATATCACAAATGGGATAACCCTTTTGGGTGTACCACCTGCATTCCCGATCGGGCCCCAATATGAGTATTGGGAAAATTTCTAGTCGGGGTGTAGTTTTCAGAAAATAAATGTATCGGAAGAAGCACCCTTCTTTTGTTTGAGCAGCGATAAAACAGTGAAACACACCTTACCTTCCGACAATGAAAATAGAGTTGGCTGCCTTTCTGTCACCGAGTTATATTCCCGTTTCGGTTGGTTACAGGTCGTAAGGAGATCAAATGGCATAAAGTATGTATCCTTTTACTGTCATAAGAAGGCGAAGTACTTGAGTTTTTTTTTTCAAATTTTAAAAGATGTGATCAATCATTGTATATAACACTATATTTTTATATCAAGAATATCAAGAGCTAACTGACTAAGTGCTAACTGACTAAGTGCACCATTCAAATTTCACCTCACGATTTCAATATCTAAGAGGAATTTCTTATTACTGAGTGAATAATATAAATGGCAAATGCAAAATAATAGAGAGGATTAGGAGTATGACATAGAAGACCAATGGAATTAATCTTGCAGTGGTTGGATGTAATCCTATTAATAACGATTCATATCGTACAATATCTCAGTAAACTTGATATAAATCGAGAGATACTCTAGAACACATCCTGAACATATTTATCCTAAAAATATCTATATACCACTTTATTTTCGCCGAAAGAGTGAATTAAATGAGAGAGAGATAGAGAAATACTACCAGCTCTCCGGTAGAGCGAACCCTACGCAAATCATTCTGGCGATCGCTAAGTAAACTGTTGGACTTTAAACATATCACAAGACTAAAGTTTACCATACTTTCACCATACAAAAAAAGCAGAGGGAATTGAAATTGGGCGGAGCTTTTCAAGGTTCTTAACCTGCCTTTTTTTTTGTGCACTGCCTAATGGACGCTCTAGCGTTAAAGTGCACGGCTTCAAGACCAGTGCTAAAGTTCACTCCAGTCAAGGAGACTTATTAGTGCTGAAATGTGATAAAAACTTTTTAGCTGGACGCGTTCAAAACAATATTTATAGCACTGTTACTACCAGCAGTGTTCTTTCAACTACCAGTAGTGTTTGATTGTACGCGTTGACATAAATGTCTAAGAAATATTATTTCCAATTAAAATGCGGGAAAAAGTCTATCAGCTCAGTACAACGAGCTTCCAAGGATTTGCTTCCTGTCTAAATCGTATTGCGAGCCATTAGATAACGTCACGAATCACTCATTGAGCAATATTTGTATGCCTCTTCTAATAAAAGTCCCTACAGAAGCTGGAATAGCCCGCTTAATATCATCTAAGCACCGAAGTTTATTATTGCGGGAAAACGATAGATTCAACGACAGTTAGTGCCATTGTCTCATCTTAATTTATGAATAATTGACACAAGGTGAATTAACTTGCTTACTTCTGTAGAAAATAATGTTTAGTCTGAAATGAGCAGCGAGGAGATAATTAACCAATTGTAGATTATTCCTTTTGATTTCAAGGATAATACCATACGAAAACGGTCCAATCAACGCTTTATTCTGCTGCACACATTGAAAATCAAGCCAAGCTTTTTTGACATTATAATTTTATATTCCCCTTATTCATGAACAGACCGTTGACTCACACGAAAAAATAATCTAGGGACATAAGGAGCATAGCTGCGAGCATTTTGGATAAATTGTCTACTACCTCGTTACCTCGATGTCCATTATAAACACCACGTTTCCTATTGATAGCCTCTGTAGGAAGTCAAAGCGTACTAAGAAGCTGAGATCGGAATTCCAATAAAAGCAACGATTTTAGAGCTGCCGGGATATGAGATGATATACTTTATTCACTTCCTTAAGACCGTTAGAAAAACTAACAAGCGCACGCCTGGTGATTGCCTTAATTTCCGCCTGAACTGCTGTAGGCCATATACCCGTGGCCACATATGTTTCCACGGTGAATCTAAAGACGCGAGCGCTAACCGTCTTTTAGGCTTTGAATCTATTCATAAACCATCGTAAACTTGTGATATCCACAGGTGACCATAATATCCCCACGTAGCCCCAAACAAAATGGTGATATCGAATACATGGCCAATGCTGTCACGCGGCATATCTAATAGTTCCCTACATGATATTGTTGTTGTGGCAGTTGTTGTCGTGGGAACGACAATTGGATCCAATTGTCGTGGAAACTGTATATTGTACTCAAGATCGGTGGTTGTTACAGAGGATATTATGAAGATCTATATAGGACTTAAATAAATTAAGGGCTCGATGGCCAAGTTCGCGCATGTTCTCATTATACCGGTATCGAGACGACAAGCCAACATCTGGATCCTGCATAGTTTCGTAGTCGCTACAACCTGCCGAGTCTTCGGACTAAATATTCAAGTGACTTGTGACTGTCATATGAACTTTCTTAGCAAGATAGAACTGCATTTAGAACAGCAAAGATCATAAAGCCTGTTACTACGTTCTGATCTCTATGCCACAACTAGTCATGTAGCTTCATCGGAAGGTGTGTTCTCGGCACAGCTAATGGCATTTCCTTGAAGACCATGCAAAGCGGTCAATTATGCAGTTCTATTAAAGTTATCTTAAACAGGATGCATGATGAAGCTCCCATTTGTAAGTTGTTTTAATGCATGTGACTCCGATGACATCCTTGTGGGAGAGAATCTTCATTTCCTAAGTAAGTACATAAGCAAGGTAATTTGTTAGCAGGCGGTGCCAGTCCTTAAAGATGTGCGCTGAATATTTCTCTACCTGGTATCACTTAGCGAAGATAACTATACTGCTGCAGCATAGATGACCGCTGAGCTGCTAATCATTTTGTATGTAGGAAACACGGTGTCTGCATCGATCTCAGTAGAAATTTGTGGTCCACCAATTAATACACCTCCATTAGATTCTACTTCCTTTGTCCATAATGTAAAGGGTATTGCAGAAGGCTTAGCTGGACATGTTTGTATAATTCTGCGAGATAACCACTTTGCGGGAAATTGTGTACCAATTATTTTCAAAGTACTTGTGCTATGACAGGTGAAAGAGAGAGCCGTGAACGGTGAAAATATATATATATATCAGTTAACTAGAACAAACTATCCTCACTGTACAAGCAGATTTTTTCCAAATCAAAAATATTTCTTTAAAGTACACTTATTTGACTAGTTAGCCATGTAGAAATCACCATAGGACAAGTATCTTAAGTTTGGCTCGTCAACGTATCACTTATTTATGTCAACCTCCAATGCGAACGCAATGTAAAAGCGACAGGTTCCTCTCATATGAAGTTACAGAACTTGAACCGGTTACTAGTTCTTGGGAATCAGTCACGAAACTTGTTTTGTCACAGACTGTTTGGCTTTCGCCTACTGAACAAAACCCAAGTAGAAATATTGTTGAGAATGCTTACGTTTTATTATAGTTAACAAACTCTGCATTGCAGCTATCCAACAGAGATATTGTAACTTCCTTATAGATCTCCGTTTTATTGTTGCAGTTGGCAACGCTGCAGCCAAATATGTCAGTATGCCAGTTTTCAAGGCAACCCAACTACAAATTTAGACCAGACTGGTGCAGGGTACTTCCAAAGCATAATTTAATATATTTTCATTAAAGAAATTTATACACAAAATTATTTTCACTAACAATTGAATAAATACAAAAAATTATTACTTTTTTATTAGCGGAGACATAAAATACCCAATTACCTCCCATTAACTGCTACAGCACTTTTGACAAATAAAAAAAAAACTTAATCCTTAATCCGTCCAAATATGTAAAGTGGAAGTGGGCAAATGTATCTGCGACTCACGCTTACCCATACAGACTCATAAAACCCATTCCAAGGAATTACCATGGTTGTAGTAAAAATTTAAGAGCAAACTATATATTTAAAGAGACAAGAATTATCATACCATATACTCTTTCACTTACTCATACATACACGCAAAATTAATACATTTGTGTGCGAGTCGAGCAAAATATTAGTTGTGCGACAACTTGCATTAGGTGAGCATGTTGTTACGCGCGTTTGCACAAATTTTTATTAAAATTTAATTTGAACTAGAACTATTTTAATTGTTTTTCACATGGCATTATTGAATTTACTTCTATCTAATTTTTACGCTTTAGCTAAATGTTAAAAAATATAAATGATTTCCAATAATAATACAAAGAAGAATTGCAATAAATTGACAATTAGAAAATAAAAGAAGATTTTGAAATAAAAATGCTTTAAAGTAAATAACTACTACGTTATTTTGCTTATCAAAACGTAGTTGACATTGCATGTTGGCAGTCATTGAATGGCGCCCGTTCGATCAAGTGCGACAAATACAAAAACAAGTTTTCTAACACTTTTTTTAACTCACCCTCTACATAAATAAGCGCGCGTGTGTGTGTCTATATGTGTGTGTTTCAATGATTTGGAGTGTTATTAATTAATTAATTTTTGTTATAATTAAAAAAATATTATTTTGTTTTTTTTTTCTGTACGATATAAAGAAAAAATTGGCGCGTCTAACTTGTATAAGAAATTTTTCATTTAATTGTAAAAATAACATTCCCTAGTGTTTGTGCTAATGACAGTTTTATAGTTGTTCTTTTTTTTCTAAATTCACCCTGGCGGCTGATAGTTTTTCATGTTTGGGAATGTGTTTACTCTAGTGTCACCTGTATTTGACAAACTCTAAACAGCAAGAACTCAAGAAGATAAATAAGAAAAAGAGAAGAACTCATAACAGCAGCTGTCACAATACTGACAATTAGCCATAAGCAATGATCATTTAAGTTAAAATACAGCAAAATAATATCAATGAAAAAAAATAAAATTTCATCTCATTTAACTACCTGCCGGTAACTCAAAACACTATCCAAATTGAAATTCTTATGGTTTGCAACACAACACAAAAAGGAAGAGAGAAAGAAACAAAATATGTATATTGCAAGATTCTAATCATAGTTCTGACAAATTGGTTACACCTATTAAATATTGCTAAATCAACTCCCGCTACCAACTAAACAAACCAAGTTTATGGCTTTTAAAGTTTTATGATTGTTTTGGATTTTATTAAGCCTTCAACAAAGACTTGCCAGCCACAAATGAAGTCGCCTTAATGGTCAAGTGAATAATTAAAATTTTCATCAACTGCTAGCTTGAATATGCGTAACTGTAACAAATCTTTTAATTGCATTAAATCGTTAAAATCCTTAACAAAAGAAGAGAAAAAAATGTTGTTAAATAAAAAAGTTCTATATGGCAAAAATATGCCATAAAAATTTCAATATTAGCAAACTCCTTTAAAAGAAACTAAATTTTTTATTTAAACTCTCTTCTGACCACTTTTCGTTTCTTTTTCAACCAATATAATTTTTTGTTACCAAAAACTTGTAATTAATTGTTATTAAAATATTAATTCATACACACACAAGCACAAACAAAAAAATTAATTGAAAAGTTAAGTGTTAACGTGTACGAGAGTGTTAGTGTGTAACGAGAAATCATCATGGATTTTCAAAGTGCTATGGAGACATTTGCCGAAGCCTGGGTTGCCGCCAATGCCGGACAACAGGTATGTTGCAAATTAATTAATTTAAGAAATTGTCTTTAAAGGAAACCAAGAAGAAAAACAAAACCCGACTGATAATGTATCTTGAGGTGTTAATTATAATGCATCAAAAAATTTTCATATGCCATTTATATCGGAATTAATACAGTGAACTTGATGAAAAATATGAAAACAAATTGACATGTGCAAATTTTGGTCTTTTATTTAAAATTTATTTAGTTTTCGAGACAAAGCCATATAAAGTGAATTTTATGAACTTAATTTAATAACTTAAATTTAAAACATTCCATATTCAATTAAAATGGAAACATAATTTTTGCGAAGTTTAAAATTTTTATGGTTTATGATATTTTAAAGGATCATTATTTATGAGTTTTAAGCGCTGACAATATGCCAATACACGAAATAGCTATAGGAACATTGAAAAAGATGTTGAAGTCTAGACAGAAAACTAAAAACCTGTGGTTTTCATACATGTGTCAGTCATATGCCTTTAAATCAATTTGTCTAGGACAGCAAAAGAAAAACGTATTCTTTTTGAAACCTTACTTAGTCTCTGTTTGAAATATTATTTAAATTTTTTTGTGACAAATTTAAAGTACAATGGCTGATTCTAATTGTTATTTCTTTGATACTTACTGATATTAAAATATTCTGTGGCTTCTGAAATCTGATATTTTTTTAACGTTATACCAAATTTTGTATTTGGAAATTATATATGCTTCGGTTGTTAGCGAGCTTCCACAATCAATTTCAATGTATTTTAATCAATTTCAATGTACTTTAATAAAATCTTAATAGTTTGCTTAACAAGTAAAATATTAATTTGGAAAAGGCACGTTACAAAATTAAAATTAATGAGCTTCACTTTTGTTGATAAACTACTTCTTTGATCCATCCAAAACCACAAATTCAAATCATAATTAGCAATTTTGTCCAAGTAACGTTCAATACATTTATATATGAGCATTTATATATACAAAAAAAATTCTACATGTAATATAAAAAACTATGGGTAGCTTTGTAACATTACGTTACAAAATCTTACACTAGCACGCCGGTATAACATACTTACCATATCCCGCTATCCCTTATGCAAAACGTTACTTTTCAGAACAGCTGGAAAGCCCTCAATTGTTTTGAAACACATATTTCTTATTGTAGTTTTGACATATTCAGCACTAAGTAACATCTCTCATTCGCTTAATGCAATAATTAGGATAAGTATTTGGTGTTTGGGCACAATAGAGAATAAAGTATTGCGAGAAATCAAGTCTTTATACACGGAAAAAATTATTACCAAAAAATTTTCAAACAAAAGTTTGTTTAAAAATAAATTTTATTTTCAGTAAATGTTATTTACTTGATCAGTGAATTTTTTGTTTGACTTTTATTTAGGACGCAAACACCAAAGACTACAACAAAACCCGTTTTCAGTATCGTAAGAAAAAACAAACCCGATGGCGACAAACACACAAATAACAACAAATATAGCAAAAGGAATGCGATTGTACCATGTTTGTGTACTGAAGCCGATCAAGAGACGATGCATTGATCCTATGGGATCGTAGTATTTGTCTGTTGTTTTTAGACGATCGAAATCTGAACTATTTATCTCAATGTGAGGCGCGTTTAAGTCAGCGGGTCCCGACGTCATTATGCCAGCTGAATCACTGCATGGCTCGTTCAAATATACTCGGCCTGACTTAATTGGATATATATTTCGACAGTATAGAACAAACATTCCGTGATTTTTATCCCCAAGAGGGGAAATACCAATCACTTAAAATCGAAATATCTTAGACCCATTAGCCTATCATCTTTTGTCCTAAAAACTTTGAAACGGATAATTTATATACACCTTAAATCAGCAATCTGTCCGAATATTCTATTAACCTCCAAACATTCCTACACGAAGGGCAAATCATTTGAGAGGGCACTTCACTTGGTTGTGGAGCTTACTAAAAAATCCATTGCACACAAAGAATATGCATTGTTGGCCTTTCTTCATATAGAAAGTGCCTTTAGCTATGTAAGATCTGAAACCATTATTATGGCACTAGAAAGACTGAACATTGATCGGCCAACAATTAGCTTTATCTAGGGCATCCTGACCAATAAGGAATTTCTTCCACGATGGGGAAAACGATTATTCAAAAACTGGCTAGGCACTGATGAAATTATAGTCTATGAGGCTTAAATCAGTAGCCTACGCAGGCGATGTTGCAGTTGCAGAATAGGAATCATGAGTAGATGGAGCACCGAAAGTGACCTCAATGCTGGCCCTAAAGATAGAAACTTTGTTCTCTTCACAAGAAAATACAAGACAACGGAGTCACCTTTAGTTTATCTGATAGCGCGAAGTATTATACTGGACTCTAAACTTTCATGATACCACAATGTTCAGGCTAGGGCAGCCAAGGCTGATATTGCTCTATATACCTGTAAATGGGCAGTCGGCAATAGTATGCACCATAGTGGTGCACCATACTGCACTGCCTTCCTAGCCATGAATTCGGTGATTGAACTAAATGACTCGGGTGCATAGAAACAATATGACGTAGACCATGCGACGATATTGTGTCATATCTTAGATCTGCTCAACCACGCTGAAAATTGCTCTCCTGCTCTCTTGCCTGCAAAAAGATTCGAGTTGGATTTCTCGGCCATATCATCTGGAACAAGTGATATACATCAACATGAGAATGTGCGTGAGATCTACACCGGTGGATCCTAGTCGGGAACTGGAGTAGGCATGGTTTCTTTATCCCACACTTATAACATGGGATAGTCTTTAGGCTACCCAATCAATGTTGCGTTATACATTTTGAATTATCGGCAATCAAAATGGCGGCAAACTGGTTAATTAAGCTACAATAGGGTATTCGATCCGGATATCCACATGTGTACCGACATTAAGGCTGCACTACACGCTCCATCTGGTGTTAACAAAACATAGGAACTAGTTAGGGTATGCCGGACATCCCTCAACGAGATGTCAAGGCGTTCCCCCGGTAACATTATTGCGGATAAGCTAGCGAAGGCTGTTGCCTGCTTGCACGAAAGGTACATCGACTGTTTTGTAGGTGTCCCACTAAATAGTCGCAAAATACAAACTCGGCATCAACTACTCAGGAACGGACACAATAGATGTAGCACCGAAATCACCTATGAGGTTTCTAGATGCATCTGGCCGCAGTATAACTTAGCAAAATCTGAAACCATAGTGGGTTTCCTAGTTAACAGCTACGTATACTCTTAGCGGTCATAACGTGACACTGTCTCATCAGTGTTCATGATGGAAGATTAAATCTCCTTTACAACGGCTTCTGCAGAAGCTTTCAGAATGAAGGGGAGGGGGAGGAGGCCGTCATATACCTCCTCTGCCGATGTCCAGCTGTCACTACTCGAACTAGCAGACCTTGGGGAATGCGATATAAGGGGAGAAAATTCATTCATGGTTCAATGGCGACGTAACTTCTGGGATAGACAGGGAGTCTTCGTAAATCTCCTCCTATCCATTTCAGGCATCACAAAGAGAAAAAAGGACCCAAGTGGGCTGGTTATAAGAAATCGGCAGCCTGAACAACCTAACCTAAGGCACGTTCTTATTACTATCCATTCCTATTTAGCCGCTTAAGAGAAGAAGCATTTATCTGGACGGATCGTAATATTCATTTGTTGTTATTAGCGATGGACGAATCCCTACGATATGTTTCATACCATTTGTCCCCAACGTAATTTTCCTGTGACTAGTAAATGTGGCAGTAGGTACAATATGTTTCCGAGTCGTGAACGATGCACAGTGCCTCGTTCTTACTTTTTCCGTTGCAAAAATCATAACTTTTGAAGTAATGAAGATATTTTAAAAATTCAAAAGGATGTTGAAAGAAAACATCTTCTACTTTGAAACTGTGTATAAAATGTATTTTAACAACTACAGGCTACTCTAGAAATTTGAGTTAAATTTAAAAAATATTTTCGGTGCAAATTTTATATGTTTAATTTTTATTAAATTTTTTATTTGCGTCAGAGATTCATATTATTGAATTATTTTTGATACTAAAGACTTAGCTATAAATATTTTTTTTTTGGTTTTTATATAAAACCGTGTTTTTGGACTTTTTGTAATGGTAAAATATTTTCATTGTAAGTACTTTTTACTGGTTAGTTCTTTACAAAATATTCATCTACATTGGGAGCAATATCAAATAAACTTATCATTAATGAACTAAACTTACTTTTTTCCAAATCTTTTCGTGATCTGACATGTTTTCGTGATGATATAAGTGAATCAGATGAAGAAAGCAATATGTTGAAGATATCTTCATTCTTTCTAATGCGTGAAATCTTGCAAGTGTTTGTGTATCTAAATTTGTTGTAGTCTTTATATCTGCACTCCTGGGCTTCTTCTAAAAATTCTCTAATTGGTAAGCACTGATAATCAATTAAATTTTTCGGGATACATTTGGATTAAAAGTTCGGCAGCTTTTGATGCGTGTTCTTCAAATTTTAGTGCATTGATCTTTTCTTTACAGTTGAGTACATTAAGTATAACGGCTAACCTTTTTTTAATACTCATATTCACACCAGTAATTTGAGCAGCCACTTCATCATTATCAAAAAATTATCTCGCCGTATTGCCATCATTTGTATTTCCATATCCATACTTTGGATAGTCTACTTTCAGTCCAAGCTTTTTAAAAAATTCCATATTCGTAGTTGTTCTCATCACTGGTTGAATCGTTCAAATTTTGAAAGTCTTTCTGTGCCTTTTTGCAAATAGCACATTTCAAAGTTGACGAGGTGTTCGTAATTACATTCAAGACTTTACCATCAATCACTGTACAAAAAAATTTATGACTGACAGTAAAAATTTTCCCATTCCTTATTTCAAAAACAGAAGGATTAATTTTATCAATTTGACTTTTAATGTTGCTCACTGTGGAATTGATTACTTCTGAAGACTCTCTTGAATATGGAAATAATATTTGGCGGCAGATGGTGGGCGAAGATTTTCTCAGTACTCTGAGGTTTCACTTCTAAGTCTTAAAGGAACTACAGAACCCATAAACATATTTGCATCTGTGGTTGCCATGTCATTTGTAATTATTACTTGCTTGTAAGCGCATTGACCGGATGATCCATTACAACCAAATTTATTGAGTAATGTGAGTTTATCCGGAAGTTCTTCAGGCTCTTCAGGTAAACTTTGAATTAGATGTCTTACATGATCCATTAAAGATTGAAGTTTTATTTCTGCTGACATTTCAATTATCTCTTAGCCAATCGGAATTGCTTCTTTTTTTTTGCAGTAGTAAATTTACTGTATGCAGGAAGTACATTAGCATTATGATGCTTTAAAGAGTTTCGTAAAATAGAATATTTCTCCTTTGACAGTCCCAAGTCCAAAAATAATGCTAAGGCATCTTCTAAAGAATGTTTTGTAGTGGAAGTATTTGGTGGCGTACAAACTTAAAATATGGAAATGCTTTAGAAGTAACACAAAAAATAGGCATAGGAATGCTTTTTTTGTTTTGTTAGCAAATGAATGCAAAGTTAAAAACAACTTGACCAGAAAACCTTCAATTAAGAATAGCCAGATATAATTGTATTAAGTCGTTTTATGAGTGCTACAAAAGATGTTTGACGCTGTTCGCAGATGGTGTGGGATCGTACTATGTGGGATCTTACACTGTAACACTCAAAATATTCTGTACTTAAAATTGGCTGAAATTGCAATATGAAATGAATTAAAACTCAAAAGCGGGTCTACTTATCTTTCATTTAAGTTTAACAAAAAGTTTATTCAACTTTAAATGTCAAAACGTTAACAGACTTAAAACCAGAAAAACTGAATGATTCCTTGTTTGTTTGGATCAATTTAACTGTTAAAAGAACTAATAGCAGCTTCCGTAAAAATAAAAGAGGTTTCCTTGTTTTTGCTATTTTTACTGTTAAATAATCAACCCCAAGTTCCGTAAAAATAATTGATTTTTGCTTTATTTTTAAAATGTTAGAGACTTATTATTATTATTTTATTAAATTTTTATTTTTACTAACTGTTTGTAAATTAGCTGCCCGAAGACAACATAACCTTACTCAATTTTATGCATTTAACATTACAAATTAAAAAAAGCACATGCATGGTATTGGCTGAAATTGAACATGTGACCTCTCGTTTAATAGTCTAACGTACTAACCACTACACCACTGATTTTAAATGTGTATACATATATATTTTCAATTGCAATTTCAGCTAATTTTACCCACTAAACCAGAGATTCGAAATAAAAGAAGGTTCGCTAAAACGAAGAATTTTCGAAACAAATTTGTTCGATAAATGCTCGTGAATCTAAAAAAATCGAATCTTCCCAAATGCGAGCTTTTGTCGATAATGTTGCGATAATAAGCTCAATTGCCAAATGTCATAAAATGTGAATGTTCGCAGCAGCGAAATATGTCTCGATAAGAAGTGCAATTGCAAAATTTCATAAAATGTGAATGTTCGCTGCATTGAACTATTTTCGATAATTTATCGAATGTGTAATTTACATTCATGTGTGCAATAATTGAATAGAAAAAAAATCGCCACGATAGCCTAGTGGATGTGTGCTAATCTGTTAGCCTGGAGGTACCGTGTTCGAGTCTGATTGAATGCAGCGTAAGTTAAAATTTAAAATAAATAATTATTCCATTTACAATAAAATAGATAAATTAAAAATAAAGATAACAATCTTTAAAAATTATTTTTTCCTGCATTTTTGTGGTATCGATATTTCTTCGATATTGGTTCGCTATTGATTTGTCAGCGAAACATCGAAATCGAAAGATTTTCTGCCACAAACTGAGCGACGAGTGAGCTCTAGCAGCTCTTTCTCTTTCCGACTTCGATAGCCGTTCGCGAGTGTTTTGTCCGAGAAACGTGTGCGCAACTTTCGAATGCGATATTATTTTCGAATGTTTTAGTTTGCTGGGTTCAGCTAATTTTGAAAAAAGTGATCACAAGAGGGGAAGAATTCGAAGAATTCGATATCGGATTAAAAAGTTACTTAAGCAAACATTTAAGTGACAGTCAAGCTAAAAACAACGATGGCGGCGCTATATGTAAAACATAAAAAGTTCTATATTTTGGGGCGTGGCAAAAATATTTTTTTTCCGTCTTTGCCATTGATATATCTTTCATTATACGATGTAATTTCTATTTTATTTTATTTCAACATGAACAACGACGTGCATTATGTTATGATCAGGGTACAAATGGCGACGCATCGTACAAAAAATTAAAAGGGCGTGGCAAAAAATTAAAAAAATTATTTTTGGAATAGTTTTCAACTAATCTTTAATTCTCGGGGGTAACCGGCTTAACTTTTTTGCGAACAACCTTAATGCTCATTAGGTATCAAATTTTTGTAAATTTTTATAAAATATCAAATATTTAGTAGATGGCCATGCCATGCCGCAAGGCACATAAAAAACTAAGAAGTATATTAGATGTCACTGTTTTCGCGGCGTCTAAAAAAGTTCCTCGTAAGCCGCGCTGATATTCTGTAATCAATTGTCCAAATATTTAATTAATTTGTTGTGGTTAGCTAATCAAGTTATATGCCAGCATTTCGTTGGGTGCTAATGCCGGCGTATATATTAGCTAGCCACAATAAACTAATTAAATTTGTTGCACATAAATTCTTGAGAATATCTCGAATAAATTAATATATTTTGTAATTAATATTCATTCGTAAAAAAAGAATCACATTAAATTTCTTATAAAAAGAAATTAAATTAGGAATAATGACTATTTTCAGTATTTATGCTGATAAATTGAAACAAATTTTATACATTTAAAAATTTTTTCTTGCAAATTTTAGAAAAAAAATTTCCAGAGGTTTTTCTTCCAAATCGATTCAAGTAAACTGCTTTCTTCATATACATATCAGTGACCACATGGTGGTGCTATCTACAAATATTGGTTGTATGCCTAATGTACATATTACTGATGTTATGATTACCAATTTTTAGTATTCGCAAATACGAATATCTTCAACAATATTCATCGAATACGAATTTGAAATTTGGCGCCAATCGATATTTCAAATTTAATTGCAAAAAATTCTGCTGCAATAACAACAAATGATGCCAGTACTAACCGTTTTTCAATTTTTCTAGACTTATATACTTTTAGATTAAGTTTTTTCACTCTGTTTGCGAATTTACTTCGTAATTCAGTGTTGTTTTGGAGAAAATATTATTGCAAGTGTTCAGCCACCGGTATTGGTGGTTTTTCACAATATAATTTTGGTCTATTTTTCGTAACTTTATTTTGCTTAACTTTATTTTTCACGGTATGTAATAATATATATCAAACTGTTTAGCTTCCCACCCTTATTATAACAAGCAGAAGGAAAATATCTCTCCGAGTTTCTTTAAATTTGTGAAAAAATGGAATAAGTGCTTCTGTCGGCTTAAGAAAAGTAGTTATTCCGAGAGTTTTTACACTACTGCACGCAAAGAAAAAACATTGAATATATGGTTAAAAAAATCGGTTTTAAATATAATATGGTTAAAAACAACCATAAAAATATGGTTAAAAACAACCATATATATGGTTAAAAATTACAATATATGGTCTGATATAACTATATATACGGTTAAAAACTATCATATATGTATTCAATAGAACACTGAAGATGGCACATAGCCGAAACCGGTCTGTTTACAAACCAAATTTGACGTGGGATGACGGAAAATCGTTCCAAATTAAAAAAAAAAAAAACCCGTCGGAAGAAAAACACAACACTCATCATATATGTGGTTCAAAATTACAATATATGGTTTGAATTAACCATATATATAGTTCAAACCAGCCATATGGTTCAAAATTACAATATATGGTTTAAAATAAACATATATATGGTCCAAAACAACCATATATTTGGCTAAAATTTTATTTTTTAACTGCTCAGTGTGTGAAATCGGAAATAAAAAGTATTATCTATTCTCACATAGATATATACATAGATATTTGGAGACACATGTTTAATTTACAATCGGCCACGTTCTGAAAACCATTTCGTTTCGAAATATTGTAGCCTTTCAGTTAAGTTTTATGTATCAGATGTTTGAGATATTTTATCCAAACTAAGTTACGAATGCACTAAATTGTCCGATTAAAAAAACACTGTCTTTCGTTTTCAAATGGTTTTCACAACATGGCAGAATATTAATTGCTAGCATTAATCAGTTTTTGTTATTTGAAATTTATTTTTTTTATTTTATTTTTTTCATTTCTTCAAACCAAGCGACACACAAAAACATACCAACAGCTCTGAAGTAAAACAAAAACAGGCAAAAAAGCATTGCACCAAGGGATAGAACCAAGACTTTTTTGGAAGCAGAGAGCCATGTCTCTTTTGTAACCAAAGCTTGATTGCAAGTAAACTGTTTTAAAATTGTATGGACAATAACCATATTTTATTGTTATAGAACCATACTGTTGTTGAATTTTTAATAATAATATTGTTAAATTCTACCATGTTGCTGTTAATATGAGTCCTTATAATGTCATTATTAAATGTAAATATGGATTTTTTGTCGTAAACTAATTAAGGTTCACAATTGTTTAAAACTATAATAGCTTATTTGCTATATCCATAAGCTATATCGGGAAACATGACATTGTTGGCGCAACCATGCCACAACCATATCTTTTCTTTGCATGTGCGAAGAGATTTTTAGGCTTATGTGATATCTTGCTTGTGTGACCCTTCCTAGTTTCGGTATGATTGTAGACACTGCAACCTTCTTCTTCAAACCATTTCATTCTAATTCTTTCTGTCATGAAATAAGCGAATGTTTGGCGATAAGAATATGAATACGAATATTTATAACGTGCGGCTTTACCTAGCAATATTTATTGCCGCAAACGTCAAATTTAATTGCTGCATAATGTTTGCGACGTGTGGACTGCAGATTGCCATGAGTGGTAATCCATTGCGCAATGATTGCTCTGCTGACTGCTCGAGCAATTATTGCCAAGCAATCTGCTATCACTTTTGTTATGGTTTTTATTTATTTTTGCAAAACAGCACATTTGGGCAAAATATAAAAAGACGTCATCTGAAAATATAATATAAGAACAAATATATATAAATTTGTGATATTTTTACATTAATATTATATATTTTAGGCACTACCTGCCCCATGAATGTGGAAAATTTTGTGGAAAAAGTTGTAGAAAGCTAGAAGCAGAAAAAGATAATTATTCTGCCGACGTTTTTGCTTGTGCTCAGTAATATATATTGCTACGTGAAGACACAGTATAACATCACTAGAACATACGACCGTCTAATATAAAATTAAAAACGGTTTATCTCTTTATGCCAAAACTTAAACTAAAGAATGTGTGTGTTAGTATAAGAAAATAGTGCTGACAAAAAAGTTGTTTAAAGAATTTGTAAACATGATCATATATGAAGATAGATTATTGCATACATACCCAGCAAACATTTTCCCCCGATTTTGATAAGAAGTCGGTCAGAAAGTCTGCACAAGATGCTGAATTCGTATCTAAAGTCGTGCTGCTTACAACTTTTAGTAGTCACATCCGTACATTACCTGATTTTTTTTCGTAATAGTTCTCATTTATCTCTTGAGAGTATGTGGACAAATATTTATCAAATATGGCTGAATGTTTTCCGCCATAAGCAGCAGAACACCATGTAGACTTTTAAATGACATTTCTGATAAATCTCGGTACGTTATCTGGCCGACTTTGGATACGAACTTGGCATCTTATGCAGACTTTCTGGCTGACTTCAGACAGTTATCTGCAAAAAATGTTTGCTGGGTAGTTATACTTACCACAAAAGACTGCCAGTCATACAGATAAATATTGTATGTAGTTTATATAAAACTAAACCAAACCTTATCTATTAAATATTTTGGAGTATTTACGGCGTTGTTCTTTTACTCGCGTATGGTTTTCTTTATTAATTAAACATATTATCAAAGTAATAAAATTAAGCGTTTTATAATTGATATACAATCATTTACATACATACACATAAATTTGTACAAGCATATATCGTCATATAAAATGCAAAATGGCCTTTTATGATGTTTAACAATTTTTCAGAAAAGATACAAGCTTAATAAAAAGCAAACTGTTGTGCTTAATTTTTTTTTCAGTATAGAATGACTAATTCGAACTTTATTAATGATAAAACCCAGAAAAAATCGATTTTATAATCACAATAACTCGATTTTTATTAAGGTTCTTATATCTCCTGAAAATAATTTAAAAATGATGATGGGCCCTTTTGCATATTATATGACGATATGTACGTATGTATGTACTATAAATACATTTTTATGTTTGTGTATATGTATGATATTTACCCGTTTTTATTATTATTATTATTATTTATAATTATTTAGCTTATCTTAATCTTGTTGTATTTGCTTTTTTACACCCTATACCGCAAGTGGAAATGGTTTGTCATAACGTTTGTAATTTGTACAATACATAATTTATTCTTCAGGGTACACAGAAGAACTGAACAATGCTGTTCTCGGAACTCGTCACACTCCCATCACCGAGGCTCATATTTTACCCTTGCTTTGAAATATTGACTATGTGTAATTTTTCTAGATATAACATTAAGAACCTGATCATATACAATCACTAGGGACTGAAATGTAAATACGCTCCAACTAATCATATAACCCATTTTGGCAGTCGGATAAAAATATTTAGAATTTTTTTCCAAACTATTTTATTTTGTAAGAATATAACTTTGATAAGGGGTATATTTAGTTCTGTATAACTGAATGGCTGTATGAAATAACGCAAGAAAACAAATAACTCCCAATTAAAAAATGAAAAAACTCCCAAAAAAATGTCCATACATTTTGGGTATATTTGCATTATGAACGAATTTCCAAATTTCGGCATATATTGCATTTTATTTTGGAAGTAATGTCACTTTTTTGGGATATATTTAATTTGATAGAAAAAAACTGCAACTGAAATAAAACCAGAAAAAAAAATAATTGTTGGTCCTTATTTCATTGGGAAAAGAATTTGGAACTTATATAATTTTCTTGGGACTTATTTCACTTTCTCTACAATGCTTAGTTAAATACTTCTTAAATAACAGTCGTGTTGAATTATTAATATACATCGTGAAAGAATAGTAAATGTATTTTTGTTTTCAAGGAGAAAATCATTGCGATTAATGATGATTTTCGGCATTGCCAGGCCTAAGAATTTTCTTCTTTGAGGTATTTCCTCGACCGGCTTGGATTACTAAAGGGTCCCTGCATTAAGGGCATTCAAAATGTTGTTCTCTGAAGTATTTCCTTCGCTTACTGAGAGTTTTCTGTATAGCCATCCTTCGGTCGGGCTTAAGGATTTTCTCCTCTTAAGTATTTCCATATTACAGATTGTCTGTGTTGCTGGCATTCGGCCGGTTGCAAAGATTTTCTCATCTGCGGTATTTCCAAGATCGGGTTCACTTACTGGGTTTCTAACATGCGGTCTTGGAAATACCTCAGAGGAGAAAATCTTTAAGACCAGCCGAAGGCCGACAATATACGAAACCCTGAGTAAGCGAGCCGGTTTAGCAAATACCTCAGAGAAGATAACCCTTAAGCCTGGCCAAAGTTCGGCAATGCTGACTATGGTCAGTAAGTAAAGGCGGCTTAGGAAATACTTCAGAAGATAAAATCCTTAAAGTAGGCCGAAGGCCGGTAATGCGGAACCCTTAGGAAACGAAGTTGCCTTTGAAAATATCTAAGAAGAGAAAATCCTCAAGCTCGGTCGAAAGCCAGCAACGTTCACTAAAGATTTTCTTGAAAACAATTTTTATATCTCATAAGTCCATTAACAAATTATGGAATTATTTTATATTTTTTGGGGTTTTATTCATTTTATTGTGTGGCAGTTCTTTCAATGAAATGGAAATTATTTTATTTAAGTTTTGGCAACAATTTCATTTTTTTATATATTTCATTAAATTTTTTTAGGTCCTAAACCATTTTTTATCTTAAAGATACTTCGAAACTTTACCATATATTTTGTAAATATTTTTTCCTTCCAGAAAAATAGTAATATATATGAAAAATACCTTTAAACAAAACTTACAAAAACGTTAACAGTTATTCACAACCAAAATTGTTTAATTTAAACCACTATAGTGTTGTCAGTGCTAAAATTGCAAACCCTAGCACGAAATATTCTGCCTATTTTTTTTACTAAAAAACTGATAATAAAATTTTTTTAATTGTATATAAAAAATAATCTATTTCTTTTCCATTTGAAAAATATTGTCCGTTTTATATTAACAAACCGCAAGCCAAGGAACAACAGAAATCAACGTTAAAACATAGAAAAAGTTTAAACGTTTAATTGTTCCCGGAAAAATAATTTATTTATAGTTTTTTATTTCTAATATATAAGTTAATTTCGCACTTCCAACGCTAAGTAATTCTTTTGAATTTCAAAAACATATCTAGTATATTGTTAAAATTTGTTCTTATTAAAATTCACTTTAAAATTCTTTAGCTATATCTAAATATCAATTGATAACTCGTAAAAACTGAGGTTTTTATTTGATAAGACTTAACAAAAATAATGATTTTTTGGCGGCATGTCAAAAGCTTACAATGCTAATACTACTGATATATTTATGAACAAAGTATTTATTTGCGTTATTTTGGGGTTTAATCATGAAAACGAATATTTAACAGAAAATATAATTGATAATCCCCCGAACCATGTGTTTGTGTTTTTTTTACTATGGGTGTTAAGTATGCCGACTAGAAACCCATTTAGGATCTAACTGGGATCTCATTTGCAATGTAACGCAGAAACGTATTTAGGACCCTATTGGTTTACTGTGGGAAAATATCAAAATCTTGCGAAAATGTGCTCAAATCGGAAAAATAGCAAACTGTAATATTGAATTAAAATTGCTGAAGCTATCCAAGTAAGCAAAAGTAAGCAACAATTACCTTTATTGAAGATGAGCAACAAATACGATTACAAATCTGTGTTAGATTCTCCCAACAAGTTCCCAATAGTTTCCCACTTGGGAAACACTTTTGTTAAGTCACTAATTTGTTGATGGGCTATCCAAACAAGTTCCCAGTCAGATCTCAAATGGGATAGCCCTTTTGGGCTTGCCACATGCATTCTCGATTGGGCCCCAATATGAGTATTGAGAAAATTTCTAGTCGGGATGCTTATAATTTGTAAAGAAATATTTGATAAGCACCTGATTCTATTTAACCCTCTTCAGCATAAAATACATTTTATAAACCATAAGTAGCAATGAAATTCTTGTTTTCATTACCAGTTTCTTTTTTATAAAGAGAAGTAACACAATCAGGCAAATAATGCCTACCAGTTAATTAATTAATGTGCTACCTTTTTTGGGAAAGAGATAGTGTAGAGAGAACAGGTGGTAAAGTGGAAGAGAGATAGAAAGCTTAGTTCAATCCTGCTATTGCGCGTTTTTTTTGTAGAGCAGTGATGCACGCCCCTCTGGTATCAAGTAGAGGCATTGAGTTGTTTAAGCTGTGTAGCCATTTTATTGGTTCTTTTACTTCGCCGACGATTCTGCTACAATACCGACGAAGGAGGGTGCTCTGAAGTGCACTAGGATATGTTAGTACTACTCGCTACCGGTACTGCCAAAGTGAGCAGTGATATGCCTTCATCACTTTAACAGTCCAACAACAACCACCACAATAACACACCAATGCACATGAGAAAAATACATGATGATGTTGGCTTGCCTGAAACTAGTCTTTAACTCAAGACCTCAGGGCTTGTACTCAGCCAACAGCTAACTACTCAGCCAACAGCAAGGGAAAAAGGAAAGCACTATTTGGTGGTATATCGGGTACGCACGAATCTCCTTACGTTCTATTTTCCAAAAAGAGGCACGTGTTATTTTACGTTTTGTTATGTTATTCACATAACATGACCTGACATGACATGAGACAAAATTACATGATATGACATGCTGTGACATGATAGGACATAAAAATCCGTCTACCGGAAGCAGGTTTGTAACAGAGAGATTTCGGTACTCTCCCTTACCAACCTGCTTTCGTATTACATGGGATGTCCCATTTGGTAGGTCTGGAGGTATGAGCTTCTTTCTGTGCATCCTAGATGCATTAACCTCATGTTTTTTATATGTATATAATTAAAAAATGTTTTGCTCTTTATATCACAATTTCACCCTCAATTGGATATATTTTTTACTTGAAAATATTTTATGTTGTTTTTATATTTATTTATGTATTAAGGGGTACAAACACAATAAGAAACTATATTACACTACAATTTACTTTTATTAAATACTCTTTGCTCGAGTATTGAATCAAGAATTGATCCCACGATCTCTGCATGGTAGACTAGAACACTAACTACTAAGCTATCGAGGCACATTTATTTTCATACACAATTCAGTGGAAGAATAAACAAAATTAAATTACGAAGCAAAAATCACACTCGCATCCATATTTGTACCCACGTAAGCGAGAGATGATGCACTATAAAAAAGTTTGAGTTGAATAAAAAACGTCGTGTTTAAAACACATGAAAAAACATAAATAGTCGACCAAATTCATCGTGTGGTAAGTTTCTTCGCTCGCTTACGTTCTTGCATCCTCGTAATGCGGAGGGGATGCACTGTGTGCTTTTCCGCATCTCCGAAGCACTTCTTATTAATCTACCTGCTTCCTTGTACCAGATTTATTTTTGCTGGGATCTGTGGAGCTACTACTACCTTCCTCAGATATAGTAGTACCCATCCTTCCCATTAGCCACTACCGACCAGGTCTCATACAACCGGTTTGGGGAACAATCATCGGGGCAACTGCAGGAGTTACCACTGGCTCAGCATGTTGCGCCCAAAAGATTTGGTGGACTGCCGGTCTCCAACCTTCGCCTCAAATGCTCATTCTCAGCTATGAGCTTCATCAGGAGAAACCCCTACTCGACTATTTTTCGATACTAATTTGTATATAACTAAGAAAGCCCTCTTTGTTTATAAAATTTTAATAAAATAGTTAATTTTATTATGCATCTGTTGCTGTTTTGTTTGTCGAAATCTGACATACTGTTCTCGAGTTAAGGTGAAATATGCTGGTGTATCCAGCCGAAATACTAGATATGCCCATAAAAAAAATCTGTAAGGAGTAGGAAAAAAGTGAGGACATAGTCTTTTTAGGGCATCAAACTGACTAAATATATGTAAGTTTTGTTCACAAAGGGATTTCACTGTAAGTCTGTATTATTAAAACACATAAAGTTAATTTATTTTCTTTATTCATTATTAAACGTAAGTTTAATTGTTTTATTAGCTCGATTTAACTAGTATAAAATATTAACTTATTATTAAAAAATTTTAATAATAAAACAACTGACCTCAATATCAAGATACTTTTACATAAGTATTAATTAGTTATCACATTAATATCATTTTTTTACACGTGTGGAGTGCATAAGAAAATTCACTCATAATTTAAAGTTGTGTTGTGCTATCTGCCTGTCATTTTTACAGTTCCATCTCTGAAATACACTTCTTTACTTAGCTACGAACTATTTTTAAGTTTATAAAAACATACATAATCTTTATCCACTTGTTTTCAACAATATATTTTATTAAAATATAATTTATATCCATTTTTCGCTTTTACAATCATTTTATAAATCATTTTAGAAAAACATATAAAAATCATACACAACTAATAAATAATTTTGGGAGCATCATTTGGGAATCTATTTCATTTAACAAAAGTGCTGAAAAAATAAATTAACACGCCTAATCATTTCATAATCAGCTACGGGACGACAAACAGAATAGAGTTGACAAAGCAACAACAACAATAATCAAAAAATATATATATCAGCACATTACTGCAATAAAAGCCCCAAAACTTAAACAACAAAAAAGGCTAAAACGAAGAAAAAAAACTTTAAACAGACAAGTCAGTCAAAGCAAAGACTACACGCCAACCTCTTATAAAAACACAAAAAATCACTCTCTACAAACACTATCATATAAAAATATGCTTATTGAAAGCATTTATATATGAATGGTTGTGTATGCCTGTGTAAAAGCTTAAACAGAATGATCAATAATAGTTCTTACAACGAAAAGTAAAATGAAACTGTAACTAAAATTTTATAGTTATCTTGGAGCGGAGTTAAACTGGAGCCTCTAGCACAGCTTCTCTGGTCCTACTGAGTGTACATAGATGGCAATTATTGTACATAGTTGCAACGGACTAAACAAAACTCCCTTCCGAACTAGCTCAAGCTATCTAATATACACCCCTCTTCAATTTCAGTCCCTTAATAAAACCCCGAGATAATTACTGAAACAAAAGAAAAAATTAACGTCAACTTAATTTTTGAAGGCAGACAGCAGAACAGAGTAGCGTCACTTTCGGAAGGCGCTACACTTCCATCGTCATTCTGAATTACACGTTACGAACCTTAGCCTAATAATCAATTTGGATTCACAAGCAAATACTTTCCAAATAATCATATTAATAAACAATTAGCTACTGGCTTGAGCTTTTCACATGTTTACATGTTCATATACTTATACTTAAGAAAAATTAAAAGCAAAAAAATTTGTCTTAAGTAGAACAAAAAAATCAGAAAAATGGGAATGAAGAAAAATAAACCAATGGCAATACTGGGAAAGAGCAGTTTAATATCAACTCGTACTCAATTTTCACGAAAAAAGTTCCATTTATAATAGGCTATTCTTTCGGTTAACCGTTAATCGGTTAGCCGGTTAATTACTAGCCGAATAACTGATCGTTTAATTTAAAATTGGCTATTTTCGATTAACGGTTAAGCCGGTTAAATGCAGTCGATTAACAGATTAACCGACGCAACGAATTTTTTTCATATTTTGTAGTATTATAACGTATTCTTTGTGTGTTCAATTATTTGTTTCGTCTCATATATAAGAGGTCTATGTATAGAAAGTATTTTTCATGCCAAGATAAAAGTGTGTTCAGTCACTTTAGCTTAAGTAAAACTTTAGAATCTATAAAAGAGTTTAGTAAAGACTCTACTATTCTAACTTGAGGGAATTAAGTTTTTGTTTAATAAATTAATAAAAGCCAATAATAAGTACTGTTGCTAATGATTTAACTAAAAATTTAAGGACTAGATTTAATTAGAGACGAATTCAATTATTTTATATCTCCACGCAGGAATATTTCCTTTTAGAAACAGTTTTTTAGAATAGAGTACAAATACAGAAACTAAGGAATTCGAAGATAAACTTTTTTGCAGAATGTTCGTCGCTGAGCTCTGCCAGTATGAGTCAGATGATGACCTGACAAAAGAAGAAACTATCGATAGTAATATAAGAAAGGTGTTAATAGAATCAACCGAAACAATTAGAAGAATTTGAAAAAAGTTCAAACAGAGCTCTAATGGTATAATTGAAGATTTTATATGTTTAGAGAAATCCAGGAAAATTACTGAGAAACTATATATTCAGTATTATGGACTGCTTTCGATTTCTTCAATATCTCCGATAAGTGAAATGATTTTTCCAAGTCAAGTTTTAACAAAAATAAAGAAACAAAAATGAAATGCTTAACTTTCAACGATATTATTTTTCTGAAAGATTGTTTTAGAAGATCTTCTTAAACTATTTAAATAACTGATATAATGATCTCACAAACTTGTTTGTTTAATGAATACATATTTATGACTTTTTTTCCCTGATTTAATCCAAGAATTGTTAATTTTGTATGTTATTGTTTTTTTTTCACAATAAACTCAAAATAATAGCGACTTCCGAAAGTAGCGCCACTCTGTTCTTGTGTGTACTTTGAAAGATTAAGCTGATGTTTACTTTTCCCTTGTTCCTTGGAATACCAATCATGCCCAATTTTTTTTTAATTAAACGTTACGAACTTTAGCCTAATAATCAATTTGGATTCACAAGTAAATACGTTCGAAATAATTATAATAATAGATCCTTTTTTTTTGGCGGCTCTGTCGAGGAGATAATTTTGAGGATAGTTCGAATTCCGGCACTAGTCAATAGCAGTAGTCCAAACATCAATCTCATAACCAACAATGCTCTTCCCGCACATTTAGGGTTAAAACACAACCCCCCCGTGTACTCATGAAAAATACTTCACCAATAACCAGACCAGAACAATTCTTTTGCACTACTCTATCTCATGGAATAAGACAATAATCTGGTCAGTCGCTAGTGTTTAGTTTTAAAAAGTCAATCCATTTAAAACATTTTAAAACAGTTTATTTTTCTTTAGACTCTTATGTGTATGCCATTTACACTATCCTTTCAGTGTTCACGTAGTAACATAAAATTTTTACGGGTAATCGCCAAAAAATGGAAGGCCACGAGGCTAAATTGTTCACAGACATAACATTTACAAATGCTGCAATCAACGACTTAATTTCGTATCTTTAATGAAATTATTTCATTTTTTGAATGAAAGAGTTTCATGAAATCAATGAAGTGTTTCTTATATGAAACTTTATTATAAAATATTTTTCATTAATCCAAAAAATTGCTAGGTACGCTCGTTATTATTGACAAAATTCATTGATCCAATGAAGAAATTCATAGCTGACATGGAGATTTTCCTTTCAGTGCAAGATTCTCGGGTAGTTAGTATACTTAACTTATGGAACGCTCTACAGAAATAGAAATACACGAAGTAATAAGACTTATAGAGAGATCCCTTGAACAGAAACACTATACTTTGGCTTCCTGCTTACACGCAGCCATCTAACATGCTTTCCGGGATGCGCATTAGCTATGAGATAGTGATGTATGGAGTTTCTTAGTAACAGGATTTGCATGCGGTAGACCGCCAAGTTTTATGAGGTTGAAAAAAAATGTGTGGGAATATAAGCGCTCATCAGGATAAGCTTAACGGGTTTTGTAAATCGTATTACTGAAAGCAGAAGTATAAACCACACAACTTTGGACGGGAAACGGATGTACAACTCGCACTACCCACCCGACTTCCGCTCCAGCCCTAAACCGGAAGTGCGATATGTTTTATCGACCAATTTCCGGCAGAAGTCAGAAACCGGAACTGTCATTCCACAACTCCTCCTATCCGTTTCGACATTTATACTTGCACTCAGCCATATAGTGTGTTTGGAAAATTTGTACAAACAAATACGGTGGCATACAATACGAGTAATGTCGATGGAAACAATGTCCATTGACCTTATTTCCACGTTCAAAAGGAAATATTATGTCCATGGATATTATTTCCATGTTCAAAAAGAAATAATGTGCATCAAGAATTGGAAATAAAGTCTGTGAAAATAGTACTGCACAGTAAATATTGTTTGCATAGTCGGCCTTGGGACGGGCTTAAGGAATTTCTCCTCTGGTTATGTCGAATAGTGGCTTCACGTAGTAAATATTTTTGGCTAGACAGAGTAGAATACTATTAAGGCTTAGACGTATGCTGCATTAGATATTTTTTTTGTATCAACTGTTTCGTTTCCACCTGTAAACGCATAACAACATGAAATTCAGCCAAAGAATTCATTGAGCTTATTAACTGTGTGAAAGATTAAATATGAGATGATATATTAATAAAAAATATATAAAAATATTATAGTGATGTAGCCAGCCACAATATCATGCTTTTTGCTGTTTAATATATATATATATTTTTAATATGGGTGAGATATGAGATAAATAAAAGAATATGATTTAATGATTCGAAATATTTCTTTAATGATATAGATTTTTTTATAAATACATACATATATCTGTGTTGATATGGTTGTTCGAGAATCGAACAAAGTGCCATACAGTAGCCGAAGAGATATGGAATAAATATTTTTTTTGTGTTTCATCAAAAGACACACACAACTCACCGAAAATGACTTCAAACAGACGTTACAAAATCGAAAAAAAACAAAGCATTTGAAATGATTAAGAAAAATTAGAAACAAAACGGATTTACTTTGGAATTTAATGTCTAAGGTAAAATAAAATGTCTGTGTATGTTAGCGGGAAAGATCTGTTTGATACTTTTGCCTAAATAATATTTAAGCTTTTTACACTTGTCATAGAGAATATTTTAAAAAAACAAACATATCTTTCGTGTTAAATTTTATTATTTATGATTAAAGTTTTATAAAATGAAAATGCTTTGTTAATAACTAGCAGCAGATGTTAAAATATAATGTTCTAAAACTATAAAGATTATAGTTTTAAATTTGCAATTCACTCAAGTTATGATATGAAAACTTTTGCTTTTATCATTTCTTTTATCAAGACTGAATCAAATATTAGGGGAATTTTTAATAAAAATTTTTGTTAATTTGAAAACACAAAGTAAGTAAATACATAACGTTAAGTAAACAGATAAAATAATTATTCGGCATAATCAATTATAATTTTTAATACATTCGTAAAGACATGTGTGAGTACATATACATTTTTTTTATAGAGATAAACACTTCATTGACACCAAAGAACACCCAGATACATGTGTATACACTGACAAATATATAGACAGTTTAACCCAGAACACATTTTTTCCAACAAGTCAAACACCAGAAAAAATCAGAGACTGTACCAGCCAATCCATCGAGTTGTGTAAAATTCCTCAGCAATTTTGCAGAATGTTCGACACTTTTCTGGTAGGACGCTTCTGTACATTTTCTGAAATATTATCCGCTTAATATCAGACTAGTCAGCACATTATCCGAATTAAATTTCTTTCAAGACATTGAACTGAACAGTCTATACATTTTCTAATCTATGTCTTCGAATTTTAGCAGTCACATTAATACGCATTTTCGGCTCCTTTCAATATTGTCCGTTGTTGATGTTATAACTACTAAAATAGTACATGATTAAAAATAACACACACACACACACACAAATACTCAAAATATTCTGTACGTAAAATTAGTTGAAATTGTAATTTAAAATAAATGAGTATTCATTTAAAACCGGTAGTGTAGTGGATAGTGCGTTATATTATTAACCGAGAGGTCACATGTTCAATTACAGACAAGAGAGTGTGTATATGTGAGTTTTTTTTAAATTGCCCTGCAGACAAAGTAGCTAGTATGTATTTAGAACTATACTAGTTGCTTTTTACTTCAGACTAGTTGCCCATCTGTCCTTTTTTCATATATCGAACTATCGATTTTAACATTAGGTTGTCATAGGAGCCCAACTTTTTCATTTGTATATAGTTATATCCCAGTTGGAATCCCAGTTGTTGTAAACTAGTGCTCTTACTAATTTGTTTATTTAGATTTTGTTACTCTTAAAAAAAACTTTGGCTCAACCGGATTACGAACACACATTCCTCATATTTCAAGGCAAGTAATCTACCCACTGAGCCACTTTCTACTTATTTTTTAAGAGCTAAAAAAATGTTTTAAATACAAGTTGTATACCTGAAAATGTTGTACTTTTTTGACTAGTATCGCTAATGTCTCGATAAAACTAGTAATATGAATGTTATTGTTTTTTACTAGTATCGTTACTATAGGTAGAAATTGACTAAGTTATTAAACTTTATATTAAAAAATTTTTTTTGCAAAGAATGGGTTCTCAGAGTTTTTAATATTCTTTTTTATGCGATTTCAATTATTGAAGTTTTTAGCATGATGCAGGCACAGTTTTGTAAACACAAATCGGCGCATGCTGGAAAATTGGTACAACAGTGATCACCAAACTTTTTCGCTTGATATCCATATTCCGCTAAAATGAAATTAATCTTCAAACTGGGCTTAAATCGTCACATCCGTGATCGAATCGGCAATCGTACTAAAATGAATTACGTGACACGTCAATCGTATAAACTGTATGGGATTTAAGTACGTTCACGTATGTCATAATCCGAAAATGGCGTTTTTACGTGACGAGTTGTACGTTCACGGATGTGACGATTTGAGCCCTGATCTTGCTTGGGGTATCATCGTTAATATGAAATACAGCAATAGAAGAGGACTGGTATTTTATTTCCATTATATATAGCTAGTATCCTGTACTAGCTATAATGAACACGATTGTTATAGTTTGAAGTTCGCAAGTTTCGTTTCTGCATTTGAAACAAAATGCCATTTGCGAAAATGCTCCGCTTCTTCTATATATTTTGCGGCTTCAACAGCAGATATGCTCGTTGTTGCAACTTCATCTATAGTATATATTGGTTTTGTAACAGTTGCAATATTTTCATACTTTTTTATTTTATTATTTAATATTTATTTATTTATTTACTTGATATTAAAATTATATAAATATAAAATTAATATATATTGCTAGCACTGGCTGCCAAGGGTGATGGCTGACATATTATTTTGACAGAAGCAGCAATCATCTGGCTTAAGAAATATCTGCTGATGATGCCAAGTCACAGGCGCAGAAAAGACGTTGAACTTTAAATTTCTTATTGCTGCACAGAAATATTCACATTCAAATTCTGTATCATTCCAGAATTTATAAGAGCGATTCCAGAATACTTCAACCACTCCAATATTGTTTTTAAAATCATGCATATGATCGACAACCGTAAATAAGCCACAAATAATAAAAAATTTATTACGTTTGTCGCTCATTTTTTGCACAGTAAATTTTAAGACAAATTTTAACATTGCGGAATGTAAAGAGTAGTACAAATGACAAATGTGGCTCTCAAGCAAAAAAGTTGGCGAGCACTGTTGTACCAATTTTCTATCATGCGCCGATTTGTGTCCATTAAACTCTGCCTGCATCTTAAAAATGAACACCAAAAAGTAAACAGAAAACGCATAAAAAGATCATGAACAACATTGTGCACGAAGTTTTGAAAAAAGTTCGTTTGATTCAAAAGTTTAATAGCCCCGTCAATTTCTAACAGATTTTTGAAACCAATATATCGCTTTTCGCATAAATTAACATACTTTCTAAATAGAATCATAAATAGTACAATTCCTTAATGTAAAAACTATGTAAAAACATTTCCAAATTTAAAAATGTCGAAAAAATAATAATAAAAAATGTTTTCTAGGGAACTACAAAGAGATTTCTCAAAGTTAGTTGAACAGCATATATACTGCTCGAAAGGTCGCAGCTTCTTTTTTCTAAGTCCGCTGAGAAACTTAAAATCCCTTTACATTCAACTAAGTTACTGGCTTATAAGTATATAACAGTACCAAAAATCGGATTTTTGCCCGTAACTTATGCTTTTGAAGGTGTTTGCCAAATTTTAAAAACAAGTTCTTGTTATACTCCAGAATACCTAAGAGAAAAATAGTATCACATCCCAGGTATTTCTACTTCATTTTTTTTTATCACAAAGAGGTCCGGGTTCTTGTCAACCAGTCATATGATTTTCGGGACGTTTTCTGACCGCCTTTGGATACGAATTCGGCATATTGTGCAGACTTTCTGACCGACTTCGGGCCGAAATCAGCAAAAACTATTTGCTGGGAAATTATTTGTGTGTGCGACATTGTGTTATGTGCTTATAATTTAAGCTTTACTAAATGAAATCAATTTTTATCGCACCTTTTACGGATTAATTGCGATATCAGTTCTCATTCTATGTGTATTTAAGAGACTTATATTTACACCAATACAAACTAGCATACACGCTGGCAGATATAATCATGTCTGGAGTGTAATACCTTTGCGAATTATAAGTTCTTTACTTAGCAGCCATAGTTAAGCTTTAGATAAAAATTAACATTCCATTGTTAGTGATAAATAAACTTTTAATGGAAAATTTAGCTTGATGAAAATATTCCTAAGTAAGCAATTTTTTGGTATACAAATTAATACAAAACGTATTAAAATGCCTTACAATTTTATCTTAACTTTATATATCTGTTGTTTGTTTAAAACATTAAATTATTTGCTTAATTCAAAATCCCTATGAAGTTTAACATTGAAAATAAGTAAGACCGTAATGTTATTTTTTTTTAAATAAACATGGCTATGTCATTGGAACGACTATTGTACTACGATAACTTCATTATATTCTCAGCAATAATTTCCAAGCTACTGCAATTATGTATGTGATTTTTTTTAAGAACAAACACAAACCGTGAAGCGATTAGCTTGTCTGGGGAAAACACCCAGGGTCTATGACGGGAATCGAACCCACGACCTCTGCACTGACAGGCTAGCAACGCTACCACTCAGCCACAGGGGCCCCCCACAAATATATATTTTTTGAGTACTCGAGAGTATATATTGAGTATACGAAAACCCTGCATCGGGATTACAGGTTGTTTACGTCCTTCAGAGGCTCTGAATGCTATACTAAACGTAATTCCAATTTACCTGCAGCATCCTCGAGCAGTGCGGCAAGACTAGCGGCATCTGCGAGGTGGAGATCAAGGACTTATGGTCATGCCAGAATCTTAGCTCGATTACCACCGACATTGAGGAAGCCCTCTGACTACATGATACCTCATCTGGACTTTGACAACACCTTCAAAGTCCTTATTACATCTAGACGGTAGTGGAAGGGAGGTAACATAGAAAAAGACTTCAACTTTAGGGTGTATACTGATGGATAAAGAATGGTCAGCGGTGTAGGCTCCGGAGTATTCTCGAATGACTTTGGGGTTTCAGGCTGAAATCCTGGCTATAAGGAAAGCGGGCAGAGTGTTAATTGACAGGAGTGTTCAGGGGAGAGTCGGCATCTTCGTCGACAGTCAGGTGGCACTTTCGTCCCTAAGGTCACACACTACTTATTCTACTCTAGTTAGCCAGTGCAAGGACATGCTATGCAGATTAGGTGGTCAGGCAGACGTCACTCTCATCTGGGTTCCTGCACATAGTAACTTTCTTGGTAATGAACAGGCGGATGAGCTGGCCAGCGCTGGGTCTGCTATGGACGCCTCCACTACTGAATCGGTAGCCATGCCGTTTGGCACTATTAGAAAACATATTTTCAAAAATGATCGGCAGAAATCTGTAGACAGGTGGCGCAAGTTGAGCACGTGTAAGGCGGCTAGGAAGATGTGGCCTTGCTACAATGAAAAGCGCACTACACAATTAACTAACAGAAACCGTAAGGACATCTCGATGCTCGTCTCAGTAGTGACGGGTCACTGGGCGATCGGCAGACACGCTAGCAGGATAGGCCTTTCCTACAATGTTTTTCACTTTCTTTACGAGTGCCCGGCTTTGCACCTCTCGAGACACAAATTCTTGGACAGTAATATACTAGACGATCTATTAGAGCTAGCAGAAATCGGTTTAGGTGACCTGATTAGGTATCTCAATGCGACGGATTGGATCTAGTACCTACAACCAGATCCGAGATCGGGGCTCGAACCTACAAGGGGTGACACTGACGAGTGGAGTGGTCTATCAAAACGGAATCTTATTGATTCTACTTGATTGCCTGTGTGCAGTAGGCAGCCACGTATACCAACCAACCAACCAAACAATACGAAAACTTTCGTAAACATAAAACTTTCGTAAACATTTGAAATAAAAAAATATATTAAAATTATTTTTTATAAATAGACATAAGTATTTTTCAGATGAATTAAATATTATAAATTTTTAGTTCTTATAAAATAAGTAGAAAGTGGCTTAGTGGGTAGAGTACTTGCTTTGAAATATGAAGATTGTGAGTTCATGTCCCGGTTGAGCCAAACTTTTTTTTTAGTTTCATTTTCTTAATTATTTTCGTACATTTCATATATATTACGAATGAATTTCGTGTTGCGAAATTACAAAATATTTCGTTTTCGTGCATATGTTTCATGTATTTTTTTCAGTGTACGCTCGCATATAAAATAAAGGAACATTTCACGCCAAATCGGACGGTTTGAATTTTTTTTTATTTTCCCAATTTTGTGATATTTTTTTGTACTTTTTTAACTTCTATCTATCCGGTCCGGTAGTGGGATTTCCATACCCAGTATAAAAATTGCTTCAAATAAAGCAGGTTTTTACTATGAGAGAATAAAAGTAGTGCTTACAAACCTGATGATATCGTTGCTGATTTTTGTATTGCGAGTTCCCGGTTTGGAGTACTACATCTTTTATATAAAAAGCGCTTTTTGAAGCGCTGAAAATCACACAATTTTCAGCACTTAAAGTGTCAGTATATGGAATTTTCTCGCTTAAAACCCTGCATTGTATCAGCAGTGAAAAATCTGTTTTTTTTATAGTTTATTTCATATAAATTCACTGCTGCTCTGCAATAAGCTCTACTTTTAAAGCATATTATTATGCGCTTTATTGCCATAGTGCTTCAAAAAACATGAAATTTTTTTTTTGAAAATTTGAAAAAAAAAAATTCCTATAAAGCGTAAGAAATCTTGTATGTCTTATGTGTTGCGTGGTTAGAGCTTAAAAATTAAAATTTTTCAAAAAATTTAAGGATACACTTGTTTTGAAAGACACAGTTTAAAATTTCAAATCCAGAAATCACAATCAAAAAAACTTGGAATTTTTTATTTTTTTTTTTTGTAAAACACTTATAAAAACAAATATTTCTAAAAAAATTGTCCAATTTGAACCATTATTAAGAAGCTTATAACCTTCTTAATAATGGTTCAAACTTAAAAAGTGAATTTTTTAGGAAAATTTTATATCTTTCGAATGAAAGATATACCAGGATTGCTCTTTTGAGGGGTTCGACAAAAATCACAAAGTTTGGGAAATCAAAAAATTTTTTGTTTTCCAAAACGTTGGATTTGACGTGGAATGACCTCTATAGAAATAATGTCATTTGACTAACTCTACCTACCATAAAACACAAATTAGTAGCTTTAATACTTAAAAAATAAAAATCACTTTTAGCACACAATGGCTTAAAAATTATTATTGCAGTTTTCTTTGCGGTCCCCCACCAACACGGAAATGCAAATGTATTCTTTAATGAGCAAAACATTCGCTAAAATGTATGGGAATGAATAAATATATGATATTACATGGAATGGAATACCTTAAAGTATTTAGTAGGTCTCTTGGATTATCTTATCTCTGTATACGAATTTTTATTTTCAATTTTCATAAATACTTGACACAAAGGGGGAACCAACAGCTAAGCTAACAAAAGTAGACATACAGACGGACGGTGGGACAGACAAATATGCTGGCAATACTTAGAAGTAGGAGACAGCAATGCGAAAAGCATTAAGTTATTAAAATTTGACTTTAAGAAATGCCATATATAATTTTACTGTTTTTTTTTTAATATTTTGCTTTTAAAATGCGTTTAAGATATATTTTTGTGTGTGTGTGTGTGTTTGTGTGTACTAAACTGACGCATTAAACAAATAAATGAATAAATAAATAAATATTGTATGACATTATTTTCATTCTGTTAAATTTTTTGTTGCTTTCTTATGAGTCAAGGCACTATTTCTACCTCGATTTTTTTATGTAGTTTTTATTTTAGCGTTTTATATTTATTTAAATACAATATTTTATTTACTTTTAAAAAGCTTAAAGGGCTCATAAAATAAGAAACAGTAATTAAGTCAAATACAGGGTGTAACTAAAAATTGTGTGAAATGAGATTTAGTAAAAAATAATTTTATGAAATGGTCGAATTTCATTAAAGAACAAAATATGTGTTTTGCAACTCATTAAAAGCTTAACACTGACTAAGTGCTTGGTCTAAAATACATGCAGATATGACTCTAAAGAATAACTTAGCTGATTTGAACACCCGTTAGCTTGCCTTTGTCAAAAATAATCTATACGTATTAATATTTATGTGTGTGCGATTATGGCTATCTTTTGTATCTTGCCGCATTTTTTATGCGTTCTTAAGTTTATTTCTTTGCTCTAGTTTTATTTTCGTTTTATCGTTCTTATCTACTGATAAAGATTATGTATATCTAAAGCTAAACTAAAAACAATCATCGCAAAGATTAAGTTGTTAGCAAGACTGAAGAGATAACAGATAATTTCATTACTGCAATATTATCTTGTTTTTATTTACACATACTTAGTGCTCTAGATTAAATTACAGGCTGTGAATTAAATATAATACAATTGGGCAATAATGAGTAAGTTAGTTTCTTGTTTTTTTAATTAATCGCAGTGAACTTTCAATGTTTATGTGTTTAAGGTTTTACCTTTAGTAAGATAAGATCCAAAGCTATTTATTATTGTTTCGAATATCACCCATCAGTATGAAGTGTCGAGATATCTGGTTTCTAAAAAAATATTCAAGGAAGTTAGTTACTCACCGTCAATAAGAATTTATATACTGAAATAGGTATGCTTGAATTATCAGGCAATTGCAGATACGAGTTCCTCGTCCAAACATGCATGCTTCTTACTCGTCAAACAATGCCTCAAGGTTAGTTCAGACTAAGCAAATATATTACGAAATAACTGGTACCAGTAAATACAAATATAATTTCATGTATTTCAAGCAAATATTTATTAAGTTAAACATAATTCTATTAAAAAAATAGAGAGTATACCAAGACTGTTATGTAATATAAGAGAGGCCGTTTTGCTCATAATCTGGTGTCCGAAGGATATGACTGACTAATCAGCTATTAAGTTTGGAGTAATATTTGGCAACGTATAATAGAACACAGATAAAGGGCACTTCGACTAACCAAATTCAGTTGAAGTAAAAGAGTTTATAGGAAAAGTCTTGTATTCTATTTCATGACAAAAATTGGTTAAATAGCTGATGGATCATTATAAAAAGAATCCACCTTCAAAAATGGTAAATGTGAACAAGAACGCTGATGAGACGCTGTAGCGGCCTGTCGAAATCAGTAGTACTGATCATCCGTTCTGCTAATCTGATTGAATATTCGAACATTCCACTCTTAATAATAATTTGATTTTATATTAATTCAAATAATGAACTAAAAAGCGAAATAATAAAGTTCAGACTTATTTATACCTATTCAGTTAAAAAAATAAAATTACGTAAAATTCTAATTTGTGTTGTATGGTAATTGTCGGTTAAGTTCCTTCACCTAATTTTGAATCAACTGTTGTACATACATTTTCGTGATTTATGGCTTATTTTGTTTGTAATACACTACTTGTCCTTATAAGAAACAATATTTAAAAATTTTAGTTTAAGCAGTTTTAAATTTTTTATAAGTTTTTAAATTTTCTTTTAATTTGCCATTAAAAATAATTATTTTTCGATACTAGTAGTTTTAAGCTTTTTGACAAATGCCAAAATTATAGCAAATGACAATTTTTTATTCTGAATAATATAACAATTGTTATATCTTTGATTTTGTCACAAAGCCTAGAATACGGGTGCAACTGATGAATAATTATTAAGAAACCACTGACTTGCTTACATACACTGATAAAAAAACCTCATTATGCTGCTGATATTTGATATCAATGATACCCCAGTGGATTCGTTTTTGACCTAATGACACTTTATACCATTGTGATGCCAAACTTTACATCAGCTGGTCACCCATGCCAACGATGGCAAATTTTTCAATGCAATGACACAGCGACATTAGGAAAATTACGAATTTGAATGAATATAATGGCAAAATGTCACCAATATAATGTCAGTGATAGAAAACCCGTCATAACGCAGATGTAATTTGTCATCAATGCTATGACAAATGTCTTCTTTCTTAACCCCAAGACACATTTCATCATTATGATATCAACCTTTACATCAGCTGGTCATCTTGTCATCAATGGAATGATTAAGACAGCTAGCTATACATATTTAAATTTTCGTACTTTTACTTCTAATATTGGTCTTGATCCGAGGCTCCTCAATTCATCGTATATTTATAAGCTGACTCTCCTACTATTTCAGCCATGTCACCATCTAAAACATCGCCAGCACAAAGACAACATAAAAAAATCATTGATGGAATATATGTATATATGATAAGTAAGTATCATCAATATGATGAAAAGATATCTTACTCTCGTTTGCTTCAATATTTTGTCTATGCTTATATGCTGTACTGTCTTAGTTTTGAAAAAGACTTGTAGGTTTTATTTATAGTTCTATCATACTAATGACAAAAATTAAAAATTAAAACAATAAAGTTTTAGTTAAAATTATATAATAACACTATGCAACAAGAGAAATGCCGTGGTACTCCCCGGCATTTTTCTTCATATTGTATATATATTTTTTATTTTCTTAAAGGTTTAATTTGGATTTTATTTTTCATCTTCCCTTATAACTACTTTTATTGGTATCCAATGTTTTTCTAATTGTATAAAGTTGTAGGAAAGTAGAATAGATTCATATCCAATAAAAAATTATTTGCTGGGCTTTGTATAAGTTTCAAAGACTACTACGCTTATTTTTGAAAATCATTTCTTTGTAAATTCTCAAATGGTTTTTGAAAGTCTGTACATAAGATAAGAGGTGTTTGTAGTAACTGCTCAAAAGTATGGTTGAAGTCTACTGACGATTTGGTAAAGCACCAATTAAATGCATATCGACAATGCTTAACCATCAGCAAGTAAATTTAATTTAAAATAAAATTATGACAGTATGTCAAATAAAAAATTTCTTAAAACTTTTAAATAATAACAAATTTCAAATTTGCATAAAAAATATATTATTCATCATTGCGGTCTGAACAACTCCGAATCCATGAGTATGGAAAAAAATGATTTTCGACCGCGTGAAAGATAATTTTATTCCAATTTTTTGTGTTTTTGTAAGGCTATTGGAAAATGCCTTTCCAAGTTGTGATGAAATTGGTGTAGCAGCATCTTGAAAATTCAAAATTTAGCAAATAAAAAATAAACCTATTCATAGAATTTAAAATTTCGGCTGTTTTTGCCGAAATAACGCATGAAACAATGTCAAAATTTTATGATAACGTTTGTCATCAGATTGATGTCTGTTTTCGTTTTATTGATGAAATTTTTCATAGCATTGATGTCAGAATTCTGATGACATGGCGTCATCAATGCGAATATACATTTCACTTAGTATACTTACACTTAAGATAAAAAAAATTGTGTAAACATTACTTATTACAATGTTGCAACATACCAAAGTTTTTAATAGTTTTCAGACATGTATAGTGATTTTGGCAATGACAATTTGGATAGTGACATGCAATCAAATAAATCAATATTTAATTCAATATCCTACTTAGATCAAAAAATATATGACGTTAAAATTACATATGCCAAAAGGATTAGATATTTAAAAGTATTAGATATTTTACGGCTATGTGGAAAGATGGAGAAAGACAATATTAGGATATCTAACATATTTTTAAAAGTTGTTGTTAAAATTAATATATCTAATTAACTTGGAAATTCTAATGGTAATGCCGAATTTTTAAAAGTAATGACCTCTCATGTAATATCAATTAAGGAATACAAAAAACTATTTGTCTCTAATGCATTGCCGGCAATTTAATAATAATAAATCTAAGGCGGCAAAAATTTGTTACACATTTTCTTGTTTGCACCACAAGGAAAAAAGTAAATATGTGTGTATATCTAATACACTTTGAAATACATATTTATTGATTTAAATCAATAATTTTAAACTAAATACAAAATGACATTAGAGCCGAACAAGAGCGACAATACAAATGCGAACAAATACAACATGAATTTTTACCAGCAGAATTATTAATTAACTTAAAACGTTTTTGTGGTAAGAATATCTGAAATACAAGACACAGTTTTTCTTTATCAGTGAAGCGGCAAATAGAAAAAGAAAACAGAGTGTTAGAAACAGCAACAACATAAACAACGAAACGAGCAATAATAAGACAAAAAAGAAGAGTAACATAAAAATTCATCAACAATTATTGTTTGTTAAATGAAAAGAAAGGTTGGTTAGGTTTTAAGCCAACTAAGGCACACAGATACATTTATGCGCACATACAATTTGTGACACAGTGACAACAGATAATTGCACGCGTGACACATCAATGTTTAATTTTACTCACATACATCTTCTGATATAAGAAATTATTAGATACATGCTAGAATAAAAAAAATAATAATAAAAAAAGAACATCATCGTTAACAACAGAAAAAAAGTCAATGCGGTTTGTTTTGAAATTAATTTATCGATGACATAAATTCACAGATAATCACACACACACACATAGACATAACTACAGGCAAATTCTTAAACAAATACATATACGAACTTATTAAGAATTATTGACTTGTAGTACATACTTACGAATTTGTATGTGGTGAAAATTATTGTTAAGATTAACACATTTTTTTTAAGTATGAACTTCAAGGTTTGTCTTTCATTCGTTGACTTGATTGTTAAATCAGTAGAGAGCGAGAGGAACAAACTTTAAGTACAGCAGCAACTCAACTTAAAACGTCAATGAACGATTTCTGTTTATGTTGTTAATATTATATTAAATATTGTTGTTGCTTTATTCTCGAAAAGCTTAATACATATACTTAAATACTTAATGCCCTACATTCGGTATATTTATTAAAGTTTTGTGGATTTAAAAATATATTAATTTATGTTAAATAAAATTTAATTGCTGATGGTTAAGCATTATCTATATGCATTTCAGTGGTGCTTTACCAAATCATCAGCAGACTGCAACCATATTTTTGAACAAATATTTTATCTTATGTACAGACTTTCAAAAACCATTTGAGAATTTAAAAATAAGTGATTTTCAAAAATAAGCATAGTAGGCTTTGAAACTTATACAAAAATCCAGAATTGTTTCTTATGCGATATATAATAGAAATATTGTTATTTATACGTCAAAGTTGTATATATTTGTATATTGCTGTAAAACAAAAACTACGTGTTACGGCTGCACAGCTGACTATTGTCTATTCGGTAACAAGAGGAAAATTATTGTCGTTAGTTAACCGAGAGCAAATATTGTTAAAATTTGTACAGAATGGCAAAATCGCTAGTTTGCTTGTTTAATTTTTTAGCAATGACAACTATTGCTAATATTAAATAGAGAATCGCACTATTGGGTGTTCAAAAATACATGAGTTGGATAAGAATTGTAAGATCTTATAGGGTATTTTTAAACCTTATTAACTAGTTAATGTCTTTTTGATATTCTTTAAACTTAAATCCATATGCATGCACTTAAATCTTTTACGTATACATTTGTGTATATGGAATTAATATTAAAAATTGAAAAATAAAATACAAACGAAACAAAAACAAAAATCGTGTATAAATACGTCAACTAAGCATTATAAATTATTATAATCCAATCGGATTTGAATAATTAATAAATTTTTATAATGACTGTTAAGACTTTTTTTTTTTGAATACAGTAAACGAACAGTGAAATAAAACGCAGCAACACCAACAACAATAAGATTAAAAAAGAACGTGTAAAATAAGAAACCAAAATAATAAAGACCAGCGAAATGTATACAAAGAAACTAAAAAGGAAATACATAATAATCTTTAGTAAATTCAAAGAAGAAGTAAGTGTAAAAGGTATAGTAGGTATGTGGCAATAATCTCAAATAGATGTGACGCTTCAAGCAGCAAAAATGTTTAGGAAAAATTATTAAATGCAGTATTTGCTTACACGTAATATTAAAATAGTTAAAAAAATATATATCTAAGACGGCAATCTGAAATTGTCATGATACTTTTATATTAAAACCAATGTTGGCAACCGATACCGTAATTAATACCGCTGCCATTTAAATACCGTTTAAAATAGAATACCGGTATCACTACCGATACCGTAAATGTTTTCGGTTGTAAAATACCGGTATTCAAATACCGTTTCCTTCAATGCCGGTATTATACCGGTATCAACGTTTCGGTATGAAAAATTATATAATACTGCAGGAATAAAATTAACATTCGAATACAATTTTTAAGGTATTTCTGTTTTTTAAGTCGAATACATCTTGAAGCTCCTTACGCAAACAAAATAGGGTTGTTTTATTAGTGTCTGACCGAACGTTTGGTGTCGGAAGTCGGTAAAAATCTATGTTCGACGCTTGGTAAAGTTACGTTCAAAAGCTTTTCTTCATTTTGAGCGGCTTAAGTTTTTTGGCGTACTGAATATAACGTCGCGTAATTGGATATAAATGAAAAGGGTATATAAAAAAAGAAAATATAGCAGTTTCTAAACGGGTCGTCCGATAATAATAACCACATGGCTCTAAAAAAATGTAGTTGAGATTAAGGGATCTACCTAAATAAGAGCGTTGTGACGTCTCGTTAGCAGCAGTGTTCGTATTTACTATACATTTCAACAGATAATTTTTAATTTCAATGTACGGTAAATACATACCCTGCTGATGTCTGACGTTGGCTCAGCGCTCTTATTTGGGGATCTCAGTAAGTTTGAAATTTTAAGGGTGACACAAGATCTTTGAGTAGTCCAACTCGTGTGTAGCTTCCCTACGGTAAATGAAACTGACACAAAATAAGTCACGTAACCGGTCCCCAGGTGGAAGGTACCAGTCCGAGTTTTAACTCTTCCTGTGAAGCCGAACAGTCCCTTTTCCATGCCGATGGCCTAGGATGGTGTTAATTGATACTTTGTATGCACCTTGTGACTTGTCGCTGAACTATCTTATGGAGACCTAATCGGTGTAGAATAATATATATTATATATTAATATTTTCACGATATTTAGCTGTAATTGATTAACAATTGAAAGATTATTTATTTTTTCTGTTGTTACAAATGCAAGTAGAAATGGTGTGTTATTTTTAAGCGGAGACTTTGATCGGATTCGAGTCGAGAAACTCTGGCATGACAGGCTAGCACACTACCTAGTCGACCATAGGGTAACTTATATTTCAATATTATAAATACCATTTAAGCTATAATTTGAAGTTTGGCTTTTCTACCCTCTATAATTTGAACTGTTAATGTAAATGAACTTATGAAATGATATTAATACATATAAGCTAATTTTATTTGTAACATATGAAGTTATCACAATTAAGAATAAAATTTACAATTTTCTTCAGATAAAAATTTTAATGAGTCTTTTAAAATTTTTTTTTTAATTTGTTTTTAAATTTTTTTGAAAAAATGTAAGTTATTTGATAAAACTTTCTGAATATCTCCGAAACTAAAAGAGTGCTTAAAAATGAATACGGACGTAATTTATAGGTTATTTTGTTTTCGAGCCTTATGTATTTTTTTAATATAATCGAAGAACTAGTTCTCGAGTAAATGCAAATTATGTGATGCAGCATCCTCTTTTTTCATTAAAACGGATAGTCTCGAGATACAGAGTCAATTAAAAAAAAAAGTAATTTATAGGCAATGGACCTAAGTGTCATATGTACCCAAATTGGCTAAGGAAACCCCGACCTTATAAATGGTGTTGACTTGTTTAATTATTTGAAATTGACATACTTTTAACATTGTTGGTCGATTTTATTAAAATAAATTTTCTTTAAAAAAATATTTCTTTTTGCTTATGTATAAATGTTCATAAGGAATTATTTTATAATTATTGCAAAAAACCCGACTAATAAATAGGCGTGCTAACGCCTATGGCCGTGGCATTGGCCTCTTTCTAAACATAATGTTGTATTGTAACGGCAACTAAAGATGTCTGCAAAGTTTCATAAGAATCGGTTTAGTAGAAGTTGTCGAAAATTAATACTTAGTGTGCATGGGCGTGGCACTGGCCACTTTTGTAATCATGACGTAGTATTCAAACAGAAACTTATCGTGTGTGCAAAGTTTCACAAGAATCGCTTGAGTAGAAGTAGTTGAAAAGGAATGTGTACTTATCTTTTTTATGGGCGTTACCCTGTCCATTTTCCAACGCAAACAATCTGGAAGCACATCCTTTTAAATAAAGAAAAAAAATCTGAAATCGTTTTATAAATAAAAATTGAAAAAGTGGTCATAACTTTTAATTTCGTCCAGCGATTATTATAATTTTTTTATCTTCAGAGAGTAGATGTATACTGCTTTTAGACCCTATACAAATTTTTTGTGCTGTATTTTTTTTTTTGCAAAAATCATTCCTAGTACAACCGCGATAGCAAATGCTCAATGCTCAATACACAAAAATTAATAAAAAATAATCTAATAATATTATGTTATATTTGGATCCATTGAATGATTCGAAAATTATAATTTGAATCCTACCTTCTCATATTTATATTAGTTACATTGGTAAATAATAAAAACACACACACACACAAAATATATACGTTTAGAATGAGAATCAGCCATACATATATTACACTGGTTCACAAAAAAAGGCACCTCAAAAATGAGATGTTTTTTAAGCTAAATTGGGGCTGCTGAACACGAATATGGCATTAATTTATTTTTCTTAAGAACCCTTTTCGAGATATTCGCGAAAAACTAGTTTTTTGCAGTTTGTAAAGATATTCCCAAAAATCTTGAGTACTGTTTACTTGAATTGAGCAAGTTTGACATTGTTGCATATTTATGTTTTTCCTCTTTCAGTTCATATTTATACTGTGTTGATCAGATAAAAGTTCACTGAATTACAAGCCTTTACATTTGAAAAAAAATAAATTTGTTGCGTTTTTTCAAAATTCACCATTTTGAAATGCTCCATTAAAGCAAACAAAAAATTTAAAATTTTTGTTTTGACCCATATCTTAAATAAAATTTTGTTCCCAACGTACAAAACGGAAAATTGTTAACAACGGACAAAAATTTAGAAAGTTACAATAGATATAGTGAAAACATCCGATTTTGTATTTTAATAAGAAAAAAATTGTTATGTATGAGTATAAGAAAAATGCCAGTTGGGCAGAATTAAATATTCTGGAAATATATCAACCATTTCTAACTCTTTAGTTCGATGAGTATAAAATTTTACATGGATATATCAAAGGAGTGTTCTTATTTAATTTAGGAAGATGAGCTTCCCATATATCTCAGGTTAAGAGGTATGAAGTGCAAAGTAGTGCGCTTCGGTCAAGTAAAATTTTTCAACGCTTGTCTGTTTCTCACTAGATTCAAACAATTTTTTGTGTCCTTATATACCTTGTGAAGTTCTAAAAAAGTCTTTGGTTAAACAAATATCTTGTGTAATTAGTGAGGTATACTCATTTTAATATTAAAATTTATAAATTTTTCAAATCCTTTATCCAGCATTTTTAAGATATCGGATCCAAATAACAACCGATTGTCACAATTATTTCTTTGTTACTTACATGGCAAAATTTCGAATAGTTAAAATAATAGTTGATGGAAGTACTCTTTCAGAGTAGGAAAATATACAATCTTTTATTTGAAAATTGAAATATATTGAATTTATGATAATTTTTGCCCAAAAAAAGCACCATAATTGTTTTCTCTATAAAATTTTTTTCTCAAGGATCAAATAATTATTATATACATGTCTAAAAGGTGTCTTTACAGATATGATTTTATAAAAACAACTTAATCGAATTTACAATTTTTGGTGGGCATGCATCCTTTTGAAATCTACATATTTTCAAGGTTTATTGGAACTTTCTTAGGAATTTTAATGATTATGAGAAACAAATCACAGTTTTCACATAAATTCCTATATAACTGCACAATTTCATTGGAAAATATCAATAGTGTACGATTTTATAGAATTAAGAAAAAATGTAATATGCACAAAACACCACATAGCACCATTTTCCACTTGTTTTGCCGTAAGTCTTTCATAAAAATTTTAATTATAAAAATCTGAATACAGTGTTGTAAACTACACATAATTTTGGTAAATTTGATGTGCGATATGTCGACCTCTCTTTTTCAAACGAGTAAAAGCAATGGAATGGAAGCAAAAACTCGTACAGACCAGAGGAACAACGAATGCAAATTAATATTTTGATGTGTTCACTAAATATGTTGTAACTTTCTCATATTTAGTCCGATGTAACTAATTTTAAGCTTGCTATATTTGGAACAAAATTTTCTTTCAGATGTGTGGCTAAAATAAATTAAAAAAAAATTTATTTTGCCTTACTGGAGCGTCTTAAAATAGTAAATTATAAAAAAAGCGTTTAAAAACAAAGTTGTTTCAAATCTAAAGACCTGTAACTCATTGAATTTTGATCCGATCAACACATTTTGAATATGGACTACTGAAAGAGCAAAAGAATATCTATGCAACAATGCCAAATTTGCTGAATTTTGGAAATAGCCTTATAAACTGCAAAAAACATATTTTTTGCCAATATCTCGAAAACGGTTCTTAAGAGAAATATACGAATGTCATATTCGTTTTCAGTGAGCCCAAATTACCTTAGAAAACATTTCTTTTTTGAGGTGATAGCAAAAAGTCGAAAATTTTTGAACTATTGTTGTTAATTTGATCAATAGTTCTACTCGATGAATTTTTGATCTATTTTTCTAACCTATTTATTTATGGCGACAGCAATTTTTACCGAAACTTCATTAGAGAAAACAAAAGATTTAAATATAGATTTTGTATTTTAAGAAATAAAACATAAAAATATTTTTATAACATAATATATTTCAAAGTACTTTTCATACTGCCTTTATATGTTATACATATAAAACAATAATCAAAAGGTGTTAAGACGGATGGCAATGATTCAGTTAAAAAGTAAAAGAAAGGAAAAATCGCTGCAAGTAGACACTACATGCATTTCTACATAAATGTATGTATGAATTCAAATCAACTAGAAAAGTTTAAATAAAACCGATAAATAGGGAAAAAACTACAAAAACGGTGTGAATGGAAACTATCATTTATTTATTAACAATACATTTGTAGTTGTTGTTGTTTTACGCTGTTGAAAGTATCTTTATTAACAATGGCTGAAAAAAAAAACAATCATATTAAACACACATTATGGAAACCATTAAATGCACATTTGACTACTGGTCTTAAGATAAAAACAGTGTGGACTGCGGGAGTTTGATTAAATGTGGCATAAATTTATATGTTTTGTCTGTATGTTGGGGTTATAAGTTTTTTTTAAATTTAAAATTCATAAAAAAAAATATCTAGCTTTTTGTCACATTAATGAAATTTTCAATGAAAAAAATGGTATGCATTAATCATGCAGTGGTGGGTTGGAACGTTTTAATTTAATATGCATTTTTTAAAATTATTATTGATAAATATATATTATTAACAATTAATTGATCGCCTGAAACTTGTTACTTGATAATTTTTGATAGTACCAAATATAGCCACAAGCTGAGAATCAGTATTAGTCATATCTCAATTACATCTAACTTATATATTTTTGGTTATAGCCCTGCCAAATAAGACATAGTAAGGCCAATCGAATGCAATAGTTTCAGGAGTTTTGAACATTAGCAAATTTAGTCCTTGGTATATACATATATCTGTGGACTTCAGACAAAATCACTTAAATCGAGTTAAGAGAGGCGTGAATTGACTTTAAAAATACATTTTTCATATATTCAATATATCTAGATAGCAAAAAATCATGAAGAAAAGTAATGGCCGTAGCTTTTGGGTTAGCTCCATTGCGAGGGTTTTTACTATGTTTTTCTCAACGTGCGTCATTTGTAAATAACATTGTAAAATAAAGTTGGGTTATGACTCTTAGAGTAAACGAAATAAACAGTTTTTTTTTCTCTCCTGTAAAATTGTGATTTCGCAGATAGCACTATTTGAATAGAAGACCTCGATACAGAAAATTAATTGCATATCTATTTCAAGCTCTCAAAAATATGTAACCGCAAGAAAGTCTGAAAATATGTAACTATTGGTGGACTTAATTCCTCTAAATCGAGCGTGTTAAAATCGACTCGATATACAGCGGAGGCACGATTAGGTTGCTTTTTGCATTTGGTGTACAGATCCCTAAAAATCCAATCTGCTTTAAATTTCACTATTTTCCTTGTAGTTTTGCCTTTCGGTTTGTTCTACTTGAAAAATACAATTTTATATAAACCAACGGAATTTATTTTCTAGCCGCGATAAGACGATAGCACAATTTCTTCATCATTACTAAATCCAATGCAAAGTGTTACGGCCCTAATATAGATATTAAAATTTTTATTATCCAGTTTACTTCAATATCCATCACTACTACGCCTTAAATATTAACCAAAAACATAATCTAAATTTCCTTAAAAGATTCTTATCGTTCATTTGGACTTAAACAAAAAATTTTGTTCATCTATCTACAATAAAAAACTAAAAACTGCTAAAAGTGTTATAAAAAATATATAATAAAGTACTAAAAAACGATAATAAAGTGTATAACAAAAATCAAATTACCTTAATAATATTAATCTAATGTTGTAGTATGACATTGAACAAGAATTAGAGATAAAGTTTGCTTAAATAAATAAAGATAAAACCAATTAGTAAAAGCAAATTACCGCACTTACACACATACGCACTTACTCACACGTACTCACCTGTATGCTTTAAAAACGCGTATTTTAAATTCCAACACTTTACTTATAATTTATCATGTTTTATCAAAAGCAACAAGTAAATTTTCCTTAGTTGGTCAGTGTGTTCTGTTCAAATCAATTACTTTAAAGCTCATTTTGTTATTATCAGTAGAATCAATTATATACATTTTATTTATCTTAAAAGACTAACAACAGCACAATACCAACATTAAAGATTAAACACAAATTTTTATTTAATCATTTAAACAAATACAGATTAGATTAAAACATAACTTGAAAATTTCGCAATTAATTATAATTTTATTAAGCTGTGTTGTAATATCGTAAAATAATGTCAAGATTATAGTCATTCTTTTTGGGAAAGTTTTAAAATAATCATGATAGATAGAGGATTTGTTCATTATTAGTTTGATATAACTTTGAGAAGTTGTGCTACAACTGTGATAAAATCAAATGATTGACTGATACAAAATATTTATAGTTCTTCAACACATTTAAGATGTGAAATAAACATCTGATCTCTGTTATCTCTACGGTAAAGTACATGATTATTGCTGAAATGTCACAGGTAAAAGTCGGAATAATATTTTTGGTCATGACCTTTGATGACCACTTTACTTTTTTGATCTTTTATGGTCCCCTAAATACAAAAACAGTAAAAATCTTAAATTCTATTGATAAATTTGTTTTTTTTAAGTTTGGAATTTTTGAAGAGGCTGCTCCACCGATTTGATCATAACTTGGGAAAAGATTGTCTAAATTTATTACAAAAACCACTATAAAAATTTGACATAAAATTGTCTTTAAGGTGTTATAATATTTTTTTATACTAAACGCTTTCAGAATTATTCAGACCGCAATGATAAAATGATGTTTTTTTTAGCAAAAATTTGATTTTTTTGAATTTATAAAAAAACAGAAATTTGAGAAACTTTCCATTTTTATAAACTGATCAGATAGATACATATGCTACAAATAAAATTAGCTTTGTTTCATGAAAATGAATTAATAGATATTGATTTTATTTACAATAACGTAAAATTACCTGAGTTTTGCAAAAAATTGAGTTTTGACGAGGCTGCTCCACAGCTAATTATTATAACTTAAGAAAGACGACTCCAACTTTATTAAAAATAATTTGCATTTTAAGCACCTTTAAGATACTTTAATGTTATATTTTTTTATATCTCAGCAAAAACGTTGCTTACTGGTAGGCAAAAAAGTATATAAGGATTTAAATCGTAACTACTTACAAGTCAACTCGATAACCACTTATTTGTATTTGAGAAGTCTAAAAAAAGGGGTACCTACCCCTTACAAATGTATTTACATTGTCACAACAATTAACTAGCTACTATTTAGCTTACTTGAAACTAAAAAATAAGAAGTCAAATAAAAAAATTAGAGTTAAAAAAATGTAAATACATTAAACTTAAATATATTTTAAATTTTTGTTTCTTAGCCCATCTGAGATACGAACCAGTGCTCGGTTAGATTTGAAGAGAAGTACTTTACATACTCGGCTATTCTTGACTTATAAGTTAAAGCCACAAACTACTTTCAGATAATGAGAAAAATACGAAGTAATTTTATTAAAAACTAGGTAGTAATTCTAATTTGAAGCATAGTAATAACATAAATAAGTACCACTCATTACTTCGTAGCCCATTAATAAAGTACTGCTGATTATAAAAATTACAAAAGTTTTTGCTGGGATGCTTAAAGCTTTCGGAGTCATTCAAAACGAAATAATAAACAAAATATTTATTTTTTGTAAAATTTAAAAATTTTGTTATCTTAAAAACTCATAAAAAATCAAAAGCGGCAAAAATTATCATTTTCATTACTGGATCATGAAGCTACATATGTATATCTTAAATGAATTATGGTTATTACACGAAAATCGATCGATAAATTATGCCTTTAAGCAAAATAAAGTGAAGTTACTTGTTTTTTGGAAAATTATGAATAATTTTTTAGCGGGCGTTAAATCCCCCTTTTGCACATACATAGTTATACTGTATGTATCTGCCAATGATATTTTTAGGCCTTACGTTTAAGGTATAATGTGTGTTTTTGTATAACCTATTAAAAATTATTTTTCTTTGAAAATATTTTTAAGTTTTAATAATAACATCATCATTAAGCATTTACGAAATTTTATTTTGTTAAATGTGTACAACTGTATGTTCATTTAAAGTATTTACACAACTGAATGAGAGAGAACTAATGCAACAAAAATAACGAATTGTTTCACTCAAATATCTTCACTAAACAAAATTGTTATAATTGCATTCCTTTGCTATCATTGTTGTATGTCGTCATCGGGGTTGTTTTTTTTTGCGGCACAGAAAACTTGTTTTTTTTTATTGGTTATGGTGTTTGCATCCTAAACAAAAGTCAAACAAAAAATTCACTGAATCAGTAAAGAAAATTTACTGAAAATTAAATTTTTAAGCTTGTCTAAAGCTTTTGTTTGATAATTTTTTGGAGATAGTTTTTTCTGTGTACCGATATCTCTCTATATAATACAAAATTATATTACATCACATTCCGGAAATATTTAAGCCGCTACTGATGCAGATTTTAAATATATAACTAGAACTTTTATGTATTTTTATTTTTTAAAAAAAATTTTTTAAGCAATTTTTATTTTTATAAACTTTTTATTATATAATTTTTTTTGTGTCCAACTTTTATGATATCTCTAAAAGTACTGAGTAAATTTTGAAACAATGTTTGCACTGCTTCAAGATTATTTTGTTGTCGAATTTCAATTTTATTTCTTTACTGAATAGGGAAAACCCTTCTCCTTAATTTTTTACATAACGATATATCGGGAAAACTAGAGCTGATGAAAAAAAAAACGGAGAGCAGGTTCGCGTTCAGCGTTCCAAATAACTAAAGAAACAACTTAAATTTTTAGCGAAGCAAAAAGTTTTTCGAGATTTGTAATTATGTGCAATTAATACGCGAGAATAGTTTTTTTGGCATGCAGTTAACGCTTGCATGCCACTATTAAGATATAGGATGAATTCGTAAATTCAGCAAATCTGTGCATCCGGTCTGCAAACTATTGCAACAGTAATAAAAATGATGCCCTTGTTGCAGCAATCTGTGACAGCACTGTCAAGTGTTTGTATAAAGAAAGTTTTGACGAAAAAAAGTATTCCCAAGTGTTTGTTTTCGAGTGCATAACTTTAATTATTGCACAATTACTGAATTTATGAACGTACGCATAGTTATTGACAGATATCTACAGTCTATATTTTGTTAAAATCTGTTTAGTATTTGAGAGCTATAAGATTTTAAAGTTGCTACTAATATATGTGCATGTAGCTTACGTGAATATATTACCTTAAAGTTAAACAAAATATCTACATATGTGTGTTCATAGATTTCGTTTTTGCAAAGAGAAAAATTGTTTCTCTGCGTTAAATTGCTGTTATTGCAGGAAAGGCATACAACTAAAAGTTCAGTATATTGAACTAGTATATTTGAAGGTATGAATGTTTTTTAATATTTATTTTTTTCTCTGTGCTGAATTGGTATAAACGGGAAGAAAGTTCAATATATTGAAATAGCTTTCTTGCAGGTATGACTGCTTTTTAAACATTTTTATAGCATGATCAGGAGCGCTAAAACTATTTTTCTATGAAACTTAATGAAATTATTTACATCCCTAATACGGACTAATGTGTCGTCCGATGCCTATACTGGGTTATATTATTCGATAGCGATAATTCATTGACAAGTCACAAGGTGCATACAAAGTATATATAACCAGTTGAGCTTTAGGCGGATTTTTATGGCATTAGTGGTGGTGCAAAAAGGATTGAAACGTTTTATTCAGATATCAGAACTGTCGGCATTTACATGGCTAGTCTGACCACTATCAAGTGTCTTGATTCAAAGGTAGTGAAGAAACCAATACTATTTGTTATAAAAATTGCATACATAAATTTAAAATTTATTGCACTAATCTGCCGCCTTACGGTGGACTAATTCATTGAACCTCTTTTCTAAAAATAAAATTTAGTTATTTCTGTGTACAACAATTCTCTTTATACCGTTTATAATATAACCTTCTTTGCTGTACTGTTGGTAAAATTTTAAGTAACTTTTCCGATTTGAAATAATTTTTTATCAATCATTATGATATTGACTAAATATAATCTTTGTGGGGTGTAAGGTTTTATATGCTTCAAATATCCGATAATTTTATTTAAAGACTTATTTAGATAAATACTGCCATAACTTATACATACATGTGTATATGATACCAACAAAGAAAATTGTATAATTTTTTAGATATATTTTATTGATTTTTTATGTGGTTTATGTCATTTAGTTTGAAACGAATTTGTTTGCTTTTATTTAACAAATGTCATTGTTGCTGTTTGTTTTAATAAGTTGTCGTCACTGAAGATTGTACAACCAGCCAGGGATTTAAGGTGCATGCACAGAGAATGTAGCTTAAACGTATTTCTAGTGTTTGACATAAAGCATTAGAAAAATCTCTTCATTTGGATTAGTAGTCACGCAAATTTTGTTTGTTTGCGTTTAGTGATGATGGTGGAATTCTGCAGGTTTTATCGATTCAAACGTTTCTATTTTTAATATATATGACAATTCGACCTTTAATATACGAACAACAAAAAACGCAGATTAGAATGGTAATTGAATTAAAGACTTAGAGGAATTCAAAGGTGTTATCCAGAACAGGAGGAGGTTTGAAATAAAAATAAAAAACTTGGCAAATTAATCAATTCAATAGGTAAGCAAATAGAAAAACATTTTATTCAAGAGCTAATAAACAAATTCTGATATACCGACCATGTTTCTTAAATAAAACACTGCTACACAGTATAAACAATTTAGAAATCCAACAAATGAATTGTTTTAATTACATACTAAAAAAATTTGCTTAAATATAACTTCTAATGTGGGAAAGGTCAAACCGAATGTTCACAAGCACTTCTCTCTCTCTCTCTCTTTCTCTACCTTGCTTCCCACAAATAATTTTGCGAGTTCCAGCACATTGAATTGCATAAATAGGATCTTACTGATGGTCAAAAATCATAAATTACTTGCTAAAACGCAAAGGCGTACCCAGTGGCTTAGCTAGGAACTTCTGGATTGGAGGGCTTAGCCACCCCCAGAAATTCAAGATTTTAGCGTAATTTTGATAATATAAGCGAACTGTAGGGGCTAATGTGGGCCTTAGCCCCTCCAGAAAATGTTCTAGCTACACCTATGGGCGTAAGTTAGTAGAAATTACAGGTGTCTTGATGAGAAAAACCGCGTTTGTTTTAGACGATATTTGTAAATTTAATTAAAATTTAAGATTTTCTAGTCGGAATGGCGGCAATATCGGTGGCTCCAAAAAAATTTTAGTCTGAAATCGCGGTTTCGCGGATTATAAAGTCACTGAAATGGATATATGAAAAAATCCTTATTATAAATCTTGAGAAGGGATCTTTAGATGAGATACTATGCACTGCATGTGGGGTATGGTGTCCTTATAGACGATTTGAAGATGAATGTTGGCACAAAGGGAGGTGTAGAAATAACAATGGCAGGATATCTGTAGGGCAGATTTTTTGGGTATGTATTACTTTAAATCACAATGGTTCCACTGCGTTCAACTGTAATTAATATAATTTAGCATTATCCTTGTTAAATTAACCTAACACAAAGCTCAAAATTTAATATAGCAAAAACGGTCCCATCATTGCTTAGAAAAGGATCTTAGGGCAAACTAAATATTTAACTATGTATTCACTTACAATCTAGTTAGTACTCACGTACGTTTATATGCTACACTTAACTCTTGCAGCATTTTAATATACACCTCTCTGATTCATAATTTTGTGTACTTATTTTTCACTTTTTCTCTCCTTTTGTTCAAGTGTAAATGATGATGATCACTAGCAAACATTCACAAAAGGGATTAAAATTTATAAACACAAGAAGTCAAGACAGTCAAAAGAAGCAAAATGTTTATATATATTTATAAAAATTAATAAAAAATTTTTCCTCTGTTTAAAACTGAAATAAGACTTTGTTTGTTGGCCTAACATATACATATATGTACGCACGTAAATACATATGTACATACCCTGAAGAAAATGTCGATAGTAAAACTATACTAATTCACAATTATCTTTGTCGCCACTACTACCCAGCAAAAACTTTTGTGATTTTTGTAATCGGTAGTACTTTATTAATGGACTACAAAGTAATGAGTGGTACTCATTTATGTTATTACTATGCTTCAAATTAGAGCGTTTACTCAGTTCTTAATAAAATTATTATATATTTTTCTCATTATCTGAGAGTAGTTCCAATTTGGTGATATGTATTAATAAAATAAGTAGACAACCACTTTTTAGTCAACATGTGTTTTTATATGAAAACTAATTTTTGTCGCTTAAACTTATAAGTCAACAATGGCTGAGTAGGTAAAGTTCTTGTCTTGAAATCTGAACGAGCACAGGTTCGTATCCCCGATGGGTAAAAAAATAAACAAAAAATAAAAATATCGAATAAATATAAATAAAATATAATACGTGTAAAATTTTTTTAAAATGTTAATTTGTTTATTTGACCACTTATTTTTTAGCTTGAAGTAAGCCAAATAATAACTAGTTAATTGCTGTGAGAATGTAAATACATTTGTAAGGGGTGGCCCTTATTTTTTGGACTTCTCAAACATAAATAAGTTGTTATCGAGTCAAATTGTAAGTAGTTACGACTTAAGTCCTCATATACTTTTTTGCCTACCAGTAAGCAAAGTTTTTCCTGGGTACTGACTAATTATAGCACAGGCAATGTTCTGTGTTATAGACATTAAGAATTTGCTTGTGATTGAGATTCCACTAGTTACCTCAGAACTATTGACTTGCTATTTATTGACCACACTGAGACATTGCGACCACATTGAGACATTGGCACCAGAGTTTCACTAGTGTATTTTCATGATTCTAGGCAATACATATACAACTTTTTACTAGGCAAAGCAATTAAATTATAATTTTTATGAAAATTTTAGTTTTTTCGTCCAGCCGCATGTACTCGTATTTTCAACACAGCAAATAAAACAATAAAAAATCGTTTTGTAGCTGCCAAAAACTTCGCTTCCCATTAAAGGCAAAATAATAGTTTTAAACGATTCGTAGATAATGTCATCAAAAAGGCACCAAACATGTCGACAAAAGTGGTGACATGAAGATACTTGGCTCCTGGCTTCCTTCAGGGTATGTACATTATTTTTATATGTATACGTTTTGAGGAAATGCTTATACATTAGAAGCAGATGAAGGGAAGGGTATTGGAAAAGTTGAAAAAAATATCACTTTTGTTATTAGTGTTGGTTGTTGGGTGTTTGTTAAAACGGAGTTGTTGAGCTGCTTAACTAAATCCGGCTTAAAGAAAAAACTGACAGTAAATTAATGTTGACGCATAGTCATAGTTTTTAAGAGTTATTTTTTGTTGTTGTTCTTGTTGCTGTTTTTGCATTTAAGAAACTTGTGCTCAAGCCTTATAAAATATAAACACAGACATTTGCTTACAAACAGACTTCGGACTTAAGAGATAAACATTAATATTTATTTCATTTATTTGAAAGACATTTAGCAAAATAAAAGTAAACAGAATAAGAAAATAAATGTCATACATTAACATTAGAAAAGACGACGTGATATTTTGTATGGTTCTCTTAGATGTACTCTTTTTCTTTTATGCTTTAAAACAGCGGTCTATAAACTGTACCTATTTAAAATATCGATGGCATATTAAAAGAAAAATAAAACAGAAGTAAAACATCGCTAAATCTATTAGAATGAACTCTAAATACACAAAATGATCATGTAACGTTCTTGCCTTGTTTAACTGCTGCATTGTTCATGGGCTAAAAAATGGAACCTTTGTTTTGTTTTATGGGATGTTTCGTTTATACCAAATTGCTCGGATTACTACGTCTTCATAATAGGATTAACATATTTAGCATACAATAGTATTATTTCAGCAAATTTTCGAGAAGAAAGATAATTTTTAACTGTGCAAGTCTTAAGAGGTACACTGTGGGAAATTTTGTACCAATTGTATTCAGCGAGCTCGTCCTATGACTGGTGAAAATGGCTGTCATACATTATGTTCCCCAGTTGTGAGCGAAAATTATTTTAATATATATTTTTTATGGTAAAACACTTTATTTTTCTTAAATCTTGACTTTTTGGAGAAAATCTGCGCGTATATCCACATTTATGAACAGGATCTCTTTAATTTTTGGCAAAATTCTTAGAACTATCAGCATTATAAAACGTAGTTGTTGGAAGTTTTAAAATCTACAGTCACCATTTTCTATAGGGCCCTAAAGACAGAAAATATTTTTAAAATTGGCTATTTACGGCAATTGCTGAATGTAGGGTACATGTCCAAAATACGAAATAATTGTCAGTAAACAAATTGTCAATGCATTGCTTTTTGCGATATGTGGTTAAAGACTGAATGTGTTAAAAAAAATTTTTTTTACAACATTAAAAATAATGAAGATTTGAATTTTTAGCCTTTTTTTAACTTCATGAATGCAGATATTTAAAAAAAACAGTTTTCTTCAGTTTAACTGAGAATTTTGTCAAGAATCGAATGTTGAATCTGAATTTTAAATATAATTGTAAACTAAAAAGTTATATTCGAAATATTTACTAAAATAAGTCAAGACCAAAAATTCGCTTTTTTTTTTAAATCAAATACACACAGAAAAAATTGGTTGGAATAACGTAACGCTAATAAAATATTAGTTGAATAGACCATATTTCAACTCATGCTATAAATTTTATTGGAATCCAAAAATTAGTCCATGTTTATTACCATAAGAGCATAATTGTAATAAGGATACGATTCTGACACATCTTAAATTGATTAGATCAATCGATCGTATGCTTTTGTCATGCGCAACCGAATAAAATATTAGTACCAATTATTGGCATTTGCAGCTAAAAAAAATTGTCTTTCTAAATTTAGTTTACTTTTTATCGGTTGTTCCAACTAAAGAGTGGTTAATTTTATTATCATTGATACGCCTAACCGATTAAAGGCTTCGCATTAGCAATTATTTATAATTGTAAAATAACATCTTTTTATTAAGAATTCTATGATAATACATGTTTACAAATTGTGAAAAAACTTTTTCGTTCGCTAGAAATGAAAGTTATTTATTTAGCTATTTGGAACGTTGAACACGAATCTGCACTCCATTTTTCCCCATCAGCTCTAGCTTTAGCGATATAGCGTTGTGTAAAAAATAAAGGCACTTTCCCCATAACTTAGGTAGGGGATTATCTATTCAGTAAAGAGCAAAAACCGAAATTCGACAACAAAATAATCTTTAGGCCGTGTAAATATTCTTCCTAAACTTGCTTAACACTTTCAGAGATATCATAAAAGTTTAACAAAAAAAAAAAGAAAAAAAATAAATAAATAAAAATTTTATAAAAAATTTTAAATTTTTTGGTTTTTAAGAATGCATAAAAAATAAAGATATAACAACGAGTTTATTTTTCATTATGTAGCTTGTAGCTAAATCTATTCCAAAAAAAAAATTGAGACGTTTTTTATTGAATTGGGTGCCCAACTTTTGATATTATTCATAATGCAGTGACAGAATACAACAATAATTTCTGACTTTTTGTTTGTGTTTGCTACTGTTGTATGGAAATTCAAATTTTATCAATTCAGTTCTGCCACTAAATTGTGAATAAAATCAAAAGTTGTATACAAATTTCAATGAAAAATGGCTCAATTCTTTTGGCATACATTTAGCTACATTCTACTGGACCGTTGTTGTATCTTTATTTTGTTATAAAGTTTTAAAAACAAAAATGTAAATAAATTTTATAAAAAATGATTTTATTTCCTCAAACTTTTACGATATGGCCAAAAACTACTGTACAGATTTAGAAATAATGTTTGTACGGCTTAAGAATTATTTTGTTGCCGAATTTTGAATTTCTTACTTAAGTGAATAGAGCATGGCCTTCTCAAGGTATGCTCATATATGTCCTGCAAGTGCCTTCATTTTTGACATAACAATATATCTCGAAAACTAGAGCTGATAAAAAAATTCTAATTATATATTAGAAATCTGTATAGCATATGCAATCGGTAACGGCTAAAAAATTTTCGGAACGCGATGTACAGTAAACTTGTGTAATTGTTGCAACAACCAAAATTCGATTGACAACTAATTCGTTTGTCTCAACGAATCTGTTTTCTCTGTGTATCTTAAAAGGCTATGGGAGATACGGAAACAGATGTGCGGACATTATTTTCTTGTATTTTTAAGTTTAACTCAAAGCGCCTTAAGTTTTTAAAATCGAATAACATATAAAGAAATCTTTTTTGAATTCAAGTTTTTTTGAGCCCAAGATGGTCAAATTTTTAAGTCCTCTCTTGCTTAAACAAGCGTGCGTTATAAAGCTTGACACCTCCTCTAATGATGTTCGAAGTTTCAGATAAATACAATTATCAGTCTAGATGTTCAAGATTTATTACCATTTATTTTGCAAAAGTCCCCACTGTGTAATGCAATTTGAAAAGTATTAAAAAAACCAGAACCTATAAAAAATTTTATCTAAATAAATCCATATTTTTTGTAGCCCCGACTATTCTCTTTAACATGACATAAGAATAATGTTTGTATATAAAAGAGAACGCACTGTGTGATGTGACAACGACTAAGAATGAACCTCCTGTCGCCTTCGGCATACACCCTGTCTGTTTGGGCCTGCCGTCTTTGGCCTGCTATTTTCGGCCTTCTGCCACTTTTTAACTTTTTACCCGCAAAAAAGAAAATTTTTCTTAATATCACTTCTAATTCGGTGATTAGGAATCGAAAAAGAGAACTTGCTACAATGGCAACCCTATGTAAAAATCATTAGAAATGTTTCAAATTTGCACTACCTCCGGATCGAAAAGTCTTCATTTTCGGGACTGCTTTGGCGTGTCTTTTTTTACTGGGATGTAATGAAAACGTAGAAAATGCACATGCAATGTTCAAAAGATGAGTAAAAGAATACTTCTATTGAAAAATGTCATTCTACATGATAAAATACACATCGTGTGAACTCACTTTACGTGTTGTCATCAATGCAATAAAAATTTACATTCACAATTACTTTTGACACAGACTGAAGCATCATTTTATTACTAGAATATGTAAGTTTGAGTCTTATATTTAAAAAAAAAAAAACGAACCATCAACGATGTACTACTCCAATGTAATACTTTTTTACATTTTCTGTTTTGTACTTTAAACGTTTATTGTATTTCCTCAACTGTGACAAACCGTTAACGACAAAGGGAAGTTAGACGCCTTCTGGTGATGATAATACACACATATACACGGGGGACATATTCATACATACTTACATAGTTAGTTGTAAGTACAAGTTACAATATACAAACTTATGCACCTACATTTATACTTACAAGCAGTTAACAGCAAATAACATTTGGCTGACAAAGGACAACAGGCATCAGCGAGGGACAAAAAAAAAATATATATAGGAAACACTGAAAAATATAACAACAAATTAAAAGCGAAAGTCTCTATTAAAAGGTGGTCTTGACAAATAATTAATAATCTACATTTACAGATACATATATGTATAATATTTTATCACACATAAGATGGTTTATTATCTTGCAAATTAAAACAAAGATCATTACCTTTTAATTAAAGTCGAATATATAATTCTGAGTTTTTTTTTTGGAATAAAGACGCAAAGTATATCTTAAAACTAATTTTTTTCAGTAGAGCCCATGATATGAAATGTTTCAAACTTTTCTTTTGTCACTTTCGTATATATGTAAGTATAATATACTTTGTACAGTGGTCGGCATATTTATTTTGACACATGAGAAATTTTACCATTTTGAATTTTTTCAGATTTCCAAAAAATTAAAACTTCCCAATTTTTTAAAATGAAATTTGCATTTATTTAATAACTAAAAAACATAAAATCATAACTTCTTAAATTAAATTTGCATTCTATGCAACTAATTTAAAAATGTAGGGGGTGGCATAAGTATATTACTAAAGCGCTTTGTGTAAAAATTTCAGGAATAAGTAAAGTAAGAATGAGAGCCGACCAAAGATTCATTTAACCGCATATGTTAACTTAAGTGAAATTTACTAAGTAATAAGAAACTAAAAATTCAGATAATCGGTCATGTCACAGAGTTCAATTCCGTTCGGAAACGGAATTCAACCTACCCCATTTTTGTAGCAGCTGGTGTCTAAAAAAGAAAACTAAAATACGCATATTAGTCAGGTGTGTCCAGACTGTTGACGGCGCTAGTATGCTGGCGTATGCTCCAGTTAGAGCTTGACATCTTGGGGTGGACTGAATTCCATTTCCGAACGGAATTGAACTCTGTGACATGGCCGAATAACAACGTATCTCTGCTTGTTTAAATAATGCAGATCACACGAACACTTTCGTCTTTTGCCATAAACGTGCAATTTTCGTATGCCTTACTTTTAACGTGTAACAAGTTTTCAGCTGTTTTATGTAAAACACAATGGCTAACATTTTTGTAAAACATTTTAAACCTGTATCTCCTAGCAGTACTGGTCTTTTTGGCCCCCAAATAAATAAGTCGTAAAAAAGTCCCCTTCACCGGCATTATAGCAGGCTTATTTATTCAACAAAAGAGTACCCCGTTGTGTTTTACATAAAATTGTTAAATAAATGTTATACCTTAAATGTGCAAAAGGAGGGAAATTTAACTCCCCCTAAAATGAATCCCAGTTGTAAACTTTCAAAACACCGATACGCGTATGTATTTTTTGTGACCTCCACCAGAATCTGGTGTTATAACGTTGTTAATTAAAAACAAATATAACCTTTGTTGTACAGTGTAAGTATTCGAAATTTTAAAAATATAGGTGACTTCATTTTTATTATTAATAAAATCAACCTTTACTAATCGATTTTCATGAAATAAATCTTATTTTTATTTTTTAACGTGCTTTTTCCCAAACTAATATTTTACTTTTTAAGTAAAATATTAAATTTTTATTAAAATACATTGAAATCTTATTTTATTTGTTGTATGTGTGGCTTTATTGTTGTATATGTGGCTTAATAAGAATTGCAAATTTTAGCCTTTTTGGATTTTGTATAAATTTTTAAACAATAAAAATTTTTTAATTTTGCCTAAATAATATTTTTTTCATCATTGCGGTCTGAATAATTCCGAAACCTTTGAATATATAAATATATTTTGTTTGAACGCCTTAAAGACAATTTTATTTCAAGTTTTTTTGTTATTAAATCGGACTACCCGTTCCCAAGTTATGATGAAATCAGAATAGCAGCCTCTTGAAAAGTTTAAAATTTTAGAAAAAATTAAAAAAAAACGTATCCAGAGAATTTTAAATTTGTAGTTAGAGGACCATAACACACCCAGAAAAGGTAATGATGATCAAAGGTCATGACAAGAGTTCATTTATTTTTTATTTAGAAACAGAAGTAGCACACTCAGTTAATTAATGCCTTCCAGTTAATTAATAAAGTGGTGCCTTCTTTGGGAAAGCGATAGTGTAGGTGGTGAAGTGGGAGAGATTGAAGAAAGCCTAATTTATTTACAACTCTGCTCTTGAGCGTTTTTGGGGCAGTATGGCATCGCTTTTGGTGTTAAGCTATGTAGCTATAAGCTATGTAGCCGTTTTATTAATTATTATACTTTGCCGACGATGTGCATTAAGTATATGTCAGTATTAATCGCTGCTGGTACTGCCAAATGATCAGTACTATGCCTTCATCGCTTTCACAGTCCAACTGTAATCAACACAATGGCATACTAATGCACAGGCTTGCCTAAAACTAGTCTCGAACTCAAGACCTCAGGGTTGGTGGTCAACACGCTACCCAGGAAAAATTTTGACGGCAAAGTCATAAGTTAAAATGCTAATAAACATACCCTTCACAACTTTTACTTTGGCATTTTAACCAATTACTTTAACATGGCGATGTCATTGCAGGCAAGTACTTACCACATTTGATTATAAATAACAAGTTATAAATTTCAATATTTAGAAGGCATTGAATACACAAAAAAGAATAAAAATTAAATGTCTCTGCTAAGCATTGAACTCATGCCGTTTTCAGTTATTGTGTTATTTATGACAAGTGTTTTGCTCACTAAGCTACTACACAACTAGTTTGTTGTGGCGTTAAAACCTGTTTTCAGAGAGATAGAAAGCATAATTCGCTTACAACCCTGCTATTGCACGTTTTTTGTAGAGCAGTGTTGCAGACCCTCTGGTGTCAAGTGGAGGTATTCATTTGTTTAAGCTGTGTAGCCATTTTATTAGTTCTTTTAATTCGCTGACGGTTCTGCTACAATCCCGATGAAGGAGGGTGCTGTGAAGGGTATTAGGATATGTTAGTATTGATCGCTGCCGTTACTGCCAAAGTGATTATGCCTTCAGCACTTTAACAGTACAACAATAACCAACACAAAAACACACCAGTACACAGCAGAAAAATGAGTGATATTGTTGGCTTGCCTGAAACTAGTCTTGAACTTAAGACCTCACGGTTCGTAGTCAAACGAGCTAACTAGTCAGCCAACAGCATAGGGATATCAATCATATAGCAAACACTACATCTGGATAAGTTTTATACACCATTAGATTCAGTTTTAAAAGACCCCTCAAATACTGCACTAATTTGCTAAGTTTTCTTGGAAAAAAATATACTATTTTAGACTCGATCCGGCTTAGGAACTTCTATCATAAAACAAACCAGTCCTTAATTTCAGTATGATAACAAAAATTCAGTTTTCATCTACATACAAAGTGAGTCAGTCTAATGTACAGACTTATATGCAGGAGCCACATTTTTCAATGATTTGTACAGTTTCTAATCTCTCTTAACGAAGTAATTATCAAATTTTATCTAATTTTCTTAAAAAAGTCTACACAGTACATACATGCATATGTATAAATCTCTGAAAATGATGGTCTGTCTTTTATTTCTTATTTGAAATGGCAAATGTTAAAAAAAATTTCTAAAAAATGTTATAACAATATTTTCTTTATACAACTTCCTTTTGATATCATGGCCTGATCAGGAAATAAACATTAAATAGGATTATCCCATAATTTATGATCATTAACGACAGAATTTGTTTCAATATGCAACCAGGCACTTCAATTCACATGACAAAATGAGACAAAATACAAAAACAAAACTTTAAGTAAAATGATCATTAGGGAACCTTTTTTGCCTAGAATATTAGCACGATCATCGAAAAGATATCAAAAAACTACAATAGGAATGAATAGAGAAAACTAAACAATAAGGTTGGTTATGTGACATATAGTAAAACCAAGTGACACAAAAAAGTAGTTGTGCCATATAAAACATTATTATTACTTATATTTCTTCTTCTACTTGTATATACAAATTGTTATAGAAATGCACGCATATAGAAAAATATATGAAATTTAATGATAAGCAAACACACACACTCACATGTCAAACTATATATTTAGTACAAACCGGAAGAAGGGTCAAGACAATAGTTTTAATGCACTTACTTACACACATTTCTCAGCGGGAATGTAAGGCAAAAAATAAAATTTTTAAGGCAAGGAAAAAAAGAGGAACTTCTATGCGAAAGGAAATGCTAGACAAATAGCTGTGAAAAAAATATATATATAGAGAAGATTAACTTATCTTTATTTTGTTCTTGATATGCCCCTGCCAGCAATACGGGCGAATTCTATAATGATACAATGACAATCAGTATTTACGAAGCTATTGGTTAAAATATTCACCTGTTGTTTCAGTTTGAATAAGAATGTTTAGTATTGTTAGCTATACAAGTGCTTATATTCTTATATTCTTGCTAGTAGATATAATAAAATCCTATAATTGTTGAACCAATTTTAAGTAAAATTTTTTTTATATATAAGATAATTTTTAAAGACCAATAAATATATATTACCTCATATTTTCTGTATTGTGAGATACTTTTCCATTAAAATATGTTTTACTATATAAAGCGCGTGACTCATATCATATTTTCATTCCACTTTAGAGAATTATTGCATGAAATTAAGTAAAGAAATCGCAGCTTCCCAAAATTATTCGATGTTATTATGCAAATCAACCATGCACAGGATGTAAGAGAATCTTCTTATTAGAATAAAAACTTGAGCATATTTGAATACATTTAATGGATTTGTACACTAATAATTTTATACATAATATTCATATTATATCTTTATAGTTTTTTTTCTTTGGAGCTAAATAAAATCACATAATATAATTTATAGCCAAAACAAGTTTGTGTCATGCATTTTACGCTCACATTATGCAACCAATTTTGACAAAACTAATACTATATTAAAGATATTTAATGAAATATGTGCACAATCTATATATTATGCTGAAATCGGTTCGGTATTGTGCAAGCTGTAAGAGTATCAAGTTGCTATTAATATATTCGCACAGAGTGCACGTGAATGAATGTATAAGCTTAAAGTAAAAAAAAAAAACATTAATATGTGGTTGTAGATTTTTCATTTGCAATAAGAACACTATACAATATTTTTTCTCAGCTTTGAATTGGTGCTGCTGTAGGAAATGCATAAGACTAAAGTGCAGCAGAATTCAACAATGGAGTTTTCTTTTCTACAAAAAATGTTACATTGTTTGCATTTTTCAATGAAAATTTTCAATATAATAATTTTTCGAGGAAGTGAATTTATTAGAAATTATTGTATCATCCCTTACGAAGGTAAATTTTTGCTTTAAAGGAATACTAAATTGTGATTTTTTTTACTAAAAAGAAAAATATTTTACATCCGAAGTGATCTACTTTGCACGTCGTTCCTCTACTCGTGAGCAATATGGAAAACAGTCCTTTGCTATCGTCATGAGAAATTTTATATTGGTCGGACTATCGGGATTGGAATGGTTGATTTTTACTTAATATATTGTAACTTTCTCATTTTCTGCTTGATGTTAACAATTTTACTCCTAGTACGTTGGGAACAACATTTTTTTTAAGATTGCTGCAAAACATATTAAAAAGATAATCTTTTTTGCCCTAATAGAGCGACTTAAAATTGTGAATTTTGAATAAAACGTAATATATCAAATTATTTTCAATCTTAACGCATGTAACTCAATGAATTTTGTTCCGATCAATACAGTGAACTGCTCTCAAGATTTGGCTGTGTATATCTTAAAAAACAAAACAATATACGTTTTATTGGTACTTAGCAGCCCCAAATTATCATAAAAAAACTTATATTTTTTGAGGTTCATTTATTTTGTTGCATACTGCAATTGGGGCATGCAGGGGCGATGGTGAATGAGTTGTGTGCGACCCGCTGTCAAACTAACGTGGAATTAAGCCACACAATGGTTCAGAATCGCGTTTCATTGGCCAACACTCTGTAACTTTTGTACTTATAAATATTTTTATGTAATTATGTTTTTAGTGGATAGATAATATCTTAATATTTTATCCAGTTTTAGTTTTATTAAAATCAGTATAGTAGTTTTAGAGAAACTTAAGGTTAAAATTGAACTTTAGATTTTTTTTAATTATGCATAGAAATGCGCGTTTTTTATTTATTTTTTTGCTGAAAAAAGGCCTTAAATGAAAATTAAATCATCTTTATAAAACAAGAAAGTAGGGGTTTTGAAAATTTAATGCATAAGCCAAGTTTTTTCAGTCATAAATACATTCTAAAATTTCGGTTATATGAATACACATATATACATACATAATTATGTAAGAGATACCCAGATATATATAACTGAGCCGTTTCTAATAAATGAATATTTTCGCATTGAAGAAAACCGACTTCAGTGCGAAGATTTTATAGAACATATTAGAAAATGTCCCACAGATTTTCGAACAAATTTATGGGACCAAGCTGCAAGTAAACCCTTGCAAACAAAAAAATCTTTGACAATCGGTTCACATATGACAGAGCTATGCTTTTTTGCGGAAAGGGGGGGGGGAAATTTGTACTCCAATTTGCCACAAAACTGCAGGCAAACCTCTTAAAAACAAATTTGAAAATTGGTTTACAAATGAAAGAGTTATGCGTGAGGGGAGAAGATTTCCCCATCGATTTTCGAGAAAAAATTGTAAGACCAAACTCCAAGCAAGCCTTTTTATATAAAATTTTTTTTTGAAAATTGGTTGACAAATAACAGAGTTAGGCATAGGGGAGCGAAATTCACCGCTCCGATTTTCAAAAAAAAGTTATGGCACCAAACTGCGGGCAAATCCATGCAAACAAAAAAAAATAGAATTTTGCAAATTGGTTTACAAATGACAGAGTTATGCTTGGGATGGAGCAAATTTCCACCTTCGATTTTCGAAAAAAAAACTATGGGACCAAACTGCAGGCAAACCCTTTCAGACAAAAAAAATTTTTAAATCGGTTCACAAATGGCAGAGTTATGCATATGGGGAGCAAATTTACCCCTCCGACTTACGAAAAAAATTTTGAGTTCAAACTGTAGACAAAACCCTTTCAAACAAAAAAAAATTTAAATCGGTTAACAAATAACAGAGTTATACATGGGGGAGCAAATTTCCCTCTCCGATTTTCGAAAAAAAACTATGGGACTAAACTGCAGGCAAACCCTTTTAGACAAAAGCAGAATTTTAAAAATCGGTTTAAAAATGACAGAGTTATGCGTGTAAAAACATAAAAGAGAAGAAAATAATACTAGCAATTACTAGCAGTTTTGATAATTTTTTTTCTTTTATAATCTTTGATTGCCTATAGCCCAAATAGGTCGTGCTATATACTTATGTATACATATTAGTCTTATATTTATATGAGGTTAATATCATTTAAATAAATAAATAATATAATCTTTGAGTTTTTTCATTAAAATAAAAAAAACTTTAATATAGGCGGGTTGTGACTAGTGCAAAAGTATATATAGGCTTAAAGAAGACACTTTAATCTTTCTCTGGACGGTTTAGGTTTTTTGGTCCCTTTTGATCTTCAAAAGTTATACACAACTAAACTTCAAATTTTACGAAAATATTGGAGTTTAAAATTTATGGCACCTTAACCATTTCTTAAAAACAACAGTTTACCCAACAACAAAAAATAGACCGCAGCTGTTTATCGATAATAGTTTTCGAGGAATCATAATTTATTTCAGATAAAATATGAAAAAATTTTTTTTAAATTAACATAAATTCTTTGTTTTTAGCAGCATACCACGCCCACTACTGAGAATATTTTGACCAAAATGTTTGGCTACCTTAGTTTCCACATATTTCCTTTCTGACGGCGTAAAAATGTGAAGAGTCTATGTCAAGAAAAAATATAGATTTTGGGCAATGCAAATTGATTCTGATCCACAGTGGGGCGTTTGTACAAGTACCATAAATCTGTTTACCTACCTGTAGAACATTTCATATACATATGTAAGTAGTTTGATGGAGAATATCAAAAAAATTTTGTTTTTGTAAAATTGCTAGCTTCTTTAATATTGATTTCTGGTTGCATAATAACTAAATATAATAACAAGGAGTGGTACACACATCCCATTTGTATTAAACGACTTTCGTATGTCACACACATTTAAACGGCGATCGAAAAATCTTAAATTAAAATTCTTTTAACAGTTTATTTTGCTCAACACTCTGTGATTTTGCGAATTAAATACCAGTCCTAAAAAGTAACAAGCTGTCCATCAAATGTACCTTTATTTCATTTCATTTTATAATTAATTAATCTTATAACTAAAATATGTACCATATTTAAAAGTTAACTGCCAGTTCATTGCTTAAATATGGTAATGATTACCATGGTTAATTTTTTAGCCTTTTTTTTCTCAATAAAATAAAATAAAGATAAAAATACTAAACAGAAATCAGAAATCTTACACAGAAAACATCAATCCTTCTGTTAATTTAAAGAAATCTAAATACAAAAAAAAAGGAGAAATAAAACAGAAACAATAAATGTCACATTAAAACAAATCATTTACACAAAACTTTAGCAAAACCTCAACCATATTAAGTATAATTTATGAAAGCCCTGCATAACCATAAATGGGGCAATTAAATCCATTTTGATATCCATTAACCAAAAACAATAAGTAGCTATTAGTCAAGAAATGCTACCAATGTGATTCTTCTCCTGTTCTGCACCAGCCAACCCAAACAAATAGTCACTAAATGATCAACTCGATCATACTTGCAGCTCATCGTATATACTAACACAGAACGAGTAGTTGTAGTCAGACGTTAACAGCAGCAACTAAAGGCGTAGAAACAACATTATCTTAAGCGAAAATATGTTGTTGCATTTACTACCAGCAAGGGAATGATGTAGCATAAAGCACATACACACATACATATGAAAGTACGTATTGTGAGTACTACTACTATGCCATGCAATAACAACAATTGCAATGCAACACATTTATGATTATGATGGCACGCGTACAATTGTCATTGCAAATTGTTAGCAGCACAGCAACAAGTAATATGCTGCATAGGTATATTGGATGTTAAGAAAGAAAAACAAACACACAGTTTTGATTTTAAGTACTAAAACAACATGACATAGTGCTTGTGTTGTAATTCATTTCATTCCTTTCTTTTAACATTTTGTATTACGATTTTGAATGGAATATATTGAGTGGCTCTTTGTAGACTAACTCCATGAGACATACTTGCCACATGATTCGTTGGTGTAGTTTCCAACACACAAAAGCATAGCAAGAATATTTCTTATTACGCTGTAATATGTTTAAAAACTTAAATGAAATTAAAACAAAAACAGAAATAAAAGAGAACAAAAAAAAATCCATAAAATAGGCGACTATCATTATGATCATTCCATTCAACCATCCATCTATATTCGTACTAAAATCTTACATTTGTACGATAAATACTGCTGGCAACCAATGCACCAACATTAATTTGTTTGGCTGTAAATGCTGCTGCTGCTGCTGCTGCTACTGCCTTCAATTGCTTGTGGTATCTCGGCATGTTGCTAAATATGTTGCATTATGAAAATTGTTATGTGTATGTTTGTGTGTATTTTTATTATTAAATCAATTTTGCTTGTTATTCAATTTGTGGCCTTTCTTTTTTTTCTTTTTTGCTTCTATTCACTCTCCACCATAAACTTCTAGACATGTTTCGTTTTTAGATCAACTTTACACCTTTTTTATTTATTTATGTTTTTGTTGTTTTTGCTGTTGTTGTATTGCAAACATTTGTTGGATGCATTAAATAAATTGTCTTGGTTTTTATAGGTACTCTGTTTCTAATAATATTGGTAGTGAGAATTAATTTTATTACCTTATGCATTTTGTTCAGAGATCAACAAACGGGGCACTATTATCTAGGCACACAGTATGTAAACAGAAAAAATATAAAATTTTCACTTCAAACACCAAATTCCCTGAATCAAATATAAATTTGTTTAATTTAGGTCCTATAAAGAATTTTGTGAATTCAAATGCAAAAATTTGTAATAATTTGTTTGAAAAAAATCCTCATTTTTCCAATAAACAAATTGTTTCAATCAAAAAATGTTTGACAGAAATTTTAAATATACATCAAAGAATTTCATAATTTTATCATGTTTCATGGCGGTAGCAAAATGAAATGAAATAATAATATATATATATATATATATATATATATATATATATATATATATATATATATATATATATATATATATATATATATATATATATATATATATATATATATATATATATATATATATATATATATATATATATATATATATATATATATATATATATATATATATATATATATATATATATATATATATATATATATATATATATATATATATATATATATATATATATATATATATATATATATATATATATATATATATATATATATATATATATATATATATATATATATATATATATATATATATATAAGTATATATATATATATATATATATATATATATATATATATATATATATATATTAAGGCTGTTCACGACATAGTGGGAAAACAATTTTTATCGGATCTAAACGCATAGTAGCTTATTTTGTGACACTTGGAGTGCAAATAAGACCTGCAAAAAATATATTCAATCGAACAACGTTTAGAGGTTGCTCAACGCTCCCAAAGATTTGCTATAGAATAGCTTTTGTATACCTATTTCTTTAGAAAATTTACTATTTTGTACCGGTGTCGATTTGTGAATTGGAAATTGATCATGATTGTAATATTTGTTGATTCTTTGAGAGTGGTTAACGATGCAGCAGAACGCTCTGTTGCTCCAATGTCTGCCTTCAACGAATCTATTACGAAGAATGAGACAGAAATGCAGAAATTAATTCAATTGGTAGAGGATCACAGAAAGAGAGTTCCCGATGCTCGAAAAGTTACACTTAAAGCGTATAATCCGCGATAACAAGATCATAATGCATTTTAGATTGTGTTAAGTGGTTTTTATGTAATGCTGATTAGCACATTTTGCTTAGATTATATGTATTAAAGTTCAATAAAAAGAAGTCCTTTGAGCAACCCCTAAATATTTTTCGATTTGTTTGAGTTTTTGCACAAAGCAATGTTTATAAAAAAGGAACAAAATAAGCTACTATGCATAATCAAATTCAAAAAAAATTTTTTTTGAACAGCCCTAATATATATATATATATATATATATATATATATATATATATATATATATATATATATATATATATATATATATATATATATATATATATATATATATATATATATATATATATATATATATATATATATATATATATATATATATATATATATATATATATATATATATATATATATATTGGGTGTTTTTTATTGAGGTATAGAACTTTAAGTTGGCATCACTTTTTTAACTGGCGGCCATTTTGTCAGCTGTCAAGTGATTAATATTTAGCTTGGTTTGCCATTTCATCATGAAGTTCGCTAAGTTTACCGCAAGCTCCGTCCATTTTATGGTCGACATAATCGTCCATCAGAGCAATTAATTCGGTTAACCATGGATCGTTTTTTCACTACGTTTACTCTATGTGATAATACGCATCCGCAGAGACGTCGAACAGTGCGCACCGCAGAAACAATTGCCGCTGTAGAGCAAAGTGTTGAAGAGGACCCGAATGAATCGATTCGCCACCGTGCACAGCAATTGGAGCTTTGTCCATCAACTTTATGGAAGATTTTGCGCAAAGATCTTGGCTTGCGACCTTACAAGATCCAGCTTGTGCAAGAATTAAAGCCGCGAGACCATGCAATGCGTCGTGATTTTGGTGTATGGGCCGAAAATGAGATTGATCTCGATGCTGATTTTCATCGCAAAATTTTGTTCAGTGATGAGGCTCATTTTTGGTTGAATGGCTACGTCAACAAGCAAAATTGCCGCATTTGGAGTGAAGAGAATCCACATGAGACCCTTGAGACGCCATTACATCCACAAAAACTGACTGTTTGGTGTGCTCTATGGGCTGGTGGAGTCATTGGGCCATACTTCTTCCGAAATAATGCTGGAGAGTCAGTTACCGTTAATGGAGACCGGTATAGAGCCATGATAACCGACTATTTTGTTCCCGAATTGGATGGCATGAATGTGGATGAGTTGTGGTTCCAACAAGACGGCGCTACATGCCACACAGCGCACGTCACAATCGATTTATTGAAGGAAACATTCGATGAGCGCTTAATTTCGCGGAATGGACCTGTCAATTGGCCACCAAGATCGTGTGATTTGACACCATTGGATTATTTTCTTTGGGGATATGTGAAGTCGCTCGTCTACGCCAACAAACCAGAAACGTTAGGGGACTTGGAAGCCAACATTCGTGGCGTTATTGCCAACATACGGCCCCATATGCTCGAAAAAGTGGTTGAAAATTGGACCTGTAGAATTGGCTTTATTCGAGCCAGCCGCGGCGGCCACATGCCCGAAATCATATTTAAACATTAATGGCATAAAATTATCCTTTCAATAAAGCCAAATTGATGGACATTAAAACGATTTTCTTGTGTTTTATTTCAATTCGAAGTTCTATACCTCTAAAAAAAACACCCTGTATATATATATATATATATATATATATATATATATATATATATATATATATATATATATATATATATATATATATATATATATATATATATATATATATATATATATATATATATATATATATATATATATATATATATATATATATATATATATATATATATATATATATATATATATATATATATATATATATATATATACTATATATATATATATATATATATATATATATATATATATATATATATTATATATATATATTATATATAATATATATATATTATATATATATATATATATATATATATATATATATATATATATATATATATATATATATATATATATATATATATATATATATATATATATATATATATATACTAAAATTGTCATTGTGTTGACAATTTGGTTTAAATCTTAATAGGTGAGTTTTATTTGCATTTAGATAAAGTTTATTAATCCTCATAAATTCTGATACATAGGCAGCATCACGTTCTATATACGCCTTAGCAACAGTTTCATGCTTATATGGATACAATAAACAAATGTCATCCGCATAAATAAAAAGTTTCCCAGTAAGTTCAAAATTTTTGATATCACTTATGTATATGGAAAATAATAACGGTCCCAAAACACTTCCTTGTGGTACGCCATGTTCCACACTACTTGGACAAACTGTTTGCGATTTTTTAAGTAGTTTCTTAGCAAGGTTAACTCTTTACCGCATATGCCATAATATCTTAATTTTTTAATCAAAATTTCGTGGTCTATAATATCGAAAGCTTTCGTAAAATCGGACAATATACCAACAACACCAAAATAACTCTCATCTAATCCTTTGCAAATATAATTAACTACATTTAGAACCGCTTGTTCTGTGCCACATCCTTTTCTAAATCCATAATGAAAATCATTTAATAAAGTATTTCTGTTCATATGATCTGAAATTTGATTATACAGAATTCTTTCAAATAAATTCTCAATGACGGACAAAACCGATATTGGTCTATACATCTCTGCTGTACAGGAGTTCTTTACCTTCGGAATCGGCACCACCTTATGGATTTTTAAAATATCTTGACATATGCTTTCATTCACAATGTTATTAAAGATATTTACTAAATAAGGTGTAAAATTATCTCTGTTATTTAGAAGTATTTTTGGAAAAAAATTATCATGGCCAGCACTTTTACATGATGCTACATTAGCTATAAAACTTTGAACTTCAGTAGTAACGAATTTTAGTCGAGCTGCATGGGTTTGAATCCAAAGATTTTTCATTATTCTGGGCTAAGATCGTTGAATTTCATTTTTAGAACAGTCAAACGTTTTTAATGTTACGTGCCTTACTTGACTTCACCACCCTGACAGTGGGAGCAGATATGGCCAGAGCTCTGATGATGAGATAGTGATTGATCTCGATAACAATAGTTCGATGCCTATACAGACAAGAATTTGTCTTTTCAGTTATTATATGCTTTGGAAAAATGCCTTTCTCAATAAATATAATTTAATAGACAATTTTATTTAAATGAACTTAACCTAAATAATTAAAGGCCGAATACATAATAAAAACATGGCATGGAGTTAGCATAAATGACGAAATTGTACTGGACTTTAAAAAGTTTTGATATAAAATGTTAATTTCAAAATCACCATATATTATAGGCGAGACTCATGGCAATATTTTGTCATGACTTCTCATTTCAAAATATGTGGAAAAACTCAGCAAGATCCGGTTCAATTTCGTCACTAATGCTAACTTCATGACAAGTTTTCGCTTTGAATTCGAAATTTTGAAGTAATGAGACTTGAAACAACGTCTAAAAATGAGTTATGCTGGCTTAAAAAGGAGAAAAATATTTTTTTATTCAGTTAAAAAATTTTCCAACATTTTTGGCAATAATTAAAAAAGTAGAATAATAAAGTTTAAAACTCAAAAAAGCGGGAGAAAACTGTATACAAATTCTAGGCGGAATCGAACTCTTAAAAGTGGGATAGTACCACCTAAAGCGGGATGTCTGGTTAGGTTAAGTATAGGTAGAAGGCTGAAATTTTGTACACAGGTAGGCCCTGATAAGCAATTAATGGGAAAAAATTGGAAACGGGCACTTTTTATCTTGGGGCACTACTATGCCTCCTCTTGGTATGCGGCACCACCAATATAGCTAGAAAGCTGAAATTTTGTACACAGGTAGGTCCTGACGAAGTCCAACGAAGGAAAAAATTTTTGAAAACGGATACTTTTCATCTGGGTGCCCTTTCTTTGTAAGGAGGACTTCCAGTATAGCTAGAAAGCTAAAATTTAGCACACAAGTAGGTCCTGCTGAGCAATTAACGAAATAAAATTGAAAACGGGCACTTTCCCTTCTTCGTATAGGGCATTTCCAGTATAGAGACCCAAAATTTGGTACACAGATAGGCCTTATGAGCAATTAATAAAAAAAATTTGAGAACGGGCACTTTTCATCACATCAAATTTAGAGAGCCGCACTATTGTTGTTCTGCAAATATACGAAAAGTAATTATTCTTTTATGTGGGTAATATTCGAAAATATTGCAATTTTCTAATAAAAACTGTGGAGCATGGCAAGAAATTTATTCAGATTAAGTAAATCTTGACTGATTAATCATTCTACCTCCTTATCAATCGAGATTTGATAAGAGTTAACTTTTGTAAAATTAATAATTTTAAATTGCTTTGCTGTTTTAAAGACGTGCAGAATATATTTCTCCATTAACATTTCAACCATAAATTTCTTATGGCCCATCTCTGCTTTCCATACATATTTTAGCATATTAATATTTTCCGCCTAATTTTTTATAGTTTTTACCACAAAAAGATATGACAAAACATTTATAGATGATGTGCTCTTTTTAAATTCTTGCTGTCAGTTGACATATTGAAACTATTAAACGTTTTTTAACCTGAGTACCAGAACTGCCACATTCAGTAGAGCATTCGTTGGGAATCATTAAATGTTAACAAATTGTAACAACTCGAAAAGTTAAGTAGATATTTATAAAAAAATTTTATGGCTCTTTAAAACTCAAAAAAAGAAAAATTGAAAAACTATTTATTGCATTTTTAGCAAAAGTGTTTAAGCATTTTTTAGTTTTGAAAAGTATAAAACAGAGTAAATATTTAGCATTTAATGATGTTATGGCAAATTTATGCGTTTTCAAATCTTTTTCACAGGGAATGATAAATATTTTGTTAAAAATAAATTTTAAGCTAAATTGTATAAGCATTAAAAATATATAAATAAAATTAAGTACGAATAAATGTGTTATTTCCTTAAAAAAAAAAAAATAATAATAAACGAAACTAACTAACTAACGGCTTCTGTGGGCGGACAGAGACCTAGGCTAAGGATTTTTTTTATAAATACTGGAAAACACTAAAACTAAAGCTACTTAATATGTGTAATAGCATCGTAAACAGTCGTTTGAATTTTATAACAATTTAGATAGGACATACACATCCTAATCCGTTCACTTAAACCGACACTAATGTAATTTGTATACCCTTATAGATAAAACTACTAAATCAAACTTAATAAAGACTGTAACCAAATTTAACTAAAAAATGTCGATGTAAAACATGCAAAAGTCATGTTAACATTTTTTGTGCAAATACATTTAAAAGTTTTAATTTTTTTAATTGTTTGGCAGCGATCTACAATAGTTTACGTGTTAAAATCAATGTTGTAGCGCGGTAAAAATATAATCAAATTTTAACAAAAACGAATTTCAAAACAAACAATAATTTGCTGAAATAAACGCCCCATATATGTAGAATTAAGCAATAAAAAAAATGAATATACTTAAACAAATCAATGCAAAAGCCCCCTTAGTAAAACTAATAATAATTATAATACAGCTGCCAACACGAAATAAGGGAAAATGAAAACAGATATGTAAGTTTTTTTTTGGATTGAATCAGCCGAATTTATTAAAGATAAATGATGTTCGACTATTTAAATGTAGCTGGCACGTTTGGCAGTGACCAGTGTTGCTAGGAGCTGGAGCAAAAAAGGAGCTTGATAGTTTTTTTTAAACTAGAAAAGGCTAAATAACACAAAAATAAAAGTTAAAAAAAGACAAAATATTTTTTTTTTAAAACTTAATGCTTTCTTTACTATTTAGGAAAGAAAAATAGAACAACATGGAAATTGTTGCACTATGATCACCACTACATTTTTTTGGGTTATACAAATACAGTCGAAATTTAAAATTCTATGGATAATTGCTCAAAATTTTTTTCCAAAATTTTGAATTTTTGAAGAGGCTGCTCCACCGATTTTATAATAACTTAGTAAGGCGTTGTCCAATTTTATGACAAAACCATTAAAAAAGCTTTGAAGAAAATTAGCTTTAAACAGTTTTAATATTATTGTTTTATATACTGTGAAACTTCGATATAACGAATTCCAAGGGGATCCGAAAATACTTAGTTATACCTATTAGGTTAGTTTAGATTATCAGATTGCCGGTCAAAAATTGGAAGGTAAGTTTTCCAGCGCACTAGGGTCCAATAATAATGGTCCCTTTGTGATACCTGTAAAGAAAAGTAAGGAGGAATAGGACAGAATAGTATATAGGGTGAAAGGAGAGAAGTTGATAAAGAGATTAGAAGATAGTTAGAAGAGAAGAGAGTGGGGTAAGTCATATGGATTTCCGTGCAGGAAGGGTCGTTCGTTAATTGAAACGCCATTTTGGTAGTCATTGAGTGAACCACCCGCTGCTTCTGATGTAGGAACTTATGCTCTTGAGCACCATATCTGAAAACTCAGAGAGACTACCAAAGAATCTTTTGCCCAGAAAGCAAAGGCGGTGGTCCTCCAGAGCTGGGCAAAGGCATAAAAGGTGCATTATATTCTCTTCTTCTTCTTTTACGTTATGACAGCTTAAGCAGTAATCATTATAGCGGAGATGCATACGTCTAACGTGGGTTCAAAAGGTTCAGTGCGCCGTGACCGTGGCTTTGAGGTTGCGCAGGTGTGGTTTTGTGAAATTTAGAAGTTGCTTAGTTCTGTTGGAGTCAAGGCGAGTCCAAATTGTTCTCGCAGTAGAGCAGGTTGGTTCATTGTACCATCTGGTTTGAGCCAACTGCATGACGTCTGCATTAATTCGTCTCCAGCAACATGAGAGTGGGAGACCGCAGAGATGATCAATATCGACATTCCGAAGCAAGGCTCGCCTCTTAGCCAGATCATCCGCAATGATGTTGCCTCAAACGGCCTCGTGCCCGCGTACCCCTTTGAGAGTGATGGCTAAATTGCTTTCCACTACTAGCCTGGATGTGGTATACATACCAGTGCGGGCTTTGATCGCCGGTTAACTGTCGGTTATGATCTGAATATCACTATGTGATATCCGATAAAATCTTACCCAGTACATTGCTCTTTTGATGGCAGATATTTCTGCTTGTAGAATGCTACATTCGTCCGAGAGCCTGAAAGACATTTTGATCCCGAACTCCGCTATGTAGACACCCTTACCAACTCTCCTTCCCCATTTGGAGTCATCGGTGTAGGTGTATATGGCCCGTGTGGTGCTGGGGAGAAGTCCCCGTCAAGGAGTATTGAAATTCTCCCCTGAAGAAGGGCATTGGAGTGCAGTAGTCTATGAGACCCGGAATAGTATCAGTAGTCTCTAAAATGCTAGCATCACCCCATGGGCGATGGTTCCATGCTTCGCTATAAATATATATATTGCTTCGCTATAAATATAATCAGCAATGCCTTGATATAACGAAATTTTAAGAAATACCATACTAAATACTATATAACTATAGTTTTCTTTGCTTTAGATTTTATTCTTACTTCGTTGTATAGAGGCTTTTGTACGAGTAATTCGTTTTATAGAGGCTTTGCAAATTCTCTTGTAAATATATTTAGACTTCGCTGCTTTTATAACAGGACTTTACCATTTAGGATTTATTCCGATTGAGGCATTTAAATATATAGAGGCTTTTTGGCTTAGAATTTGCTCGTTATAGCTATAGTGTATTTTTGTATGAAAAACTTAGCAATAAAGAGGTTTTCTTAAGGGACTCAATAAAACATACGTTATATTGAGTGTTTCTTTATAACAAAGTTCGTTCACTGTACTACCTGGATTTGGAATTATTCAAACAACATTGATGAAATATATGAGTAGGTGAGTTACAAAACTCTATCGTTACATATATTAAAAAATCGAGTTAACAATTGATTCTGACAGATAAGTATTTTAGCGCTTTATGACAATAAATATATATATTGAAGCGAATCCCTTTCTATGTTTTTATGTGACCTAAAATTGCAGTTAGTGATAAAACTGGCTCGTTCCACTCACCAGACATTTTCAAAACTATCTCTTTGCATGTTCTGCAGCAAAATTCCCTGGTTCACTGTTTTAACCTTTCTGTTCTGCGATGGCTGCAGTGCATGCGCAGGGCAAAATAAAAATATGACTGCTGTAGGAGTGCTGTGCAAGTTTTCGTCTTAATAACGAAGCTGCGAAAAATTACTAAAACTTATCCTGTACCTGGGCCACGTTTCTCAAAAAGTACAAGTTACAAATCTACAAGTAAAATACACACAAAACAACAATAAAATTTGTAAAACTGTTGTTGTTTTGTGTGTATTTTACTTGTAGAATTGTAACTTGTAGTTTTGAGAAATGGCCCCCTGGACACACACTCATTCCTCCCGATAGGGTTTTCGGGAACACTGATTTTTTTTAAAGATGCAAATACTGGGACTTGTTTACTTACTTCTGTTCTGTACGGGAAGTTTGGGGATACGATTAGAAAACTGTTGTAGCCCCTGTGATGTAAGTACCACGTCAACTACATTTTAAATTCAAACCTTCAAAACGAAGGATTATAGACAAACAGGGAAAAGAATATTGGCTGTTCAAGGAGAGATTAACTACTGGATGATATTATTCTAGGATTACGTCCCATCAATGTGGAGGTGAAACCTGAAAAGAAAAAAGATGTTGGAATCCTTTCATACAAATAATTTGGGGAAAATTGGAGAGATATATAAATATAGACTTGCAATTTTATGTTTCAGTCTTGGAAAATAATAATATTGGTCATGGCACGGACGAAAACAATGAGGAGTGCACTAATGATAAAGATTTCCTTTTATCTGTAAAAAATTCAAATATTTTTCAAGGACTTAAAAAAAGTATTATTACCATTTTTAGCACTGTTTCCATAATTTTAATAAATTAATATAGTTTTGAAAATAAAGTGAAGTTGCATAGTTTTCTGGTGGGCTACAGTGTGTTGCAAAACTAGTTCGATCCCATATGGCTAGTAGCCAAACCCCCGTTGTTTCGGAGATTCGTAGCAAAACTTTTTCGTAACAAACTTAAATCTATTATTTGTCTATGTTCCAATTAGTTCAAATTTTTCAACTATAGAGTTATTAATCAAGAATAACACAACATTTTAGAATCAGTAGCATTCAAATAATTTGGTTAATTTAATTCATGTTTTTAGCATTTTCCAAAAATTCGACTAAAGTGAACAAGCGAATTTCGTAGCTCACCTAGTCATATATTTTCTTTATAAAAAAATTGAATTTTTATTATTCTTAATTTTATAAAATATTTAAAACGCCAAAAACTTACTATTTTAATACGGCCATGTCACAGAGTTCAATTCCGTTCGGAAACGGAATTCAATACACACCAAGATGTCAAGTCCTAGCCAGAGCATACACCAGCATTCCAGCGCCGCCAACAGTTTGGACATTTGCGTATTTTGTGTATTTTAGTTTTGTTTTTTAGACACCAGCTGCTACAAAAATGGGGTGGATTGAATTCCGTTTCCGAACGGAATTGAACTCTGTGACATGGCCGATAAAGTACAAATAAAATAGGCTTTATCTTATGAAAATCGATAAATAAATATTGATTTTATTCAATATAAAGTAAAATTACTTGATTTTTTGCAAAAGTCGAGTTTAGAGGGGACAATTCTACTAATGTTATCATAACTTGGGAAGGGTGTGTCCAATTTTATTACAAAAACCACTAGAAAACTTGAAACAAAATTACCTTTAAGCCGCTTCTATTTAATATTTATTTTTTTAACAGTTCCAGAATTATTCAGCACTCAGATAAATTTTGCGTAATAAAAATATGTTTCATCATTGCGACCTGAATAATTCCGAAAACATTGAGTATAAAAAAAATATTATACGGCTGAAAGTAAATTTTATTTTAAGTTGCTTAGTGTTTTTTGTAATAAAATAGAACAACGCGTTGTCAAGCTTTGATGAAAACGGTGAAGCAGCGTCTTGAAAAATATAAAATTTTTTAAAAAGAAATCTAAAAAATCGTATCCATAGGATTTTAAATTTCGTTGGTTTTTGTAGCTCAAAAATATATGGCGGTGATCAAAGGTCATGAAAAAATTTAATTTTTTTGCGTAGTGGAATTTAATAAAAAGGAACTTAAAGTAGATAATGAAAAAAGAACAAAGATAATTACATAGTTTTAAATACAGCTTATTTTATGCAATGTATAATTTTTTCTTTAAGGCTCTATAACAATAAAACTAAAGGAAGTATAAAAATAATTTTGGTACTATTTTACAGAGAAAAGTGTTTAGTTTAACAAAAATATTCCTTTATTGCAAAACCTTACATTAAAATGCCCTAAAAACAAGAAAACTAAAAAGAAGTTTTTATTTATTTATTGCAAAAGTTTACATTAAAATTATCTTAAAAATAAGAAAACTAGTAATAGATTTTTTTAATGTGGAGAAAAAATTTTGCCTTTATTAGGATAAATGAAAAATAAAAAAAAATATATAAAAAGGCCATGAAGCTAAAACGTAAATTTCTAGGCTAAAAGACAAAATAAAAGGCTAAATCTAGCCTCGAAAAGGTTAAACTGGCAGTGAGGTATATGTGGACAAGAATTCTGATTATGAGATTGTTATTGGTTTCAAAATTCATGATATAAGTTCAACTTTCAGTGCAGTCAAATTATGTTTGCCTTTTCCATTGTTAAATGCTTTAGAGTTTCTTTATAAATAAAAATAATTCATTTAAAAAAATACATTAAACGAACTTAAACCAAAAATAATTAAATATTTATGGATTAAATGTAAAAGTGTTTAAAACATATTTATTTATTGTGGGTTGAGCTAAAGTAGGTATATGTGTAGGTGCATGCATTTCGTTGATGCTAATGCCAACTGATCAAATGTATTTTAGTTATATTGTAACTGGAATGAATGAAGTAGTTGCTAATTTCCCCCACACCGTATGTTTAACGCTTGAATATGAAACGAAATTGGATTAATGCAAGATAACACTAAAATAAAAATAAATATTATAGAAAATATTTATTCGTAATTGTAATTGTTGTCGTGTTTGTGCTTAAAGTGTTATTTAAACATGCAAATTTTAATTTTATTTACAAGATAAGCGAGCAAATGTGCTGGAGTACTAGTTGAATATTTACATAAACGTAAACGTTTAACTAAAAAATAGTTTTGGTCTTAACTAAATTAAGATCGTTTTCATTAATAAAATTTTGCATCTAAATGAGTACGACATTTTTTGTCAACAGAAGTAAAATATGTTTCTTAGTTATAGCGTTCATTAATTATAAATGCGGAGCAATGAACAAATTTTAATTCAGAGAAAATTTACAAACAATTTTTACTGAAAAAATTTTACAGTTTTGTTATTGTATTCCATAGCTAAATAAAATTTGAAACAAGAGCATATAATTAATGAAAAAAAAAATAATTGTTTAAAAAAAATTTTCCAAATCGGTAAAATAAATACACTATGTGACAAAATCGAAAAAATGGAAGATACTTTTGGAAAGACCTAGCGTAGGTTGTAGGCACACTTGAGTAGATAATTTTGCCTATTTTAGAATTTCGATTATACCCTCAAAAGCGAAAGTTATCGATGAAATACGATTTTTTAGGACTTCATAGGGTTATTAATAGGGTGAAACATCTTCATTTTCAAAAAATGAAGTTAAGCGGTTCTGCATCCTATGCAAAACGTACGGGAAAAATAATATTTAAAAAGTTTTCCTATTCCTTGAGTGATTTGGAACAGAAAAGCTCATATCGTTTTTTTTTTGCTGTATGCATGACTGGACTGCTTCAAGCTATTAAAAATGTCCCAAAAACGAAAAATAGACTTCGTCTATGTTTTGATATTATATTAAGCACATCCCTGCCCCTATTGCATGGCACATCCTAAAATTTTTGGAGAATCTTTAGAATCTATTAGAACATGTACCACAATTTTTAGCCAAATTTAAGAGGGTCCATCACCTTCATTTTTGAAAAATGAAGTTAAGCGGTTCTGTAACATATGCTTAACTTTACGAAATTATTTCCATTTTTATGTTTTAATAATCCTTGAAGGATTAGGAAGCAAGAAGGTCATGAAAGTTTTTTTGCTATAAAGTGTTCCTGAAAATTTCTAAGAAAAGCAAAAAACATTGGTTTTTCTAATTTATTCAGGGTACCTCTGCTCCTAGTGAGCGGAACAGCCTGAAAGTTTTAGAGATTCTGTGGCACGCGTTAGAGCATGTACCATTATTTTTAAGCCAAAATTAAATGGGTCCAACATCGTCAGTTCCAAAAATGAAGTTAAGCGGTTTTTTAACATATGCTAAACTTAGCGAAAATTTTATTTCAAAAAAGTTGTCATTATCGTAGAAAAATTTGGAACAAAAAAACTCATAATAATTTTTTTTCGCTAAGATTGAAGCCTGGGGCCGAATCGTCCCTTTCGATATCGAGTTGATTCGATCGAGTTTTCTACGTTTGAGAGTATGGCATTCGCTATCGAACAATATAAACACATTGTTCGATATCGAATTTCATAATCTCAAACTAAGAAAACTCGATCGAATCAGCTCGATATCGAAAGCGACAATTCAGTCCTTGGGCTGCTACAACCTTTTGAAAATATCGATAAAAAAATTTTACCTTTTTCGACTTTAAGAGCCCTATAACTCGGAAAATAGGAGCACAAAAAATCTAAAAAAAAACTCGTTGAATTGAATTTTTGTCGAGAACACTATTTCCAAAATTTGAGCGAAAACAAACCAAAAGTTTGATTTCTTCGGTGACATGAAGTAATGTGGCATCGCAGAGTAAAGATTTTCTGTTTAGTCAAAAGTTTAAACTCTGTGAAGACAGTGTTCGACATACCATAAGGAGAAAACCCTTAAGTCTGCCCAAAAGCCGGCTATCTAAAAAAGCCTTTACTCTGCTGTACCATTTGTATGGACTTCATTTGCATTTTTATGGACATCATTTCCTTTTGAAAAGTAATAATTTAAAATTTTTAAAGTTGTGAATAAACTGGGAATAAGTCAATGGAATAAGGAAATTTTTTTAAGAAATTGAAGAAAAAATATATTCGAGTATATTTAAAATTGCAAAAGAAAAATTTTCTAAATGTGGGAAAATTTCAAAATTTTTCCATCACAAAACATATATTTTGGGTTTTTTGTAAATATGCATATTAACATATAAAAAAGCCAAAATATGCAGGAACACAGCAACATTTGCTACAAAAATTAGAAAAGTACCCAATATATGCGGCTAAGTGTGAAATATGCAAAAATATGCTGCAAAGGATAAAATATGCTAAAACATGCACTAGCAAAGAAATTAATGCCAAAATTCCTAAAAAGTTCTGGAACGCATAAATGTCTCATTTGTATCAACATATCTGCGGCAATAAGGAATAAGTGCTTAAGTCGAGAATAAGCAGGTTTAACTCTGGGCAAATTTTCACGTATTTCATACGATTTTTCAGGAAGTTATAGCGCAATGACTTTCTGTTTATCTTTTTTCAACTCATAATCTCATATGGAGTAATTGCTTAATTCAGCTTATAATATGTATATTAAATTTCATATTGAATATCTTTATTATAGTAGAAAGAACCATGTATGCCTAACTTAAAAGAATCGAAGAACGAAAAGTCAACATTACATGCAATCGGAATAAATCCACTTAAACGTTTAAAATTGTTCTCCTACAAAACTATAAAATATGACTTAAGCACTTTTTCCTTTTTGCCACAGATATATTACACAGCAAAAAACATGTCATTGTATACTTGCGGTTTCCCTGGTTATTATATGTTTATAAACTGTTTTTTTTATTTTAAGATATATTAAAACTTCAAATTTTTAAAATTGTTACCATTTCATTATACAACTTTACTGAATTTAAATTTTAGTCTCTAATAAATTTTTCGCTATTATGACAGCTTAAAACTCAATATCTAATTTGGTGTTATAATGTGTTTTTTTGCCCGCAAAGCATACTATTTCAATCTCATTAGAAAATTTTTATATATCAATACATCAAAGCTGTTAAAAGCTAACATACTGTACCATACTGTAATAAAATATAAACTAACTTAAATATATTTAACAATACAAATAAGTAGGCCACCAAAGTATTTATAATTCGTAATAAATTTAAAACGGGGGGTGTTTTATAATAAAAACTTAGCAAAAATATAAAAATAAAAACAAAAGAGAAACCCCTTTAACTTTGGCTTATTTTATTGCTTTATATCCTCGAGACAATTTTTGCTGTCATACTTTATACTGCAATAAAATATATATAAAAAAAGTGACGCTATACTTTATCTTAATCTTTTAAGAAATCGAAAACTCTCTAGCACCTTACATTCGTTTCAAAAAGTGCTTCCTGTCTGCCTGGCAAATACTCGAGGGCAAAAGTATAACAGGGAAAAGGAATAAATGTGTTGATCTTGAATGAATGAATGAATGTGTTGTATTTTTTACGCACATAAAAATTTGTTTTAAGGGTGGTTGTGTTAAAGTAAACAAACTAAACAAATGAAATAAAATAAAATGTTAAAAAACTTAATTTTTATACAACAAGATCATCGTCATTTGTTATTGTAGTATTTTATCATTTAGACATGATCATACTAAATACTTTTTTCATTTGGCAGTATAAAAAACATTTGTCTGAAAAAAGTGAAAACTTAAACGGCAGATAAGTATGTTTTGTGTGTAATAAAATAAAACAGGAAATAATGACCTATCTTAATAATATGTGTATAAAAATTTAAGAACAAAAACTTTAAAATAAAACCACTTTTTATTTTGCCTTAAATATTTCATATGAAAAGAAGTTCTCTTTTAGGCCTATTTAATTGTATAACAAAATTTCAATTGCTAATTCAATTGTAATATAGAAAAAATAATTGCATTTTGTATTTGTGTGTCCGTTCTTTGTAAATATAAAAATTAATTATATTCCACTTTTTTCTTTTCTTTTGCAGGTTAGTAATTTGCAGCATGATTTCAATATGAAGCCAAAACATACCAATGAGTAAAATTGAAAGCAGTTGTCGGTTTACAAAAGGTAAACTAGAAAAAAAACATACACGTGTATTCTAACGTGTAAGTTTAAATAAAAAATCTGGTGTAGAATAATAATTGTTATAAATGTTTTTATTTTTATAAATAAACAGACAAACCCTTGAAAAAGTCGACAAACAATCGACGAAACGTCGGGTAAAATTGTAATTAATTAGTTTTAATTACTTAAAAATATAGGCCCTATTAGCTAAAAGAAGCACATTCAACAATTAAATATGTTAGCAGATAAATTTAACAAAACAATAATATTTTTGCAAATAATTTTAATGAAAATGAATCTGAAAATTTTCGTACACAGGCAAACTTTGCCAAAAAATTTTCTAACAAAAGTTTGTCTAAAAATAAATTTGATTTTCAGTAAATGTTTAATACTAAATCAATTAATTTTTTGTTTGACTTTTATTTAGGACGCAAACACCAAAAAACACAAGAAAAACTGTGTAATAAAAGAACAACCCCGATGACGACATTCACACAAATAGCAAAAGAAAGCGGTTGCACCGAGTTTGTTTACTGAAGATTTTTGAGTGAATCAATTCGTTAATGTCCTTGCGTTAATTCTCATTAATTTTTTTATGATCTTTAGATAAAAATTCAGACTTGAACAGATTTAAGAAAGTAAAATTTCATAAATGCTCAATGGATGATGATGATGACCCAGACAAAAATTTTGTTTGATATATTATTTTGATTAAGTAAACTATTTTGTTTAATATTTGCTAGTATTTTTAGACTAATTGTTTTATAAATTAAGACCAAAATATTGTTTGATATATATAAACAAATCCAGTAAATCTTTTTTTTTTGATTTAGTACATTGTTTTGTTGACAATTTGTAAATATTTTTTAACAAATTGTTTTATAGATTTAAACAATTTGTTCAATGAAAAAAAAACGATTTTTGCAATGAAATTATTGAGATATTTTTGTCTATATTTACAAACTTGTTTCTACACAGAACAAATTATGATAGATTTTTTTTTAAAGAAACATGTTTTTGAAACTGATTTTAAAACTTTATTATTGTTTCTATTTAGTTTGATATATAATTTTATTGACTTATTATTTCATTTCATTTACCTACCGCCAATGTTGGCAACCTGATAAAATTATGAAATTCTTTGATTTATTTTTATATTTCTCTAAAACATAAATAAATAAATCAGAATTTTTTTTCAAACAAATTATTACAAATTTTTGCATTTGAATTTACAAATTTCTTTATAGGACCTAAATTGAACAAATTTACATTTGATTCAGGGAATTTGGTATTTGAAGTGAAAAATTAGTTTTTTCTGTGTAGTTCCGTTTCTAGACAAAATATTTACTATTTTATTCCATCCCTTTACAGAAAATGAAATTTGGTTTTTTCAATTTAAGTGCTAGTGTCAAAATTTCAAAAATTTACAGAGTGCGGAATGTATTCCAGGAATGTCTCTTTCTAGGCCAATGTTTACTCGTTTGTTATTATAGAATAAAAAAAAACGCATGAGAATTTATATTGAAAACAAAAACAAATTTTCATATATAGTTATTGTTTTCAGTATAAGTTCTAGAACTAATTCTGCAACAAATATGATTAGTCGACTTAAAACAAGATGAGAAAATTTCTTTTCCTTTTCATTTCATATGTAAATATGTAAAATGTTAAAAAAATGCTCCTCGTGATGTTTTACATATACTATATGCAAAACATTCCTCATACCTATGATGTAAGGCTTACTAGACGTCCTATGCCGAGTCACCATAATACAGCACAAAAGTTTTGAAATCGGATGAGAAAGAAAAAAATGGCAAGGAGTAAAAAATTTTACATTGACGAAATGTCCTAGTTTCAGACTACGTAGCGCCACTCCTGAACAAGAGCGAGAGGTGATATTAAAAACGTAACTAGACATGCTCCTTTGCTATGTCCGGGTGAAATTTTATTTCGATAGAGCTATCCGTTTGGAAATGCCTGATGTATGTTCGAAATATTTTGATTCTGCCCCTCTGTGCACTGCCATCATCAGCGTTCTTTGTTTACTTTTAATACGTTTGGTAGTGGATACTAGTATTAAGGAAACATCAACTAATTAACCAATTGGTTTTACGAAATAGAATATGAGAATTCACATCTAAATTCGTTTTTTTACAATTTGGCGAGAACAAAGTTTCACCTCTTTTTACCTCTTCTGATTATCCAACCCTTATTTTATTATTGGCTTGCGTTGGTAAACTCGGCCTGCCATATAACCAACATATGATTGTTGTTATACATGTTTAATTTTATAAAAATGCTGTTGTTTCACAGCTGATAATACGTATTATAAAGAAGGTGAATATTGGCAGCTTTGCATCATATACAGGGTCATATATTTTTTACATTTTTTCTTTTCAATATATTGGGAATTGAACACTATAAAAAAAATTAAAATCCAAAGTTGAAAAATTCACTTTTTGCCGTAAAATTCGGAAATTTGGCTAAGAGAAGGAGGGGAGGCTAAATATTTGTTAAATATTAGATAATTTATACAGGAAATTTTGTAAAAGGTATTACAAAGGGCGTGGGGGTATAAAACTCTAAAAATACCGTTATATGAATAGCCCCTATAGTGATTTGATGTACAGAACCCTAAACATTAAGTAAGTCCCCAAAATGGCTGTTATTGCACTCAATACTTATAATAGGGACTTATTTCAGTTTCGTCTTGAGAATTTATTTTGTAGGAAGTTATTTCATGCCACCAATACAATCCAAATGACAAACCTCCTTGTAAAAACCATCATTTTGGGATTTTTTTGGATTTTATGCGAGTGAGTTGTTGCCAAAAACATGGCACTTCAATTTCCTATTGGCCCTTTGACAAATTATAATTTCTAATAATTTTTTGTTGCTCTAATTCTGTTTATGCTCACCATACCTAAAATATTTCTATGGTCAATATACAAATTTACTTGCTCTGTTTTATTTTAGATTTGTATTTTGTTTTAAATATATTGACTTTTTTAGTTTGTTTTGTCCTGTCTGTTATTTGTCTGCTGTTTAAATGAATTTTGCCTATTGTTTTTGTTATTGTTGTGTTGCATATCACATACACAAAATTAAGTTAACTTCCTGTGTCTGGCCAATAATAGCAAATTAATAAGGACTTCCGTTTAGTTATTTAGTTTTTTTATGTTATTCTCTGTGTTTTTAGACCATCTCTTTTTAAGCAATAACATTAGTTGCTCTTTGTTAATTCTATCCCAATAGGTTGTTGATTTGTTTAGTTTAGTTTGAAGGACAAGTTTTAGTGTGTGGGTTTGTTTGAGTAAGCAAGGATGTATTTTGAGGTATAAAATTAAAATGTTAAAAATTCTTGCCTAGCGTATGAAAGGGTTTTTATAAAGATAAAGTTAAAAATGTTTGGTATAAAAACGTATAAAAGAGTTTTTAATTAATGGTCTGTTCCAAGATGTCCAATGAACGATAATACTTGAGTTCTATGCCCACATATTTTATTACAATGTTGTACTTTCACGAGAACTAATTGTGTGTGCGAATTTTCATATGAATCGGTTAAGCAGAAGCAGCTAAAATTAATATTTACTTATCATGGGCGTGGCGCTGCCCACTTTTCTACGTAAAATGTTGTATTTTAACGATAAATAAATGTTTTAAATTTCATAATAATCGGCTTAGTAGAAGTTGTGGAAAAGGAATATTTACTTTGCATGGGCGTTGCACTACCCAATTTTTTAATCATGATGTTGTATTTAAACAGAAGCTTAACGTTTGTGCAAAGTTTCACAAGAATCGGTTGAGTAGAATCGGTTGACAAGGAATGTGTATTTAATTGTGTGGAAGTACATCCCTTAAAATTAGGAAAAAAATTTGAAATCGGCTTATAAAAGGCAGAGTTTTGATGGAATACGCATAAAAAATACATGACGAATTCGGTTAAAGACAAAAACCATTAGTTATTATAATACAAGCGCGGATACAAGTAGAAATATACCATTTCCGCCCCCAACCTCTCTCCGTAACAAAATTTTGCAAAATGTTTCTAAAAAAAAAATCTGATTGCAAGCAAATTTGATTGCAATCAATTAATATAAAAATTAATTTAAAAAAATTGATTGCAATCATATTTATTCAATTGACTTCATAATCTCAAGTTGAAATCATGGAATCAGATTTACAATTTTGGTTGAAATCAAAAAACTGGCAATCATTAACATAAAATTGAAATCATGTGATTGTAATTAATTGATTGCAATCTTTCACACCTCTGAAGTGGAGGCATAAGACTAAAATGGCAGATGAAAAAATGATCCAGAATACGGAATATTGTACCGGCTTGGTTTACTGATGAGGTGCCATTAGCACTAGCGAAATGCAGTCATACCGACAAGCTGCTAAACTACTGTAAACGAAGTTAATTTCGTCACTTTAGGTTAAAATATAAACTTTTGTCTGAAAAAAGTCCTTTATTTTAATTATATAAAATATGTCTTTGTAATATCCCAATATTGTTCCTAGTAAAACTTGTAACAATTTATTCTGCTTCGCTTAATTTGTGGGAACAAAATACAAAAAAAGCTAGAGACATTTTAAATAAAATTAAAGTACTTTGTATATGCAAAAAAATAAATATTGTAGAGTGTATGTGTAAATGTATTTGTTAAGTTTTAATTATGGCAACAATTACAACATAAAAAACAAGACTTTTAGCACCAATTTGTTGTTTAAATGTTTTTACAAACAATAACTAACAAACACATAGACGGACTTAGTACTAGACAGATAAACTATTAAGAGTAGCGAACAACGATGCAGCAGCACATTCAATTACACTGTAAGACAAATTTTGTAAGCAATATTTCAACTTACATATCGTTATATGAAATACAAAATAACGTATCATCAAAATAAATGAAAATCGAGTTTTTGATTAATTATGATCCTTTTGGTGAAAAATAGCACTGACTTTGTAGCATTCTACGCAAGTCGGCACATAAAAAAGCTTCAATTACGAAAATGTTGGCGTAATTCAAAACATAATCTGTTTTCAGCTTATCACGAAATTTCTGATATTAATTCAACAGTTTTAGTTAAAAATATCTACCGATTTCGTTTAATAGAGACATATTATATCAATTTAAATATTAATTGAATTATAAATATAAACTTTTCATAAATGAACCATATTTAAATGAAATTTATTTCCGGGTGTTTAAGCATTGTCTATATGCAACATTTCATTGGTGCTTTACCAAATCGTCAGTAGACTTCATACACAATTTTGCAAAGTTACAAATCCTTTATCTTATGTGCAGACTTTCAAAAACCATTTGAAAATCATTTACATATTTATAATTTCTCAAATGGTTTTTTAAAGTCTGTACATAAGATAAAGGATTTGTAACTTTGCAAAATTGTGTTTGAAGTCAACTGATGATTTGGTAAGGCACCAATGAAATGTTGCATATAGACAATGCTTAAATACCAGCAAATAAATTTCATTTAAATGTGGTTCATTTATGAAAAGTATCTTTTTATCTATGTACATTATAAAACGTTCTAGTTGGAATTTTCAAAATCTACTGTCACAATTTTTCATAGACTATTAACAAAATTTAAGTTTTTCGGCCATTGTTGAATGTAGGATGCATGTCCAAAATACAATATTATTGGCGCAAGGCACATTGTCAGTGGATTGCCTCTTGATATGTGTGAATGTGTGAACAAAGTTTTTTACAAAATGGAAAATAATGATTATACTATTTTTTGAAAAAAAAGACATGTTGTTTTCTGGTCAATTTCAAAATATTTATTTTTAGCCTCTTTCCAACTTCAAGAATGCAGATATTAAAAAATGTTTTTCTCCATTTTTACTTAAAATTTTGTCAAAAATCGAATGCTGACTTAATTTAAGACCGAGCTGTAAAAAGGTATAAGCGAAATACTATAAACAGTCAAGACAAAAATTCATTTTTTTCAAGTCAAATATCTTCTAAGCTGTTAGAGATACGGAAACACATTTACGAACATTTTTTCTTGGCATTTTTTAGCTTAACTCAAAGTGGTTGAAATTTTACAAATCGTATAACATTTAAAAAATTACAAGCCTTAGAGTTTTTTTGAGCCCAAGGTAGTCAACTTTGTCCCATTGTCACTCCTCTCGTACTGAAACCAGAATGCCACCGAGAAACGTGTTCTAAAGCCTGACTACTCCTCTAAATATGTTCGAAATTTCAGATAAATTTAATCAGCAGGCTAGAAGTTCTAAATTTATTACCATTTATATTGCAAAAGTCCCCACTGTGCGATGTTAAATGAATTTTACACATATAATTTTTCTCTCAAGAGGTGAATTAACAAGATATTTTTATGATATGATATTTTTACTAAAAATTTAATTTTTGTATTATGACTTTTCTTTAAAATAGCCTAATTATTTATTTAAGTGTAACTGTCAATAATTAAAACAACAAAACACCAACCCACAATAAACAACAAGTGTTTTTGCTATTCTTGTAAATTGCTAGCTAAGAACCAGCAACAACAACAAAATGCTTCTTCTTACAAAAACCTACTAGTTTATTTTCTTAGTAGTGTTTTTATTTTTTCTTAAGTACATACTATAAACAAGAGTGATAGTAGATCAACAATCTTAGTTAAACCAAAGAGTAAATGTTAATAAAATTTTTTTTCTTTCTTGTTATTATATTTGTTGTTGCTGCTATTTCTGCTGCTGCTCCTGCTGTTGCAATTGCTGTCATTGTTGGCATTACTGTTGCCATTCAGCGTTGCCGATTTAGCATATTTTATGCTAGATGTAGCATTTCTTAAACTTATTTAGCATACAAAAAATTGCTTTTAGTATATTTTTAACATATTAACAATTTAAAAGATTTTTAATATTAAGCAGAAATATAAGGAGGACATTGTTCACAGGTAAAGAAAAACAAGCGATTTAGATATGAAAATGTTTGTTCTGAAGATGCTCTGTCTCCTATTGTCGAATGCTAACATATAATGTGTATTAAGCTAAATAAATCTCGAAAACTAAGTTCAAGCAAAGTAATATTAGAAAATAATAATGAAAATTTCGTTGAATAAAAACGATTGGGAATTCCTTATATTGATTTAAAATGAAAATTTATCTGATTATATAAACACATGAAAATAAGTTTCAAAATTAAAATCCGACTAACGTAGAAAGGTAGCATTTTTCGACTGAATTCAACGAGAAGGTAGCAGCCAAATATTGCTTATATATTTTTACATAAAAAAAAATTAATAAAATTGAATCTTAAGTGTTATCTAAAGACACTTTTAAAGCCATTTAGTTTTTACTCGGTTTTAATTTATTTATTTTTGCAACTTTATATATTTTGTTAGCATATTTTTAGCATATATTTTAACATATAATTAGCATATTCCAGCATTTTTTTTTCATAAAGATCTAGCATGGTATCCTTTCCCTTTCAGCTTTTGGCAACACTGTTGCTATTCCTTTTGAGTTTTGTCTACTTCTATCAATATAAAAAGTGTAAACATTTATGTAACAGCCACAAACAATTCGTTCTTTGCAGCAAGAATATTTATGTATTTCTGTATATGTGCACCTACAATACACACACATACATGCATAAACTTGTTGCAAGCAAATGATTACTATTTTTTATGCTTTAGCCCATATTAAATACACTTCAATAGTTGAGTCTATACATTGGAATATGAGGTACCATTTCTCTTTTAAACTTACTAAGGGCTTTAGATGTGGGAAGCATTAAAGGTTTTGTATTTTAACATATTATATGTCGCCGTTTTAGTTATATTAAATGTACATATTTCAAAGGTTTATGATTATATATTTTGGTTTTTGTTCCGTCTCAGTAATGAAACTGAAATCTGTCGTAACGTGTTTTTTAATAAAAATTTATGTTTTCAATACGTCGAGGACAGCTATTTTGATATTAAAATTTAGGATAGCTTTTATAATGATAAATAGGATTTCACCAGTGTTAGCAAACGATAACACTATACAATAATTTCGAACTATTATAAAAAATACAGAGGAGAGTAAAAATATATACGTGTATCAGTGTTTTGAAAGATCACATTGGCATTTTATTTTATATGGCCTGCTCGTGCATCATATCGGAATATGAAGCTATTTGCTCTTAACATCTGACGTGTATGATATTTACAGCAACAAAACATTAAGACAAATACTTTTGTGGAACATAATAACACTCTAACTCACCCACATAACAGTAATATTTGGCTCTCATCCAATAAATCGTAGAAAACAACGCTAAGCAGTGGAACGGCGGGATGAAGAAATGTTGGCCATAAAATGTTATTATAGGTTTTTAAAGACAATGAAGCTCCAGACTCAACTTGTACGAAAGAAATCATTGAAAACTTAAACTGTGGTTAAGCGCTAACTTCATAGTTATTTAATATTATTACTCAGCATAGGAAATTTTGTAAGCCTTACCTTTATGCCAGATATTCAGTCAGGACTTGAAAAACTTTTTCGTAAGCTTGAAATTTGATCCAAGTCGGCTAACCGGCTCGAAAGAAATTTAATAAATTTATTTGAGATAGTCTCAAAAAATTTTTTTTTCAAAATTGTTATAACATAGCAAGCAATTTATAATTACTCAAAAAATCTATAAATTTGCTATCGCTTTGAGCTTGAAATCAGAAGGAAGTTTCAATGATAGCCTGCCTATTGAATCGTATCTTATTATTATTTTGAGCAAATTTGCTAGAAGTTGGTCTTAAGTAATTTGGACACAATAATTAAACTGTTTAGCCAGATTATGTAAAAAATTTTCACACAGCAAATTAAACACAAAACTGCAAAATATTCAACCAAGGGTCATAACAAAAACTCTTTTAGTAGTAATTTAACTCTGACTGTATTCAGTATTTATTGACAATATTGTATTGTTAAATTAAATTGTGTTGCTATTTTCATGAATGGTAATATTGTAATGCTCAAATTCAAACATGACTTTGTTTATGGTAACCATAATTATGATTATAATAAAGATTTTTAACTAACAATATCATATATTCCATTATTGCACAGAAGATAATATTGTTGTCGCAATAATGCCACAGGCATATCTTTTTAATGGTGGAAAAATTAATTATTGGGCGTTATAGAAGTTTTAAAAGTTAAATTTTTTAATTCTAAGAACTCTATACTTTTAGAACAAAATCCGTCCCTGTTAAGTTTGATATCAGCTGCTTTTATATAAAATATATTGGAAGTGCAACATGTTGTGTTTACAATAACAATTTGTTTTAATCATTTTTATTTATACTGCTACCAAGCAAATAACCCAGTAAACCATCGACACTTAATTGCAGTTTCTACAAAACAGAAGGCTGATTAGAGTGGAGTTTTGTATAAGGCGCATTATTTTTGAAGCGGACAACCCAAAAATTTTTTTTGCCGAAATTCCTTGATATATTATGGCATAGCTATAGTTCTACGTAGTAGGTATAAATGTGTATGCAAAATTTTTTTTTAGTGCGAAAATGTTGCCGTTTCTGATTTTTTTTGAATTATTGTCTCGAAATAGAAAAAAAAATTAATTTTAATAAGTGATTTTTATAGGAAATCGGTTGTCCAGTTCTATGTAAAAACCCCTTTAAAAACATATAAATCTTTTCAAAATCGGATTAGTATTACGGGCGTAAAAGGGATCTAAAAAACATGTTTGTCTATTAATTATATAGATATAATTTGTTCACCGCTTCTATGAAAAACACCACGAGCAATACTTTTGTGGAACATTTTAAACTTCTAATCTTCGTTGCTTGGGTTTTTTGTCCCCTTCTAAAAATTTAAAAATGTTTCTTTCTACAAAAATATTATCCAAAAAATTCTATTAGAGGTCTTTGAGGACTCCGAAGCTGCAGACTCAATTTGAACACTAAAAATCATTTGACGTTCTTATTCATTCATCAATAGACCAAGTTGGTCGAAATTTGGGACCAAGAAGCAAAACATGAATGATACACTTAGTCGTGATCTTGTAAAAATCTCCAAATGGGGTCATGCGAATAGGGTTGATTTTAACGCTCGTAAGACCCAATGTTGAATGCTTATGCACAGGCGTATAACCGAACATGCTGCTTCATCTATAATTATAGGTATTAAGAAATCAGAAGTTCTTGATGTTCTCGGCATGAAAATCCAATGTGATGTTCGATAGAATGATCACATTTTTCAAGTCGCAAAAGAAGCATTCAAGTGCCTCGGATTTTTGAGGCGGTGCAAGAGTTATTTCAGTTCATCTGATCTTCTTAATATTTATACCACCTAAATCCGACCGAAAATGGAATACAGCTCTCATGTATGGGCCGGCGCTTCAAAGAATATTTTGGAGATAATCGACCGCGTACAGGAGAGGGCCAAGAAGCTTATCGGTGACAGTAGGGTAGCCAACTCTATTGACTCACTGAAGCATCTACTGGATCATCTACGGGTGGGGTGTGTTTCGCTGTTCTATCGCTACTACAATGGAATGTGTTCTAATGAAATTAGGAAACTTGTTCCCGAAACCCGATCATTTTTGCGCACAGCACGTTTTTCATTATGAGCACATCCATTTGTGGCCGATCTGCCAGTGAACCGCACTACGCATAACAGAGAGAATTCGTACTTTGGCCGAACAGTTCGTATGTGGATTAAACTCCCCGCAGAGGTCCTTCCAGTCACTTTCAGTGTGGGAAAGTTCAAGTCGAATGTTCACAGATACTACTCCCTCTATCCTCCTTCCCATAACCAATTTTCTTAGTTCCGGCACAATGCACTGCATAAGCAGGGGTCATCGCCTGAGTGCTGGTCCAAAAAAAAAATGAAACTTAAAATGTGCTTAAGGATTGATTTAAACTAGGAAATCTTGTATTTAAATTATAAGATGTGTTAAATACTTTTTTGTAAAACACCACGAGGAACATATTTGTAAATTATTTTAGTCCGCTTTATTATTGCTTAAGAGGAGGTTTTTGCCCCTTTTTTAACGAAGGAACAAAAAGACCATACAATGAAGAGTTAGAGTGAAAATATGTTCAACAAAAAAATCCTTGTGGGGTTTTTCATAAAAAATACGAACACATCTTTTACTTCAAACGTAATGGTTTTAAGATTTCTTGTGCTGAATCACTCTAACTATGTGCAAAATCGGGGGAGCTTGAATCCCCCTGAAATCACTCCCAGGTGTAAACTTTCAAAATTCCGATACACGTACATATTTCTTCGACTAGAATCAGTCGTTAGAAACTTGTTATTTTCATTTTGTTATACTGTGTTATTTTTCATATACGGAACCCGTACGCTGGTTATTATTCTTAGCTTTTTGGGGATTGGCACTATAATAGCAGCTCTCTAAAATATTGGGAATTCACCAGAGGTTTTTCTATTGGTCGTGCTAGCATGCGATAGCAAATCTACAAAATCAGTGATGATACAGTAGACTTATTTTAAATAAAAATACTAAAAATATGTGTTATTTGTTCTATTCACTGGGTTATGTATATGTATCTGTGTTAATATGTACTACAAAATATTTAGCACTTCAACAATAGCTGGAACAACAACAATAAAACAGACTCTTGATATTGTATTGTTTTAGTACTTATGCTTCAATTAAATGCAAAACTTTACTTAAGCTATAAATCTACTAAAAACTACAATTAAGTAAAAGAAACCAACCTGCAAATACAGTTTAGACTTGATGTAACTCAACGTCATCATTACCATCTTTAGTTTAGTTTTGTTTTTGTTTATCTCAAAGTGTATAAGTAAAAAGTATTGTGGCAGCAACAAAACATAAAAGTGTTAAACTTTTTACAAAATGGCAATAGTTTAAAAGGTTTCATTTTACATAAATAAGAGTATACTAGTTACTAAAACAAGTCGTACAAAATTACCTTCTGCTATGAATGGCATCTTAAGTAAAATAAAAAAAGAAACCTATTAACAATATAAAAAGTCTATGGATTGAAGGCATGCCACGGCATAAAATTATCTTGCTGTATTATCGTTTAACTAGCAGGAATTTAAAGGTTTGTGTGGTAAGAAAATAAAAAAATATATATAAAAACATTTTTACATTTTACAAAAAACAAAATAAAAAATTTCAAAATATATACATATATAATGTTCATACACTTAGGCCTATTGCAGTTAAAAAAAACGAAGAAAAACTGGCATGAATGAATGCAACAAGACAGAAACTATAAGTACAACTCCCTTATAAATAGTCATTGATATAGAACGTTGCTGTTCTCTTATATTCTGGTTCACATTTATGTTGCACGTACACATGACTTTGACACATTTTTAGTTTTCTCGTGTTGCTTTGTTACATTTGGTTCTTAGTTTCTTTGCCACTTTCCTCGGGTAATTGGCATTTGTTGAAGGTTTGTTGTTGTTGTTTTCTCCTTTACAACATTTGCAAGTGCAAGTGTTTTATAAAGGTGTGCGTGTAAATGTGTATTTGGGAATTAAAAGGACCTGTGTACTTACAGGAAGTACTCTCTTAACTATATGGCACATTCAATAAAACAGCATTTGTTGGCGTATATATATTGAAGCGCGGTAAAATTATCCCTTCTCTGTTGATTTGTTACAACTGCAGTTTGGCCGTTTAATTTTCTTCGGTTTTTTTAGTCCTGTATGAATATTTTATTGATAGATAGCCTAGCGCCCTACTTTGATAAGTAGAATGGTTGATTATATGTATAGCAAATGCCTTCAGTATATTGTTAAAATATTTTCTCAACAATTAAATAGAGTAACAGTTGTCGTTTGCAAAAGTATAGAGAAAACGTTATAAAGCGATAAAAATTTTAATTTATTTATTCCTTTTTATGATGTGGAAAAGAGCAATTGCTTAAATAGGTCAAGGGCAGAAAGACATGTGGGTATTGTTATAATTTTTCTTATTTTTATAAATATGTTATTAGAAGACATAATATGCACATAAAAATAATATAAGCTAAAATAAATATTGTAGTTTTTTTAACATTCAAGGCAGCTTGGATTATTTTTGCCAAGCCAAAAAGGATACAAGATTTGTGTTACCTTTCCTTCTAAAGTGCTCTTAGTCAAAGGAATGTTCAATACTTTTTGTTATGAATTTCGTACTACTTTCAAATACATACTCGTACACAGAAAAGAAAAATCAATCCATTTGTAATTAAATCAATCCTAAGCGGTGTCAAAAGTACGGTAAAGCCGGATTTAATTAAGTCAAATACAGAAAGATTGATTCAAGTGCAAAATACTTAATTTTAGCCATTACTAAGACTGGTCCGGGATTTATTTAAGCCAAAAAATCTTCGTTGAAGCCCGCCGATGCCAAATAGGCTAATTTCTACTTATTTTATCGTGTAACAGACTTAAATTTATAGGTTATTAATACTTAGCTAAAGTTAATATTTTTACTAATTTATTTTAATTTAAAATTTAGTTTTGCTCATTTCCAATAAAAGTTTTATTTTAAATAAAATTTCATTTTCAGTAAATGTTCTTTACTGAATCAGTGAATTTGTTGTTTGACTTATATTTAGGATGCAAACACCAAAAACAATAAATAACAACAACAACTTCACTATGTGTTTTTAGCATGTTCAAATTTTTTAAGCTTTGATTTCTTTTATTACCAGCATTTTATTTTAAATTTCTGGAGTTGTTTTTTTAATTTTCATTTCTGCCCTACTTTTTGAACAGTATAGATATTCAAGTTTTGCCTTTTGAGTTTTAACAATTGAGTTATTAATTTAGTCGAACTGTATGGTTGTTAACCAAAGTTGTTTAATTAGTTTGGCTTAAGTTCAGTTTAAATTTAATCTTTCGATTAAATTATTTTTATTTTAGAAATAAATTCTAAAGCATGTAAATATTCAACAGTCAAAGAAAAATTTGTCTGTACGGAAGACAGAAATCAAAAAGCTTAAAACATTTGAATATGACAAGAAAACACTTCGTGAAGTTCCGAACCCCTGTTTCCGAAAATAGTCTCTAGAGGGCAATTCATCTGTTAATGGATACAAAGTAAAATAGGATTTTCACTCGTTGGTTATTGCTGCCTTCGCTGGCAGTGTCGTCTAGGTGGAAAATAACTCTAATGAAAAGACTGTAGTGGTCTCGAAACATCCGATTTCAGTTCAACCTTCTGTACAACCAAATTTTTCTTTAAATGTTCAATAATTGCATACTTTAGAATTTCTTTCTAAAATAAAAATAATTTAAGCGAAAGATTAATGTGTTGTTTCCACGATAGAAACAAGCATTGTTTGTCTAAAATTTATATGAAAGGCACTCAGTTTTTTTTTATAGCGATTTCCATAAAAATTTTTTACTCAAGTCGCTTGTTTGCATTGTGGAAACAGCACATAAATTGAAAATGAGCTTAAGCCAAACTAATTAAATAACTTTGGATAAGAACCACACAGTTCGACTAAAATCATAACTCAATTGTCCTTAGATAAATATGCAGATTTGAAAAAATTTAACAAAGTGAAATTTCATAAATGCTTAATGGATGATGATGTTAATATTTGAAACTTTAAAATATTAAAAGAAAAGTTTTCGCAGGTTCAGACAAAACGTTTGGTTTGATGTATTACAAAATATCCGGCACATAATTTGGATTGATTGAGTAAAATATTTCGTTAAGAATTTGTAAGTATTTTTAGACAAATTGTTCTACAAATTCAGACAAAACTATTGTTGGATAGATATTACAAAAGATTCAGTAAATATTTTTGGTTTGATTCAGTAAATCATATTGTTTAGAATTTTTAAATATTCTTAGGCAAACTTTTTTCACTGAAAAATATCTGTTTTTTTTTCAATGAAATTGTTGAGTATTGTTGTCTGTATTTACAAATTTGATTGAAAGTACGTTTCTAAGCAAAATATTTACTAATCCATTAATTTTTTTTACTGAAATTAATATTTAGTTTTTTCGGTGTTATCTTTGAGCTGACTGATAGTTTTACAGAAAAAAACTTCACCAAAAAAATTTCAAACAGAAGTTTGCCTAAAATAAAGTTTTGTTTTGAGTCAAAGTTCTTTACTGAATCAGTGAATTTTTTGTTTGCCTTTTATTTGAGAAGCAAACACCAAAAACAATAACAAAAACCAGTTTTTTGTCCCTTGAAAAAATCAAAAGCCAAGACGACTTGTTGCGGCATACACATAAATAACAAAAACAAGAATGATAAATTTCGTTTACTGAAGATTTCGAAGTGAATCAGTTCATTAATATTGTTGCATTAATTCTCATTCATTCCTTTGTATAATCAAACAGAGTTGAACACATTTAGCAAAACGAAATTTCCTAAATGCTTAAGGGATGATGATTATTTAAAACTTAAAACTATTTAAAAAAATTGTAATAATCCTGAACTAGCTGCTAAAATAACAGGAGTTGACAAAGAGCCCATAATTAGATGTGCTCCATTGCTGCAAGTCATGTCATCCGGCTAAAAAATTCGCTCTTGATACTGCTAAAGTGATAATAGAGAAATAGCGTTGGTTCTATCTTACATACTTCGGAAGTAATTGAACACGCAATATTATCAACTATCTGCAGAAGCTGCGGAATCTAAAAGTAAAGACTGTAGGCTACAACACACAAGAAAAATTGCCCGTACTGCAACAAACACTGACTTGTTAACCATGTTATTACTGAGCTCTGATCCATTTTTATAAACTAGATTTTGCCTATAATCTTGTTTGAAATATATTTCATTCAGGTGTTAATGCAGTATAAAACAATGAATGTGTTATACATAGAAATTTGAAGTTTTGTACCAAATTTCGTAAATGTAGCATACGTCTTTTAATTTTGTTCCTTCTTTATATGAAAATGAAGCACTAGCGATTTTACTATACAACTGGAAAAGTTGTACAATCATATTGTAGATGTAAGACATTCCTTTATTCAAAAAATATTACAATCCTACTACAAACATTTTGACTTAGAAAACAAGTTTTTCATTAAACAAAGAACAAAAATATGCCAATTCTACTGACCTCAAATAACAGCTGACGCTTTATATTATTATTCTGAGCCATCACATTTATTTGAAAAATAAATAAATGAGAAAAAAATTAAAAATAGGTGGCCTTTGCTAATTTTCAAGTTCAAATACCAACGGAAATACTTCTTTTACCATAAAAGCGGGGCGTTTTGAATTATTTTTATTAAAAACAAAACTCAAATAGAAAATAAAACTGAAAAAAGAATCATTCAAGTAGAACATTAAACCAAACGACAAAAAAACTTTCACATGTCTGTCTTTATAACCAAATAAAAAAAAATTAAACGTCAACAGAAAGACCTAATTTTGCATTATAAATTCAAAAAAATACCCATATGATTTACAACAGCGATGGGTTCAAGTTGTTTCTTGTAGTCTTTTGCTGCTGCTAACGAAAACCAATTAAAAGTCAATTAAATTATTTGTTGATGTATAATATAGAACTCTCAAGCAAATAGCGATATGCATGTTAATGGTATGTTACTGGTCATACCAAAGTAATTACACTGGTCTGCAAAAAAATAAAAATTTTCGAGCCTTTAAATAAAAAATATTGGGAACATATAAACTTTAATGTGCTAAATTCAAATCCGTTTTCAGTTTTCTTCTATCCGGCTCAGGTTTTTTTATAGGCATGAGTAATACTTACACTAGGTAAATCAGTATATTACTCCCTAACTCGAGAACTGTTTGGTCGATTGGAATAATTTAAGCACTAAAATATCCAAAATAAAATTATCTGCAAGTCACTTATATACAATTTTTTATGCATCCTACTGTTTCAGAGTTAATTAGAAATTATTGGCGAAAACTTAGTTTTTTTTTCATGCGAAATTTAACTTTTTTCGTTTTCAAAAATCCGTAACAAATGAAGTTGGTCAAAATCTTTCATTTTAATCTTTTATCAGAGAGCTAAACATATTATGAATAAAATAAGCTATAAATGATTAAAATCAATGGACAAATGTGGATTTTATTCGCAAATAAGTGCGGAAACTTAATTGACAAAAATTGCAATTTTCATACGGAGTTGATTCTCATTTCAAACGGGTTTTTCGTGTCCGTTGAAAGTATAGTAAAATATTTCATAAAATAAACACATAAATTATAAAATGAAAACTGCTTTAACATGATTTAATAGATTATAAATAAATGTTTCCTCAAGCAGTCATCGTTTGTATTGAGTGTTATCCATATTTTTTAATACATATCATTTAGATTTTTTAAGTGAATACCTTAGGAGGTTATGTTAAAATACATCGAAGACTATACATCTGAAACGTATAGAATTCAAAATAAAATGTGTATTTTGAAAAAAATTAATGAAATCATATAAATATGTATTGAGCGTTACGTAAAAAAAATTTTATATATAATCCTATCATAAATTTTAGGACGTTAAAAAAAGGTTAACAGCATGTGAAGGGCAGAAACGATATAAAAAAACATTATCTGTTCACTAATTTCTGTTTTTCTTTGAAAAAATTTTGTTTCTTTCCAACTGTGCATATTAGATTTTCGAAGAATGTATTAATTAGGTAGGTTATATTTTGCTACAAATAATTTTTGAAATTGACATAAGTTTTGACACTGTTAGTCGATTTATTAAAATGATTCTTATTTAAAAGAACAGTTAGCCTAGTTTTGCCTATGTATAAATGTTTGTATAGAATTGTTTTAAAACATAAAAATTTTATATCTTTCCATGTGAACCCAAGTCAAAACTGAAAAAGTGGCTATAACTTTTCATTTAGTCCTGCGATTATTATATTTTTTTTGTTTTTAGAGAGTAGGTGTATAGTGCTTTCAAACCCTATACTGATTTTTGTGGCGCATTTTTTCGCAAAATTCATTCCTGGAACAACCGCGACAGCAAATGAAATGTAACGCACAATACACAATATTGTTAAAAAATCTAAATATATAATTTTATTTCAGGATCCAGTGAATGAGGCGAAAACTGTAATATGAATCATCGCTTCTCATAGACAAAATGTACGTTTAGGATAACAATCAGCCACATATTAAAATTTATATGTTGTAAAATTGTGACATATGTTAATTGATTGATTTCCTTCACTTAATTATAAATAAAATCGGCATTTGCGCAGAAATTTTAATAATCTATAGCTTATTTTATTCATTAAATACCTTGTTTTCCGAAAATTTATTAAAATCTAAAATTATTACCCTTTAGTATTTTTTTTAGTCTTTGAATAATAAAAAAGTTTAATTTTGCATGAAAATACTAATTTTTCGGCGTTAATTTCCGAATAACACCGAAGCAGTTGGAAATATAATAAATTTACGTATGGATGACTTAAAAGTAATTTTGTTCCGCACTCTGGTGGCTAATTTATTCAAATCGGACATTTTTCCCAAGTTAGGATGAAATATACTGATGTACCTAGTGGAAATATTAGTCGTGCCAATAAAAACTCTGAGCCCAAAAGGAAAAAACTGAAAACGGAATTGCGTTTAGCGTATTCAAATCTTTATATTCCATATGCTTTTATTTAAATGCGAATTTTGCTGTAGACTAGTGTTATTATAAATAACAAAGAGACATTTTTATTTAGAGGAAAAAAGGACTTAAAAACTATTTTTCCTTTCTTTCATTTGTTTTGTTCTACTTCAGTAAACATATACGAAATTTATGATGTCCAAAACTTATAAGGATTAAACTAAAACCAGAATTAGGGATGATTTGCCAAAACATGTCAGCCTTTCTTTGAGAACTATGTAGAAAATTCTATAAATTCTTACTAGATGTTATGAAAAGCACTGAAATGAAAAAAAAAAAACAAAACAGAAAGAAAGTTCTTCATTGAGTTTTTTACCAATAAATTAGTTGACTAAACTTTAGCTATTTTTTTAAAATAAAATAAGTGTTTCATGATGATTATTTGAAGAAAAACCCAGTAAAAAAGCTTCTATTGAAGTCGATAAGATCCTGAACTTGTAATACGGAAGTAGTGCAAATCCGGATAATCTCTAATCATTTTTACATAGGCTTATCATTACAAGAAGTTCTCTTTTTTGATGCCTATTCATTGCATCCGAAGTCAGGTTCATGATGTTAAGAGAATGCGATTTATTGTACGTTCTTTTTAGTAAGTGCAAGTTGTAGTTGCTTCTATAGAGTTATTTTTTATAAATAAATATATGAAAATTTATAACATTTATTTCATTTGCTTAAAAATCAAGATATGTCGTAAATATTTCCGAAATTTGATTAAGCCTCAATTTTGTATAAGTAAAATAAATGTTTAATTAATTATCTGGATGTTGTTAATAATCACTTCCTGAGAAATCGAAAATACACAATTATTGATACTTTGGAAGTAGAGTAAAAGTAGTTCCGCAAAATTACTTTCCATTTTTTTTTAGCTAGGAAGCGTCTATAGCCATTATATATGGGTATTCCTTGCCAAATACGACGGCTTTTTTTATTTCCTCTCAAAAAAGTAAATTTAAAAATTTTTTAATTTTAGCAAAAATTATTTTTTCACGAATACAAATTGATTATTAGACTAAGGTTCGTAACGTTATATTCCAAAAAAATAATATTCCAAGGAACAAGAGAAAAACTAACATCAACTTAATTTTTCAGCGTACACAGCAGAACACATCAGCGCTGCTTTCGCAAGCCGCTTCACCCTCCATCATCATTGCTCGTGTATACTTTGCTTATCATCACTTGTCAGGTGACTCTGATAGTCAACTGCATTTTGCCATTTTATTTTTACTTTGCTAATAACTTTCTTAATAATGGTCCAAATTGAACAATTTTTTTTATTTATTATTTGTTTAAAAAAAATTTAACAAAATATTAAATTTTTTTGGTTTTGATTTGACTTTTGGATTTAAATCATGTTTTTAAAATTTTTTAATTTTTAACTTCTATCCAGCTAACTTTTAAGCTCGGTCCGGCAATGGAACTTCCATAACTACTATTTTTCCGATTTTTGAATATTTGAAAAAAAATTAAACAAAATATTTGAAAAAAGCTAAAAATATAAAAAAAATTGAGGGATACATACACTCATATTCAAAAAAACGATGAAAATTTTCAAATACAAAAATCCAAACCAAAAAAAAACTTCAAGATGTACCATTATTAAAAAGTTTATGAGCAAAAAACTTAAAAAAGTGATTTTTGAATATTTAATATAAACGAGTAATCCATAAATTCTCTAAATTTAACACGAAGAAGTACTTAAAAATATCACGAATTTAGGGAACTTAAAAAAAATAGTTCAAATACCCCGATTAGGCGTGGAACAATCCATATCTAACCAAAATATAAATAAAAATTCAGTACCTTTTCGTTTTTTGCCCTTTTTCATTTAGGCAACATTTTTGGCTTCCTTTTTTTGTTTAATTTTACTGTTGTTATTTTTTACGTTTTTTTCCCTTGTTTTGGCGCTTATTTTTCATTTTTGTGATTTATTTCGTTTTTTGAATTTTTTAGCGGATTTTTATAGTATTGGCGATTTTTCTTTGGTTTGAGCGTTTTTTTTTGTTTTAACGATTTTTTCGCTTTTTGGCGATATTTTTAGCTTTAGCGATTTATTTAAGTTTCGGCGTTTTTTCAGTTTTGTCACTTTTTTTGGTGTGTGGGATTTTTTTTGGTTTTTTTCTTATGAAATTTTTTTTCGTTTTGGCGTTTCTCAGTTTTTGTGCGATTTTTTTTAGGTTTGGCACTTTTTTCGTTTTGGTAATTTTTTTCCATTTTTGGGAATTTTTTTCGTTTTTTATGATATTTTTAGTTCAGCGATTTTTTTTTAGGTCTTAGAGCTTTTTTTCATTTTGACGATTTTTTCGGCTTTTGCGCGATTTTTTGTTGTTTTGGTGATTTTTCTTGGGGTTTTTTTTAATTTTGGTGCCTTTTCCTTTAAATGCTTTTTCATTTTGGTTCTGTATTTTTTTTTTTTGATTTCGTAATTTTTTAGTTTTACCGTTTTTTATTAATTTCAAGAGTTTGCCTCTATGGTTTCCAAGATGCAGCAAATTGTCAAAATTACATTAACTAATAGAACACCCTTGAATTGTTATTGTTTTAAATATGAGGGTTGGTGTAGTCTATTCTACAAAATACACCAATTAACCGTAACTATGAAAATTTAAAGTGTATATATTTATAAGTGTCTGTATATTACATTAGTATTTCGTTGCTCGCTTTAGAGCACTCTTTAATTTTTAACTGTCATATATATGTTGTTGTGAAAATTTCAGGTCCGTAGCTTTTACAATTCCCGAGAAAACCTTCTGTGACAGACAAACAGACAGACAGACGCACAGCATAGCGAAAACAATAGGGCTTCTTTACACTTTTTGTGTACGAAAACCTAAAAACGGTTTGTTCGCATGCTTAAAAGTTGGAAACAGCTGGACCTATTTGGATACTTCCTTCTGCTTTTTTGATCGAATTGCTATGCGAAAAGAAAAATCGAAAAATGTTTAACAGGTGGCGCTGTATGTGCTATCGCAGCGAAAAAATATCATGTTTCTGGGAGCAATAAAAACTTTCATGCCTTCCTTATGCGATGCTTTGAAGCGCTTCTGAGGATGCTCAAAACGAAGGCAGAGATTTCTCAGTGTTTATAATGTTTAAAATACGAAGGTAGTCAGCATTTTACATATATTCAAAACCAACTCCAAAATGAACAAAATCACTTATTTTTGTTGTATGGCCAATGTAAATTTGTATTTTGTATATTTTGAAATGAGCTAATAAGGCCTAAAGATTCATAATGCAAATAAAACAAATTATTTTATTTCATTTTTCCCGACGTTTCGTCAATTATTTGTTGACTTTATCAAGGGATAGGAAATCTATTTATTTGTTAAAAACATTTTATTAATATTGTTATCATTGCACGTTTTTTCAATATAAAACTTACAATATTATTTTAATTTTCATTAATTATTGTTAAAAACCCAATTTAGGTGGATATTTCAAACTAAACATTTTTTTACAAAAAAAGTAAATAAACAAAGAACACAACTTAAAAAACTATATCACAGGTTTACTTTATTGCCACTTTGTAACTTGTGCTGATGTTGTCCGTATCTTCTTTTAAATTCATCGTCTTTTCCCTCTTTTGTTGAATTCGCAAACTTTCTATAGTGTACCTTTTCTTTTCAATGTTTTCTTTATCTAAGATCTTGACTTCTTCAAAATCAGCTGTATGGCCAGTGTCCAGTATGTGTTGCGATAGTGCTGTTGAATGTTTGTTTTTCTCAATATCACTCTTGTGCTCTTTTATTCTCGTTTCTAAACTGCGTTTTGTTGTACCAATATATAGCATATCACAGTTGTTGTTTTGATTACCTTTACACTTTATTTCGTAAAATACATTACTTTGTTGTTGTTTATTTATTGGCGCTTTTACTTTAGAAAATATTCTATTTAGTGTTGTACTAGGCTTGTATGCGAAATTAATGCTTCTGTTTTTTATTGTGTTTTTGATGTCACATTCAGTAGCATTCAACCATATAGGTTCTAAGGAATTGTTGCACGCATTGTTTCATTTCAAAACTCAAAACCCATTTAAAGTATGCGCTCTTTCGACATTTCCCACCTATTGCATAGAAGAGAGAAATTTATAATAAGACACGATTTTTTTGTCTGTAGTTTAAAATTGATTGACGCAATAAGACGAAGAGAAATGATTTTAGAGCATTTTTGATGCTTCGAAAGAGCGCTGTTTTATATAAAAAACAAGAGTTCCAAAGTGGGACATCGCGAACAAAAATCATACATGTTTGAAGCGCTTTTCGAAGCAGTTGAAACAACAAAACCAGCTTCTCTCGCTTATAAACCTGCTTCTGCCGAAGCAGTAGTCTATGTTGGAATGTTTGTTTGTTCCCTATAGCAAGCAAAATGGCATTTCCCTACAAATCCATTCTTAGTTTCCCTATAACTGCACAACTACATTAGTGAGACTCTATCAACTTTATGTGGATCACTCTTAGAATAAAGCACAAAATCCTACAAAATCTTGAATGTATATGAGGGAGAGGGGGTGCACCCGTCACAAAAAGTTATTATTAATTTTTCTATATCTTCGTAATAAACGGGTCGCGAGGCTAGCATATATAAAAACTAATTATATTACATACAACAGGTTATGTATTATGTATAAAACAAAATTATGTATATCCATAATTCTCATTTACTTGCTGATGGAAAAAGTAATAATAGTTAAAATATGGCCACATACAGACGACAATCAATGTGGGATTTGTCTTTATAAATCTTTTTGCTTTCGAAATGAAATAATTAAAATTTTATTTACTATTATAATTATAAATAATAAAATCCCTAAAAGATATTCCAAAACTGTCGTTTTATTCAGTACTTTCTTTTATTACTAAACTAATTTTCTGCCTCCGCCACAAAGAAATAAGAGCTTAACTCGTGTTTATGCAAATTTATTTTGAATACTACAAATTGCAGCTTCATTGATCAATCATTTGTATCATTTACAATGACATTAATGATCTCACAACCACTGCTGGCTGCGGTATTTTTTTAATTTGTTATTAAATGTAACCACACAAAAACTTTGACTAGATATTGATATCAGTGACCATTAGCAATCTGCTCATATATTTATACAAAAAATTTGCATGTATCTGAGGAAGAGTGTGAGAGAAGCAAACTTTAGAAAAATGATTTTAATTAAATCGCACCAATTAAGCATATTAAGCTAAACAACAAAGAAATTTACCAGAATGTTTAAACGAATGTACGCGTTTTACAATAAAAAACGTTTGTCTCCCAAAAAATAAAAAGGGGTGATGACGATAATCAATGCAGCATCACCACCACCACTACCACCATCTACTCTACTATTATAATTGAGGCCTCGTTTTTCAGCTGTAGTTTCTTTATTTTCAAACGTAAGCTAAGATCTTCTGCATAAAATTATGCATAATTATACCCTATTGTATGTATTTTACGTTTAGCTGGAAGATATGTTCACCACTTTTATGTAAAACATCCAGAATAATATTTTTGTGGAACATTTTAAATTTCGTTATGTGGCTCTTTTATCTATATATTAAAATAGGTAGCAGGTTAATATGTTCCATAAAAATTCTCCACTTAGTGTTTCGCATAAAAACGCTGCACATGTCTTCTACGTAAGGCCTACCAGCATTTTTATGACAAGTGCTTTTTGTGAAGAAGTATGAAATTAACCTTTTTTGAATGGAGATTTGATGTCTCTGAAGATCTGAGGTATAATGTTATGGCAAATATTTTTACAAGATTTCTTATGCCGAGCTATTATAACTATGTGCAAAATGGGGGAAGTTTAGCTCCACCTAATATGAATTCCAGATGAAAACTTTCAAAACACCATATTCGTGTGATTTTTACAGCTGGCCTTAACCAGAATCAGTCGTTAGAACCATATATAATCTTAAAAAATATATATTATTTTTACGGTGTAATCATTGACTATTTGTAACTAGGGATGCAAACGATTAATCGATGTTTAGAAAACATCGATGTATCGTTTTATGGACGATGCATCGACGATACATCGTTGTCAAAACCACAAAACATTGACATCGTTAATTTAATCCGATCACGCTTGTCACGTTTATTAAATTTTTTTTCTAAATTTTTTACCATAGTTAAATTTTTTTTAATTAAAAATATAAAAAAAGTTTAACTATAGGGCAAATAAAAAAGATGATGTTTGCACTTTTACATTGGAAAAATGTAATAAATCTGTATATTTGAAATTTAAGATCAGATTACAAAATGCTCTTGTTTATTTCAGAAGTTATGACATATCCAAAATATCATTATATGGCCAAATTTACTGAAAGTATTGAGTTTAGTTTTTAAATATCTCGAAAACTATTTTATATACAAGATTGATTTGTATGTCATTTTAAGCAGAATATTTGGAGCTACAAAAAATGTATAGCGCATAAATTTTTTTTTTTGCAAAAATGACTTAGCTGCAAAGTTTTGAAATTTTCAAAACTGATTAAATCAAAAACCTATATTTTTTTTTGGCTGAATTTTTTTTTATATAATATCTCTAAACGTCCTTAAAAAATGCTGAAATTTTTAAGGAGGTGTTTTTTCCTTTTTTGAGATATGACAAAAAATGTACCTTTTTAACACAAAATTTCCAACATAAAATTTCACCAAAAAAACAAATGCCCAAATTTGTCAATGTTATTACTTTATCCCCTTCAAAAACTTTAAATTAAATTAAATTTAATGCATATTGACCAAAATTACAAATTTAAATTATTTTTGATACTATATTGTTGAAAGTTGCGAAAGAAAAAAAAAATCATATATCAAAAAAGAAAAAAACACCTCTTCCGCAATTTCACGATTTATTAAGGACGTTTAGAGGTATTACATTAAAAAATTCAGCCGAAAAAATATATAGGTTTTTTATATAGTCAGTTTTAAATTTTTCAAAACTTTGCAGAAAAGTAATTTTTCCAAAAAAAAATTTTGTTTTATGTATTTTTTGTTGCCCCATATATCCTTTTTAAAATGGCATACAAATAATCTTTGTACATAAAACAGTTTTAGCGATAATTAAAAACTAAGCTCAACACATTCTGTAAATTTGGCGAAATAATGACATTTTGAATATGTCATAACTTTTGAAATAAACACTTTTAATTTTTTTCCTTTAACATAAATTCGTTATAGGATGAATGACAACATCTGACCAAATTTCATCAAAATTGAAAGGGGTTGTGTCTAACTCTTACTTGATTTGACATGGAATTACCCATATGTAAAAATCATAGAGGAGGACCTAAGTTTTAAGCATTATGAATCACGCGGTGTCAAAATTTACTATCTCGGGCATTATAAACTTTGCTGGCCTCATAATATTTTCAGAGATATTTTGAAATTTTGGTTTTGGCCGTAACTCTGTTCCTGATTTCGAAAATATATCCGTTAATAACATATCAAAAATTTTCAAAAAAAAAAATATTTATGATTTTATACAAAATCCTTGTAGCGGTGAATTTTTTACTATTTATTAAAAAATATAGCAATGCTCTTATATATGCAAAATTTTAACGATATATTGAATGAAATTTTTTTTACGAATTTTTAATTTCGAAAAAAATCTTGAAGAAAAGCGAATTTCCCATTTTTAGCACGAAGCTGTAGACGTATGAGTAATATGGTAGCACATACCATCATATTACTCATACGTCTCATGCGTCGTCCAAAAAATGGCAAATTCGCAGTTTCTTCACGTGGCCTCTCCCACAATGTCGACAATTCCATTTCGTTCCCATATTTATTTATATTGAAAACAAAAACCAGTTTAAATATTTTATTATTGTTTTCAATATAAATATGAGAAGGAGCTCGACTTGTCGACATCATGGGACTGGCAGTAAAAATTCATAAAAGCTCCTATCGATTGCCACTAGATATTATTGCGGTCAACTTAGATTTTTATTTTTATAAACGACACACTTTTCGGTGATTTTTGTAAATTTTTAAAAGGTTTTCACTGTTACTGGATTAACGAATATGAATGTAAACAAAACAAAATACCTTTTTTCGTCTCTGGAAAATGGTTTGAGGTTTTACAAAAGTTTTTTTTCATGCCTGCGAAAACAATAATATATTACTCTGTTGTATTTTTTGGTAGTAAACAAGTGTTCCTTTGTTGCGAGTTAAAATTTTTTATAAAAAATAGGTAAAAGAAATTGTATGTGTTAAAAATGGCTAAAAATGGCTAGATTAAAATAAAAGTGACTAAAAAATAGCTAATGGCTAAATTGACTTTTCTGCTGGCTAAACCGGATGAAAAATTGCTCAATTTAGCCAGAAAATTGCTAAATTGGCATCACTGCTTTCAGCCAATGTACTGACTGGGTGAAAGTTCCTTGAGTTACAGGTCTTAAGATTTAAAAAAAAAATTTGAATGTTTTACGCTTTTTCAGAATTCACCATTTTAATTCTCTCCAGTAAGGCAAAATAAATTTTTTTTAAATATATTTTAGACCTACATCTTGCTGCAAACATAGTAAGCGTAAAGTTGATTACAGAAAAAATGAGAAACTTGCAACATATTTATGTGAACATATCTAAATTTGGATTTGCATTCGTTGGTCTTCAGATCAGTGCATGTTTTTCCTTATCAGCCGATTACTTTTACACGTTTGAACTGGAAAGGTTGTCATATTGCACATACCAAGGTCTACAAAATATATTTAGTTTACATCACTGTGTTCATATTTTAATAATTAAAGTTTTTTAAAAGAATTTTAAAAAAACAAGTGGGAAATTGGTGTTATGCCTATTAAATTTTTTCTTTACCCATTATAATGCTAGAAAATCGTTAATTACACTATGCAACAAGAAAAATGCCGGAGAGTGCCACTATAATTTTTTCATATGTTATAGGTCGCTAACTACAAAAACAGTCAAAATTTTATATTCTATGTATAAATTTTTTAAAATATTTTTTTCAAGTTAAGGTTTTTGAAGAATCTGCTCCACTAATTTTATCATAACTTAAAAACCAATAAAATACTTAAATACAATTATCTTTAAGCCTTTATAATATTATTCTTTTATATATCCAATGGTTTCAGAATTATTCAGAACGCAATGATGAAAATTATATTTTTTTATACAAAATCGAAATATTTTTATTTATTAAAAATTTATAAAAAAGTCGAAAATTGCAAAATGATAACATTTTTATTCACTCGCCGTTAAGTCACATATACCAGAAATAAAATAAGTTCTCGAAAATCGATGGATAAATATTGATTTAATTCACAATAAAGTGAAATGAGCTTATTTTTCCAAAAAATCGAGTTTTGGAGATGTTGCTTCACCGACTTTATCATAACTTGGAAAATGGCTATCCAATTTCCTCACAAAAAATAAATAAAAAACTTGAAATAAAATTACCTTTAAGTCATTCTAACATTCTTTTTTTATATAATCAACAGTGTCGGAATTATTCATACCACAGTGATGAAAAATTTACATATTTTAGGCAAAATTGGAAACTTCTTTTTTTAATATATGAAAAATTGAAAATGGGAATCAACTTCATCTAAAATAAGTCCCAGTTGTGAATTTTCAAAACGCCTAAGCACGTATGTATTATTTTGGTGACTTCTACCAGAAACAGTTGTAAAAAAATTTTTATTTAAAAAGAAATTTTGATTTTGTTGTTCAGTGTAAATATTCGCAATTTTAGCAAAACTCCGGTAATTTTACTTTATTATGAATAAAGTAAATATTTATCCACCGATTTTCATTACATAAGGCTTATTTTAATTGTAATATATGTGGCTTTATGATCAATTAATAAAATTGGTAAGTTTTTACCTTCTTCGAGTTTTTATAATTTTTTTAATAATAAACATTTTTAAATTTGGCATAAAAAATATATTTTTCATCATTGCGGTCTGATTAGTTCCGAAACCATTTAGTATGTAAAAAAAATAATGTTACAACGGCTTAAAGGTAATATTATTCCAAGTTTTTAGTTTTTTTAAGGAAATTAAATAACCCGTTTCGAAGTTATGATGAAATTGGTGTAGCAGCCTCTTGAAAAATCCCAGATTTTAGAAAACAATTAAAAAAAACGTGTCCATAGAATTTGAAATTTTCAATGGTTTTGTAGTTAGGGGACCAACACATTAAAAAAATATAATGGTGATTAAAAGTTCCATTTCGTTGCATAATGCTATTGACATTTTCTAATGAAATTTTTAATACCCGTCAAGTAAAGAAAATTTTAAGTTTCTTCTGAGAATCATAAGAATTCCCAAGAAAGTTCCAACAAAACTCAAAATAGGTCGTATTCGAAAGGGTGCATGCAAAAATTGTATATTGGACAAAAACAATTTTTTTTAATCATGTCTGTGAAGATACCTTTTAGACATGTATATGCTAATTATATGATCCTGAAGAAATATTCTTTATGAAGAAAATAATGAGGTTGCTTTTTTGGGGCAAAATTTGTCAAAAGTCAACATTTTAAAATTTTCAAATTAAAAACTTTATATTTTCCAATTCAGAAAGAATATTTCCATCATGCTTTTTTATAAACTAATCAAAATTTTGTTCTTTAGCTTACAAAAAAACAATTGTGATAATTTGCCCTTATTTGGATCCGATATCGCGAAAGTACTGGACTAACGTATTGAAAAGTTGATTTATAAGAACACTTGCGGCAAACAGAGAAATGATAAGCGTTCAAAAACCTTACATGCCCCAAGAGCACTACTTTGTACTTCATTACTTTGCTACTGAACAATATGGGAAGCTAACCTTTTTAAATTAAATCAGGAAGCTCCTCAGTTATCTTCTTGTGAAATTTTATTCTAATCGGCTAATCGGGCTAGAAATGGTTGAAATATTTCAAAAATATTTCGATTCTGTCCCACTGTTCATTGTTCATGTAAACACTTTCACTCCCTTTGCGTTGGTAACCAAATTTGCTTTAAATATGGGCTAACAAAAATATTTTTAATAGTTTTCGCTTAATGAATTTTTTACCTTTAAATGGTGAATTTAAAAAAAAACTTAGAAAATTAAAATTAAAAAAATTAAATTATAATGCTTGTAACTCAATGAATTTTGATTCGATCCTTACTGTACATGCGTTGTTAGAAAGAAGAAAAGCATTACTATGAAATCTTCCAAAATTTTATTATTTCAATGAACAGTTCTGAAAATTTTTTGAAATAGCTTAACAAACTGCAAAAAATGTTTTTCGCGAATATTTCGAAAACGCCTCTTAAGAAAAATAAATGAATAAAAACAGGAATGTAAAGTGTTCAGCAGCCCAAAATTATCATAAGAGACCCCTTTTTGAGTTTCGTTAATTTTTTTTGTATGTGTAATAATATATCAGTAACAAAATATTCGATTTTTCAAATTAGATAAAAACAACTGATACTTTTACGTAAGGTTGTTTTTAAATCTTGTGCTTACATCACTCGCTTATACACATTATATAAAAAATCGTTGTTTAAGATCAGTAAATTGTATTAAATACTTACAAACAGGAAATTCACATATAAAAGTAATGGCTGTTGCAAATAGGCTGGTACATATGTCCATATGGAGGTCCTAATAATGAAGAGCTTTTTTCTTAAGAAATGCTTTAAAGCAGTATTTGAAAAAACATATTAACATATGTTTGCTTATACCACATTTCTAACCTTAAAATGAATGGATGTTTAAAGGCAAGATCTGATTTTTTGGTATAAATTTTAGAAATTACTATAAAATAGTAAAATGTTTGAACATTCTAGGGTAACTAGAGCAGTTCTGGGTGGGGCACTGTATTTCCAAAATTAAATTTGTATTGCTACCCTCAGCATGTGCTTTTTACTTCAATGCCAGGAACAGATATTTTTAGTTTCAAGATTTTGAATTGCAAATATTAATAAAGCTTAGAGCCTGGATATAAATATCTCTAGACACTTACTTAGTGCAAACTAATACAATTTTGCATACATATTTAATCACATAGCGCCTAGACTAGCCAACATCTTTGGAACTGTAGTGATATTATTAGTTGTAAGTTTCATACTTGCTTTTTATGTTAGTAGAATGAACAACAATTAATGCATATTTCATACTGGAATAAAAAAACTGATGCTGAAAAGTAATAGAAAGAAGAAAAAGAAAAAAACTCATAAAAATCTAAATAATATAAGAAAAAGAAAATTGACAATTTGCGTCACAAAATACGACCTAGTGACTGTAACACATTTAAAAGTCTTTCTAAACAATTAATAATAATTCTTCTTTTTTACGATTTTTTTTCTATTCATTGTTTTGTTCAACTTTCAACACTCTCTTTAATTTGTCAAAGCTTTGAAACAAAATATCTTTGTGGCAATGTCTGCTTAAATACATACAAAGATTCATTAAATTGCCATAAAATCACGCACACATACATAAGCTCTTCATTATGTATTTGTAGATTTTTATGGGGTTTTTCTACGCATTAAAACAAATTAACGATCACATTGTTCCCATTCCTACAAACACCCATTGAAAATTAAACAGTTTTTGTTTAATGAATTTCTTACTCTTTTGCTATACTGTGAGTATGGCTTTATGCAATTCATTATTACTTTATGGAAAGTACTTTACAGAAAGTTTCTTAATAACCGCAAATGTTTTACTAATCTGTTAAGGTCAATCGATGTTAAGTAGAATCACGAATCAACTGAACCAATTCTACATACCAATCAGCCCATTTATTTAGAAACCAACATGAGCAGGGAGTATATTTTTAATTGTTTATGATATATGAAGTACAAGTTATTTCCACATACATATGCATACTTATGCATACACAGAAACACACAGATGCTGCAATATATTATGTGTGTAATACACATCCATTCAAGACAAATGTCCACCACCAAGATCTAAAGATCAATCTGTTTGGCTGTTACACCACATTGTGTCTGTTGGTTTGTATCTCTGAGCTGTCACAAGTTTTTTATGCCTGATTATGAATGAGATTTTGATTAAAATTAATTCAAAAACATCATTGTTTAATAGAGTACATGAAAGATTTCTTTGTAATAAAGATAAGTTGAGATACAGACCTGCAAAAGAAATTTTATTTACCCTGTTGAAAGTTAATCAAGGCATTTAAGAGATTTTTGAATAAAAGAATTTTGTGAAATAAACAATATATTATTTTTCTTTAATTTCCAGCTTCCCACCGTACTGGAGGGTGTGGTTATCGTTCAAGAATTTTAGCTATCGATTCCGGAATTTGAAATACGATGCACTCAAGGACCGACTATGATCAATAGCGGTGTATCTTATTATATTGGCATTTTTATAACATCTGTAGACATAACTACAGTAAATTCAGATTGACTGCGGACGCCGAATCGGTTCATCCGGAAGTGGAAATGATTTTCTTTATAAATTCTAGGATGACAGGGGAATGTATTACGAGAAATGGCTATGACAGGATTGACAGGCGCAGATTCAATAACAGGTTGTCCGCAAATCATGCTTCGTATGGAGTACCAGCGAACAGAAACGTGATTGAGACAGAAATTTATGAATCTGTTTGAGCTTTCTAGGATGCTAAGGAGCATTCCATACCGAAGATATCCAACAGAGTTAGAGTTTTGTTGAAGTTCTCGCCTCACATTCTCAATTCATTTCTCAAAAAAAAGCGACTAAAACGAGCATTGCATAGATTTGAGGATGATTGCAGATATGGTATGTTAAGAGCAGACATTAGGAGTATAGACCGAATAACACAGGGTGGTGTGACCAATTTCGAACTTGACGACGACACTTTTTTTATAGACTTGAACATGACACGAACATGACGCTGGCAGAGCAACTGTATATAAGTTCAGTAGAGTGCGACTTTGGCTCGCACACGAAGGGTTCCGTTTTTGCCCTTTTTTATTTTGGCAATTTTTTTGTTTTGCTTTTTTGCAGTTTTTTAGTTTTGGCAATTGTTTTAGTTTCTTTTGTGATTTTTGTTTTTTGCAATTTATTTTTTGTTTTTTGCCGATTTTTTCAGCTTTGTCGTTTTTTGGTTTTGGCGTTTTTTGTTTTAACTTGTTTTGCTTTTTGACGCTATTATTAGTTTTAGCGACTTTTTTAAGCTTTAGCGCTTTTTTTAGTTTTCCGCTTTTTTCGGTTTTGTGGATTTTTTTCGGTTTTTGCTGATGTTTTTAGTTTTTGCGTTTTTTTTTTTGGTTTTGAAAAATTTTTTTCTTTTTCGCTATTTTTCGGTTTTGGGAGACTTTCTTTGTTTTGGCGCTTTTTCCGTTGTAGTGATTCTTTGCATTTTTGTTTTTTTTTTGTTTTAATGATATATTTAGTTTTAGCGATTTTTTAGGTTTTAGTGCTTTTTTCTTTTTGGCGACTTTTTTCGGTTAATGGCGTTTTTTTTAGTTTTTTGGTGATCTTTTTAGTTTTGGCGATTTTTTTGCACTTTAGTGATTTTTTATTTTGGTGATTTTTTCCTTTAAGCGCTTTTTTCATTGTGGCGATTTTTCATTTTGCCATTTTTTAATATAGGATTTTTTTTATATATAGCTTTTTTTTTAATATCAAGAGTTTGCTCCTACGGTTTCCGAGATACAGCAAACTGTCTAAATTACATAGTCAAAATTACATTAACTGATATAACACCCTTTAATTTTTATTGTTTTAAATATCAGTGTAAATTGGTGTAGTCTATTCTACAGACTACAGCAATTAACACTAACTTTGAAAATTTAGGAATCTATATATAAATGTCAGTATGTTACATTACTATAGCAACAGTTTTCGTTGCTCGCTTTAGCACACCCTTTATATGCACTCAGTGTGAGGGTGCAACTCAGGACAGGGTGATGCCTTTGACGACTTTTGATAAGAGAATTACAGAATCACATCGAAATTTTATTTTTGGAAGAGAGGGCGAATGGGAGGGGGGGGGGGGGTGTGGTGTTAAAGTTTCTCCTCTTGGCCTGTTCGTGCAGAATATCGCTACATAAAACTATGTGTTCTCTATATCTGAGGTGTAGAGTATGTTCAACAACTTTGTACAAAATATTAGGGCAAATATTTTTGTTAAACATATTAACCCTCTAACTCTAACAAATTGTAAAAAACGCCCATAAAAAGGGGATTTCTGGGATAAAATATTCTACAGAAATGTTGGACATAAAGTTCTACTATAGGTTTTTAAAGACAACCAAGCTCCAGACTAAGTTTGTATGCAAGAAATCATTGAAAACTTAAACTATGCTTAAAGGTTAACTTCATACTTATTCACAGTACTCGTTATAGAGAATCTTTAAAGTCTTACGTTTAAGGTATAAGATGTGCTTAGCAATTTTATGTAAAACACCACGAGAAATATTTTTCTAGACGATTTTAATCCTTTAGTTCTTGGGTCCTTTTGCACATTTCTTTCAACTTTCCTTCAGCGGCAATATTCGCTGACATTTTCTACAAAAATATTCGGCATAAAACTCTACTATAGGTTTTTGAGGAGACCCAAGCTCCACACTTAACTGGGACGCTATAAATCATTAAAAATTAAAAATGTGTTTAAGAGTTAATTTCGTGCTTATTCACAGTTCATACTCGGCATCTCTTGTAAGCCTTACATTTAAGATATAAGATGTGTTCGGCTTTTTTATATACAAGACCACGGCGAATATTTTAGTAAAAGGGTTTTGCCTGCTCTATCGCTTTGAAGGGATTTTTTTTGCCACTTTTCTTAAGAAATATACAAAAAGACCCATACAACGAAGAGTAAGAGGGTTAAAATGTTGCATAGAAATGTTTATCGTGATGTTTTGCATAAAAGTGCTGAGCACATCGTATACCTTAAACGTAAGACTTACAAGATTCCCTATGCCGAGTACTAGTTGTGAATAAGTATGAAGGTAACCCTTAAACTTAGCTTAAGTTTTAAAATATTTCTGGAGTACAAGTTGAGTCTGGAGCTTAGTTGTGTTCTAATGCCCATAGTAGTACTTTATGGCCAACATTTTTTTAAAACATTTCATCCACACACTCTGCCTCTTCATGAGTACATTTTACGGTTTGTTAGAAAATATCCAAAAATGACCATTATGTGGGTTAGTTAGAGGGTTAATATGCTCCACAAAAATATTTGTGCGAATATTTTTTACAAAGTTGCTTGTTTCATGTAGCGATATGCCACACGAACAGGTTAAAAGGGCGAAACTTTAACCCACCTAAAATAAAACTCCGATGTAATCTCACAAAACGCCGACACACGTAGACTTTTTCTTGTTTCCTCTACCAGAATAGGTTTACAGAGCCCCGTAATTCCAAAAAAAGTTTAAAAATGTTACACAGTGTAATTGCCAATAATACGAATTTTATAATGTATGGGAAGAGTAGATACGACGTGGATGAGTGGATAGTATGCTTGACTTTTAGTCTGCAGATCGCATGTTCGATTCCTGCCTTGACTCTGGTAATTTTTGTAAGAACATAAATTAGCAATGTCGCCTATAGACAAGAATTTTCTCGTTTTTCTTGCACTTTTTATGAAATAATCAATTTATTCTCAATTTCTTCTTCAACTTATTCATTTTTGACACGGAAAAGCTTCCATAAGCAACGCATAATGGTTGATAATGTTTAACTAATAACTACATTTCCCGACTAGAAATTTTCCCAATACATATATTGAGCACTACTTGGGAACGCCTGTGGCAAAACCAAAGCCGTTATCTCATTCACGATCCGACCAGGAACTTATTGGGATTGCTCATGTACAAATTAGTGATTTGCGATCAGTTACTTCCAAGTGGGAAACTACTGGGAACTTGTCGGGAAAATCTAACACAGAGTTTTGATCGTCTTTTTTGCTAATTTTCGATAGATATGACTCTTGATTACTATGCTATTTTTCCGATTTGAGCAAGTCTTCGCTATTTTCCTACAAAATCCAATCGGGTCCCAAATAAGCTTCTGCGTTACATCCCAATTGGGATCCCAGTTGGATCCCAAATGGGTTAACATGAAAATTTATAGTCGGGATGTATATTGTTTTGAGAGGAGTCCTAACGTTTAAAGTTGTGCCAAAATTATTTGTGGATTTTATTTTAATTCCAATATAATGGCGTATTACACATAGTCTTTTTATAGAAATGATAAAAAAAACCTTATTTGTAATAAATTATACCAAAATATGTTAAATCATGACACCTTGGCAAAACTGGTTGATGAAATTTTGTCCCTTGGTAGCAAAAAATAAAAGATCGATACATGACCAATATGAAAATATTATAAATTTCTGCGCTCTGCTCTGCTTAATCGAATAACAAACAGCAAAGCCAGCTATGGTACAAGTTAGACTGCAATAAAATAATCAACTTACTACACCAGCAGCAAAAAAAGTTTCTCTGGTTTTGGGCCTTCAAACATGTTGTTGCGTATTCAAAGAATTTTTATCAAATTGCCAGGACATGAAAATACTCGTACACAATACAAACAGAAGCCAGGACAGACCGAAATGATATATATAAAACTAAAACTTAACATTTAATTATTTAAAGTTAACAACCAAACCCTCATAAAAAAAGTAATTTTTAAGGTATAGGAAGTTAAAAATATGGTGCTGCTTTTGGTGATGATGGAGGATCATAAATTTTCTTATGATTTGTTTGTCTTTTTTCCCTCTTTTTCATTACCATGCCTGATTGTACAACAATGCATACGGTAATCGATCGATAAATAAATTTTCTAAAATATTAATCGGATTTGTTTGAAACTGGAAACTTTAATAGGCAATGAGCCAACCTGGCGGAATATTATCTAGAATTCCGCCAGGAGCTGCAGAAAAAGAAGCTTGATCGGCTTTTCATTTTCTCCGATAAATTTTTGGAAATTATACGAAGAATTTACTAAACGAAGAAAAAAGTTCCATTAATATACATTATTGTATATAGTATGAAAAGGCATGATTGTAAGGAAACGGAAATGTAGCTTCCGTTTCCAAGCCTGTTCCCAAGAGACATGTTTTTGATATTGGGAAACCCATTTAGAAGCATTATAATTTAAAAAATTTTAAAAACTGTTCTATAACTTCAGGAAATTTTAGAGCTCCCGAAAGCCGGAAACTTTTAGGAAATACTCGGGGGAATTCAAAAAGATTTAGAAAATAATTTTACAAATAAAGCTTATGGAAGCTTTTTTGTTTTATTTTTAAATGCGGCAGTAAAAAAAGGAAAATTTCTACCACTTTTAACCGAATTAAAAAAAAAGAGAAAGGTTATCAATTCGTCATGTATTTTTTTATGTATGCTCCCTCAAAACTCCGCCATTTATGAACCGATTTCATATTTTTTTCTCTATCATAAAGGATGTACTTCCAGATTGGTCCCGTTGAAAAATATATACATTCGTTTTCCACTACTTCTACTCAGCCGGTTCTTATGAAACTTTACACACACATTAAACTTCTGTTTAAATTAGGGATGTAACGAATACCGATACCGATACCGATATATCGGCGATACTTCAAATTTTCCGATACATCGGTATCGGCGATATTTTACTGTCGATACGACGATACTTTTAAAAATTTTTTCAGAGTTTTTTTTAACAAATAATTTATTTTTGTTCGATTTTACCATGAATTAAATTCACTTCGTTATTTTTTAAATCTTATTAATATCAATTTTAAAAACTAATAATATATTATGCTGTTATTTTGTAAAAAAATTATTTATTTTTTGTTAATTTTACCATGAATTCAAGTTCAAGTCGTTGTTTTATAAATCTTATTCCAGCAAAAAAAAAGATACTCCAAAGAAGTCATGAAAATGTAGAATTCGCGATCTGGAAGTATTGCAAATTTGGATAATTTCTAATTAGTTTTACATATCCTTGCCATTGCAAGAAGTTCTGTTTTTCGATTACCAATTTGGTGGAAGCGATGCTAGGACAAATTTCTTTTTCGGTATTCTATAATGATTTTTCCTCAAAGGAAAAGGATACAAAATCACCCATTTTCACAATTTTTTTATGCGAATTTAAACTCAGAACTGTATTTTCATGTAAATTTAAGTGAATAAATATAAACTTAGAAGTCTTTTAATAATTAAGCTATAAAGCTATTTAGAAGAATATTAGTTGATAAATGCCCTTTAAAAAATCGATTTTTTAAAAAGCATGGCGGGTATTTTTTTTAAAATTATAAAGGAATTAAAAATGTTTACTTGCTTTTGTACTAATTATCTGCATATTTTTAATATAGATTTTTTGAAAGCGAAGAAAATGTAGCTCCTTAAAAATTACTTCCAATGTTTTATCAATTTTAAATATTCTCTCTTATAATGTAGTTTTGTATAATAAAAAAATTGCGCTAGAGTTTTGTTAATCTAAACTTAAACTCAATTTCAATATTCGTATCGGTATCGGAATCGGTATCGCCGATATTTATTTTTAAATATCGGTATCGGTATCGGATCGGCAAAACGGCGTATCGTTACATCCCTAGTTTAAATACTACATCAGGATCAAAAAAGTGGGCTGTGCCACGCTTATGAAAAGTAAATATTATTTTTCAACAACTTCTACTTAACCGATTCTTATGAAACTTTGTATACACCTTCAGTTATCGTTACAATATAACATTATGTTTGGAAAGGTGGGCAGTGCCACGCCCAAGAAAGGTAAATATTCATTTTAACTACTTCTATTTATCCGAATCTAATGAGACTTCGCACACACAATTAGTTCTCGTAAAAGTACAAGATAATGAAATATGGGGCGGTGACTCGCCTATTTTGTAGTCGTTTTTTTTTTGTAAGGATTATTTATATATTTTTTCATCGATAAAAATCTTTTTGCAAATTTTTCACAAAAAAAAAAAATATATTTTTCATTATTTCGGTCCGAACAACTCCGAATTTGTTGAGTAAATAAAAGACATATGTTATATTAATTTAAAGGTAATTATGATTGAATTTTATAAGAAATTTTTACAATTCGCTTTCAAATGATGCTAACATCGATATGCTGATAGTAACCCCGTCAATGCTCTGTCAAGTGTCTTCGTTTTTTGCCCCATGACACTTTTCATCATTGTGATGTTTACTTTTACATCAGCAGGTCATCAATACCATTGATGAAAAATCTATCATCAATGCAATGACATACCGACATCAGGGAAATGATGAATTGGAATGAATTTAATGGCAAAATGTAATCAATATAATAACACTGATAGAAAAACCGTCATTACGCTAATGGAATTTTACATCAATGCTATGTCTATCGTGTTCGTTATAGACTCCATTGCACTATTTATCATTGTGATGTCAAACCTTAACTCAGTTGGTCATCTTGCCATCAAGAGAATGATTAAAAACAATGAATGATATTAATATTAAGCTTTTTCAGCTTTTCTGCAGAAACAACGAAGGTCTTGGCATAAATCGAACCTGCGACCAACCGGATGTACCTAGGGAGCTATTGACTTAGTTCTAAAACAAAATTGTAGATTTTATTATTAGCTCTGCAATAGTAGTAGTTGCTGGTATCATAATGATTCGTTGTAAAATCATTACGGGAATGCCATTCCAAATACAATTGCCACCGCATTTTTACTGCTGTTGGAATATTTATATTATAATGAAGAAGTTGAAAAAAAGAAAAAAATATTGAGCTTGAAATAATTATTATTTTATCATTCATGCTCATACATACATTATAATAATAATAGAAATTTCAAACTGATTGCATGCTATAATTATGCTGCTTACTGTCACTAAGCTGCAACTATTACTGTACTTAATTTCGGTATTTTGTTTTAAAACAAATAAAATTTACACTTGTAGGAAAGTAGTGGCGGACGGATTTTTTATATTTATGGAAAGAGGTTTGAAAGACTTTTTTTATTTTATAAATTACCTAGTGTTCTTCGCTACTCCATTGTTGTGATACCCTCCAAGATTTTGCTGGAAAATACAATTTATTCTAAGAGTAGCCCACGTGAAATTTAGAGCGCTTCACTATTTTATTATTGCTGATATAGAAATATTAATAACTGCTTTGTATGGGGGTACTCGTCTCCCCCTCTGATACCCGCAATTTTTTTGTGCAATTGTAATTTTTTCTAAGAGTAACTCATATAAAATTTTTAGAGTTTCACTATTGTATATGTGCTGATGATATATGAATAATAATAATTACTTTTTATGTGGTTACTCGTCTGCCCCATCCTATAACACCAAAATTTCGCTAGGAATTTCTCTTTATTCTAAGAATAGCCCACATCATATTTATAGAGTTTTGCATATATAGGAATATTAATAATTACGTTGTATGGGTGGGTACCCATCTCCCCCCTCCCCACCAAAACCGGTTACCGCCAAGATTTGGGTAGGGTCTTAGCAGGAATCGAACATGAACCTCCCGGTTAAAAGTCTAACACTCTATCCGCTACACTATAGGCGCACCCAAAAATATTTTAAATATGTTTTATAATCTAAACTTAATTAAAAATTTTTGTAAACAAGTAATTTTGCTAAGTGGAGGACTGCTAACACATTTTATAAAGCAACATATGGAACTAGTCTAGCTTAAGAAAAGCAATAATAAAAGAAAAAAATATGAAATTGTTGCATGTTTTATAGACTGAATGATGACGCTTAATGCCAACATATGAAGTGTATTTTTGTAAGTAGTATATAAGTAACCAGTGTCTGGTATCAGTTGGAAAAAGTTACTGTTTAATGAATAAATAATACAAATTTTTCTACACGCACATTAAATGTTTAATAATATATTTTTTCCTTTGTGTAAGTTAGGTTATCAGGTCGCTGCTGAAAATTATAAAGAAAGGGTTCCAGCCCACTTGGGTCCAATAATAACGGTCCCTTTGTGATATTTGTGTAAGTTAATTCATTTGGAAAATAAATGTTAATATTACCACTTGTTTTATTCAGCCTAAAGTCTTGTTTAGTTAAGACACGTTTTTAAGGTGTTGAATTTTTTAAATAGTTTTATTAAAATATCTAAAAGTTTTCAAATGATTTTAATAGAGGCAAAAATACAGTATTTTATGATTTTGTTTATCAATTTCTTTAAAGTATGTACATCATATTCAATTCAATGGAATTACTATTAACTATTTTTCATTTTAAATAAACAAATAGCCAACGTCATTAATAAATTGATGCAAAATGTCTTAAATGTCACACACACACATACTACTTACACTCTGATACAGTTCTATTTCAACAACTGTAGCAATTCAAATTATTTAAAGACACTTTAAAAAGTTTTTTTTTTGTTCAATAATTTATTTGGTTTCGTTATGCATATTAGAAGTGGTTAGTTTAGTTTATTATTTGCTATTACTTATATAAGTAATACACATATTAAATAAATTATTAGATGTTAAACAAATAAGTAAATTTGTTCAAGGTTTAAGAAATTTTTATTGTTAAATTAATTTTATCAAAGGTCAGTTGTAACAAATCAAGTGGCAAATCAGTATTGCTTAGACTCAAAACGTAATTATCGGCATCAATGTTTAACGTAAATGGTGCCAAATGAACGATATGATTATGAATTTATGATGTGAGATATTCTTCCAATTTCTTCCTACAAAATTCTTACTTTCCTGTGAGTTAAGTTAGTTGTGAAGGAAAAACTATAGATGCATATCGAGTATATGTATTTTGTTTGTAGCATTTTTGTATAAGTTTCTAGGCTTATTGCGCTTATTCTCTTCTGATTTTTGAAAGTTTGTATATAACCTAAGATTATATGAAAGAATATAAACAAACTTAACCCCCAACAAATGAATTTTTTCTTATTCCTAAAATATTTATATATTTTTATTATTATAAATATCTAATTGCAGATTACCCTTACACTCAATAAATTTAAAATTTGCAAATTTAAAAAATAAAATAATAAAACCTTGTAGGATAGGTTAGGTTAGATGGGTTGCACTGTGATGCCTAGAGGCCAATCAACATCTTTCACATTAATACGAAGCTCTGGAAATTCCGCTTCTGAAAACCATCTTGAGTGAACCTTAGCGACCTCTCTTTCATCTCATTTGACAGCTCAAATAAGGGAATATCAATGTCTCTTTGTGAGTCTGCTTCACTTGCAGCAGACCACACGCCAAATGCTTTCATGCCTGGACAACCAAACTACCCGGAGAGTCAGATTCAGTAATTTAATGGAGGCTCCAATAGCATCCAGACTATCTATATAAAAGTCTATAGTACCAGTATCTGAGACGAGCATGTTTTTGCAGCTTCGGTTACTGCGTAGATATCCACCTGGAGCGCGCTGGAAGTGTTGGGTAACCTGAGCGAACTACCGAAACGACAACATATTCAGAGCATACCCCAAATCGAGAACCAGCGTCTATTTTTAAGCCATCCGTAAAGACGGAAACTGTACTATCTTGCGCTACATAATTGCATGTCCAGTCTTTCCTATTTAAGATCTGAACTGAGAAGGGTTTATTAAAGTTCTTGAAAAAATCCTTGTAATCTGCCTGCCTCCTTAGGACTTTCCCTCCTACGTTCCGTAGCATTGTGCCTTGTCCCATACAGTCGTGCTCTAAGTCAGCTGACTCTGTGCGTGTAAGAAATGGCCGGAAAGATAAGTATTTGATATAAAAATCAAAAGGAAATAAGTGAAGCATTGTCACTAGACTGGTCTTTAGAGTTGAGCTCATTGCATAAGTAATTGCGAGACATGCTATCCTTTACATCTTGCGCAGCATAGTGATACATGTACTCTGGTTCAGTGCCCTCTATCAGAGAAGTGGCCCATAATTGAGAATGGATCAGATCATGTCCTATACATCCAATGTAGCACAGACGCATTAATCTCCCATATTTTCCCGAAAGGCTCTTTTATACACATAGAAAGCTCATAAAGATTTCTTTAATCCATTCTCCGTTTCCGCAAGAGCTTAGAATCCAGGATTATGCCGTGAATTTTAATATCTTTCGGCAGTTCCAAAGTAATACCACACAAAGGTGGAGGTCTTAATTCTGGAATTTTTATCGTCTTCTAAAAGGTACCAATAAGCTCTTCGTTGTATTCATTGCCAGATAGTTATCCTTGGCCCATTCCATGAGTTCACTAATCATTAGTAGAAATTTACCTGTGCTGAGGAGTACGACGTTATCTGCATAGGCTACTACTTTTGTGCCTCTTCCATTTATTTGGAAGAGAAGATTTCACAAGAGTGAAGGTAGAACTCCAAATTGTGGAGTGGCTCCTGTCGGAACCTGCTTTAAGATACGCATATCCAGACTTAAAATTATGGTCCCGCTTTTGAACATATTAAACAATTTTACTTAGATAAAACTGATTTATGTCCAGAAAAATGATTAAATTTTTGGGGGAAAACCTGTTTAAAAGTATTTGCAAATTACAATCAAAAAATTATCTGAAGCAATCAAAACTATGTGAAAATCTTTTTGACAGCTTATAAAACAAATTTTTTCTCAGTCATTAATTTCTTTTTGTTGCAATTCACATTTTGTGTTATGTTTGCCACTTTATGTCGTCATAGTTTTTGTTGTAATTATTTACATGAGCATGAACAATAGATTAGAACGTCAGAATCTTTTTTCGAATTTAAATTTCGACTAACACTAGAACGTATCATTTTTTCATATTGGGATATACATTTAGCGCTCTACCGCAACATAAATATTTTGCAAATTAGATCAAATCGAGAAACTTGATGATGCAACATTAAATTTTTTAATTGTTACACTCAAAATATCCAATATTCATAGCACGCATTGTCGCGTCAACGATTTCACACGGGTTTCGCATTCCACGCCTTTCAGCGTTTCAAGTTACATGCGACGCTTTTTACGCAGAAGTTTTTTTTGTTATTTTTGATAGCAAATATTTTTCAAAGTTTATTACAATAGCAAATAGTACAGTATACAAACATAATTATCGATAGCATTGAAAATAAAATATCAATGGCTATAAAAAACAGCTAGCCTGTTAGCACGCCGCTGATGGCTACTTTTTGCATTGGACGCGTCAAGGCGTCATGCTCCGTAACTTGATACGTACAACTACACTTATTTAACATTTGTGACAGCCGCGTATAACGCAAAAAAGCGTGTAACGCGTGTTGTGGACTTTCATCTTAAATGTTCTTTCAGTATTTTTGTTTATTGCCGCAAACTTCAAGGAAAGCTGAAAGTCCATAGCACGCGTTACACCATTTTTTGCGTCATACGTGGCTGTAAAAAAAGTTTAATCGGTGTAGTTGTATGAATCAAGTTTCATAGCAGCGTTCCCAGTTTTGGGGATTTGTCCCCAAACAGGGGATTTATTTTTGAGATTGGGGATAAAAATTTCCTGAAAATCCCCAGGGGATTTTTTGGAGAAAAGGACTTTTTTCGCTGAGGATTTTTGGGGGTTTGAAATATACTTCTTTTGTACCAAAATCAATTCAAGATGCCAGTGACCCAACAAATATGTTCTGGTGTGTGGCTGACAAGACTTCGTTAAAGTCATAGAAAAAAACCTTAATAGGCATAGTCGAACACAGAAATAGGTTCGAATCGTTTTATACACTTTAAGAATATTTCAGTTTTCTTCTCAAACAATAAAACTTCTTAATACAAACAACATGTACAACAAAATTGTATTAACTGATATTCAGAAGAAGATTTTGACTCTGAAGTTTTTGAAATGATAAACATTGCTTGTTTTATTGTTGTGAGTTCTTTACATTACTCTTTTTATATATACATACATATGTATGTATGTAGATATTTACCCCCATATTCACAAAAAAATAATATGTATTTGAAATCTATTTTAAGAAAATTTTGTATGAAAAATTTTAAATAAAATATATTTCAAACTTATTTAAAATTTTTTTAATATGGGGGTTAGAACTCAAACTATGTAAAAATAAAATTAGTTTTAAAAATATTCAATATAAATGGATTTAACTATATAAATAAATGAACGCATTTTTTCTTTGAAATATGTAATACGAGTATCATCTTATTTTTTAGGTACTGTGGGGATTTTTGGGGATGAGGAAAAAGCTATTTTGGGGATTTCGGGGAATGAAAAATCGAAAATTGGGGATAAGGTATGATATAAAACTGGGAACCCTGTTTCATAGCACGACGCCTTGAATCGTCCAACCCAAAAAGTAGGTCTACTTTATACTTTTGTAAGCGTTATCAGTGGCGTGCTAACAGGCTAGCTGTTATTTATAGCCATTGATATTTTAATTTCAATGCTATCATTGATTATGTTTGTGTAGTGTTTAAAAATATTTGCGATCATAAAATAAAAAAAAAACTTTTGCGTAAACTTTTGCAACGCTGAAAAGCGTGGAATGCGTAAAACGTGTGAAAGCGTTACCGCGAAAACGCGTGCTATGGACTTGCAGCTAAAGCTTCATTTGAATAAATTAAATTGGGCACTCTTACATACCTCTCTCTCTCTCTCTCTCTCTCTCTCTTTCTCTCTCTGTCTTTACTCTTTCAGCCAATACAATGATCAGTGATGCCAACTTTTTAGCGCTAAAAGCACAACTAAAGCTAAAAAATGCGCTAAATAGTACAATTTACATGTAAAGTACCTTAAGAAAGCACTAAAACATTAAAAAAAACTAAAAATGTGATGTTTTAAAACATCAAAAAGCACTAAAAATAGTGCTAAAGCACAAAATTTTGCATCATTGACAATGATTATTTTCATCGGATAATTTTCTTATTTCAAAAATTATCATTTAATATTCCTCAATTAAGATGAAAAAATATAAGGAGTAATATTTAGCCATTATCTTAAAGATAATTTTGTGACGATTACATAATAAATAACATTGCTAAAATTAGACAAAAAAAGTTATAAGCCATAAAGCGAAAACTCCTATATCATTTTTCATACAATATTAATTTAATTTGGTTTAGAGTAATTTAAAAATTTTTGACTAGTTTTGGATTTTTATCGTCTTCGATTTTAATAAAATTCGAAAACCATATATATTTGAGTGTGTGTGCATCTCACGCCGAAGGAAATAGTTCGATACCTCTTATGTTTACTATTTGATAGCCGCCTAAACATGGGCATCTCGGCCATTTTTGAAAAAAAATCGTCATGTTGATGGTGGAACAACTTTAATAATTTTAATAATTTCGAGAGGTTTTAGTCTCCTCTTAACAAATATTGATTAAAAACGTCATAGCTGTATGCCAAAAGAGCCTCTAAAATGCTAAATATTGTGAAAAATTGTATTTAAATTTTCTTTATTTTTACAGAATGCAGCTTAACTATCATGCCTTTATTCAGTACGACTTTCAAGGTGGGATGAAAACAGATTATAAAGTTACAGGTGTTCCTTAATGATAATCCGATAATTTTTACGAAAAATGTGTGAGTAATAACTACTCAATTGTAGACGCAGTATTTCCTAAAATCTCGGTTTGTATTTTTTACACAATGACGAAAGTTTGCTATATGCTGAAGAAACAAGATAAAATAAATACAACTTTTCAGGATATATAAAGATCAACATATTATATTCATTTGTGATGTCCTTGCCTTGGATTTGCAAAAAAGTGAGACGGAACCTCTCAAATGATATTTAAGTTACTAAAATCTGATTAAGCTTTCCATCATTATGTTACTTTCAATATTATTTTTAAAATCCTAATGTATGCAAATGGTAGTTTTTACTATTATGGCTTACACAGTCTTCATACAAATTATCGAGTTATCATAAAGAACCTACTATAACTTTGGAATCTGTTTTCATTCGAACTTGAAAATTTTACAAAATAAAGATATGGGACTTGGCTACATTCTATAAAAAATAAAGAAAATTTAAATGCCATTTATCAGGATATATAAGGAAAAAGGTTACTATGGCATTTTAAAGGCATTTATAGCAGGGAGCTTTGTCCTTTTTAATAAATACTTACTAAGAGGAGACCGAAAATATTTTGGTATATAATTTATCAACATGCAACTTTCTGCCTCTATCGGCGTCTTAGTTTTCTTAACTACCTTACAAATAGAGAAGTTTTAGTGCCTGATATTTGTTAAACTTTAATTTTAACTAAATTTGTAGATCTATTTCTTAAAATATGCAATTCTAAGGTTTTGCTTTTAGCAGACTGCACCTGCTCTGCAGCGCAATATCTATTATGTAGCCATTCTCTTTCACGTTTTCTCTGTGTACTAAAAAGAATATGTATAGTGAATGATGTTAAAAAATCTTTTTTAGTGAAACTGAATTTGATAACAATTCTTTTATTTAATTTCTAGCCTAAAAATTCATTAATATCACATTTGAAAATTTTATGAATAGTAAACAAAATTAAACAGTTTAAAAACTTCCGCCTTAACCGCAACCCATTTGCTTTAGTAATAAAATGCTACGTTACACAAACAATACACATTTTTTTGTAGGAAAAAATATAGAAATTCCTTTAGATATTAATTAGCTTTTATTTCATTTACCAACATTTTCTGTTAATTACTTCTATTAAGGGGAAGCCAATCCGTTTTGGATTTAAATCATGGTGCATGTGCTCTGAACGTTGATATATATTGTACAGTATTTTGTATGCTGGTTCATCCACGCCACACAATAAGGACATTTGTCTCGGGACTCAAACTATTTTGGACTTACTGGCAAACGTACCTGATCCCGCTTGTCACATAGTTTTTTTTTTGACAATTTCTTTTCTTCTTATCATCTCATGTGTCTATTGAATGAACGCAAATTTTATGCTACGGGTACTCTACGAGAAAATCGAACGGCGAAAGCTCCGTTAAAGAATCTAAAAAAAAAACAATCGTGGAGAATTTGACCAGTTGCTCGATAGTCAACAAGAAATATTGTTGGTGCGCTGGAATGACAATTCTGTTGTCAACGTAATTACCAATAACTCAACAGTCGAACCAATGGCTAATGTTAAACGTTATTGCCGTAAGCAGAAAAAATCTATTACAATTCCACAGCCAAAAACAATTCAGGAGTATAATCATGGTATGGGTGGCGCTTGGTAACGCAATGGTCAACGCGTGGAAGATGCACTGCATATTGGCAAAAATCCAAAAGACAAAACCCCTTTCACAAATTGATTTTCGTTCTGAAGTCACAACACAACTTCTAAAATACGACAGTGAGCTAAACAGCGAAGATTTTGATATAAATCCTAATCAACCCCGAGTCTATGAAAATGGACACTCAATTATAAGAAGCGTTGAAAATAAATATCGGCGCTGCAAATTGTGTAAGAAACATACCATTTTTACATGCAAAAAGTGCAATATATATTTGCATACAACCTGTTTCTATGAATACCATAAAAATGTGTAATAAATTCATTTGAATAAAGCAATAATATCAAATTATTTTCTATTTTGCTACTGTTTTCAGCCAGTGGTCGATTTTTCCACCAGTCCATGTAAAGAAAACTATATATCGGGAGGAAACATTTTACGAAATATATTCTTCATTTGGACTTTAATAACACCCTCCTGCAAGGGATTCAACAAATTCCTACGTTTTAGGGTAGCGGCCAATAATGGTTTAAGCCCCTTTATGGGAATACATTTCACTATAGTTTAACATTCTTTTTCGTTGGCTCAGTCGCTCTGGCAGACAGCAATTGCGACATTAATAATTCAAATCAAAGCTGCGACTTTAATCATCATCATTAAAAAGATTGTTGCCAACAATTTGCAGTTTTGCAGGTCTTATTTTTTCCTTTGAGTTTTTTTTAGTACTTTAATTATATAATTTAAACTTTTAACATTCTCTCTGACACATTTTAAAAGAATAATTAAATTTTAACAAAAAGACTTCGATAAGAACAAGTAAACAAAAAAAATATTACGAAAAACTACAAAAATGAAACTTTATTAATAATATTTATCAGCTCAATTTATTGCCTTAATTCACATTTCATCAAGCAATAAGAAAATCACGGCAAGAATTGAAAAAAAAATTAAACAGAGAGAGAAAAAAAGACGATAAAAACAAAACACCAAGGAGATATAAAGTCAAGTTGATTGCAGCCACTAGTTCAAACTTGGTCATCAATAATCAATATTGAAGAAGATGCAATAGCAGCAGCCAATAACGAAAACAACAAAAGCATAAACTTGCTACTATTTGTTACTGCTGCTACTTGTGACTTGTCTGCAGTAACCACGTTGTTTAATTTTTAATAAAAAAAAACAATTTATTTTTGCAACATACAACGGTAGCAAATATTTACTACTCTTTGGGCTTAAGAAACCATTAAACAATGTGACATGTCACTTTTCTTCTCATGATTTTTATGAAGTTTTTATAATACGAAAGAGTCCCGATAAAAATTAGCACTCTTTTTGTTCGTGATATAGGCAATTTTTTTTAATAATGTTTTGCGGTACTCAGAGGCACTACCTGAAAGAAAGCGCTTAAAAGTTTTCCTTTCATGTTCACCGATTTCGTAGACTAAAATCTAGATACCTTATTCCTGTTAAAAGAATTATTCAACGTTTACTTTCTCATTTTTTAGGCAAAAATTCGTAATGCTAATAAATCTGTATCTTCTATACTGCTGATCCGACAACAGTATAATGTATTTTTAAAGGACATTAAGTTACGCGTCTAATAGTGCTCATTTGCTTTTATCGAATATAAAATGACTCAGTTACAGTGGATCGAAATTAAAATTTAATGAAATTTTAAACGATTTTCACCAATTGTTGTCATTTAAGAATTTTTTTGTACAAAAATAGTGACATAATCCATAGTCTTATAATGTTATTGAATAGTCGATCCGGTTTCAAAAATTGAAAGCCATAATGGACAGAAATCGGCCAGAAACTGAAATTGCTATAAGTAAATGAGGAAGACACTGCCATTTAAAATTATTATCTACCAATCAATGGCTTCTCTCAAAATATTCAAAATACCCAAAATTAGCTAAATTATAATATAAAATATATGAAAATTCAATAAAAATTCGCTCTACTAATTTTCTTATTTTAATTTAACAAAAAGCTTATTAAACTTCATTTGTAAAAAATTAACTGTTCGAATCAATTTAGTTGTCATAATAAATAATCGAAACCGTAAAAATAAAAGATATTTCCCTTCTTCCTGATATTTTTAACCCTAGTTCCGAAAAACAAATGATTTTTGCTATATTTTATATATTTACTCATTGTTTGTTAAGGTACGGTCACACTTGGCAAATATTTGCCGAAAAAACGTGACCAACAGACAAGTTAAAATTGTATTTCCTTTAATTCCAATATTTTTTTAAATATTGGTTCGCATTTATTAAAAATAATATAAAAATTCCTTTTTGAAGCCTAATTAACTTTATTTTGTGATATAAAAACCAATTTAAATCACACTAACCCCTAGCAAAAGTAGTGGTTATGTTTTTTTGGGCAAATAATTGCCAAGTGTAAACGCACCTTTACTCTAATTTCTACTGCGAATCGAACAGAGCTCCTTTAGATTTGAAATCCAACGCACCAACCACTCGGCTAAAGCAGCAGGAAATTAACCTAAACTTACTCTGAAGCTCTTTCGCTTTCAAAAACTATTATTTCTTTTATGGGAATGAATGAATGTGTGTCATTTTTAACCATAAAAATAAATAAAAAAAAAACACACACCTCCCGGTTAATATTGAAAGCAACCGAAAATAGTTATGAATGTGTACTTAGTTTTCTTAATGAATGTTAGAATGTAATCATATCAGTTAAAAAGAAGATAATATAGAATTTTAAATTTCTATACACAGATTATCACCAAAAAATTTTCAAACAAAAGTTTGTCTAAAAATAAATTTAATTTTCAGTAAATGTTCTGTTTGTTTGACTTTTATTTAGAACGCAAACACCAAAACCAACAATAAAAACTGTGTCGCAAGAAATCACCCCGATGACGACATACACACAAATAACAACAGCAACAATCATAGCAAAAGGAGTGCGATTGTACCAAGTTTGTTTACTGAAGTTTTTTGAGTGACTCAATTCGTTAATGTCGTTGCTTAATTCTCATTCATTCTTTTAGAGAATTCAGCCTTGAACACATTTAACAAAGTAAAATTTCATAAATGCTTAATGTATGATGATGATGACCCAAACAAAAATTTTGATTGATATATAAACAAGTTGTAATCGGTAATTGCAATTGTTGTCTCTGTTTGGCGGTACCAAAGCAGAGTTTTTGGACTACAGGTCTACACCAGCAGAATGGAATACGTATTTTCTGTGCCGCAACGCACTTCGTCAGCATTCAGGTGTCTTGGGTTTCTTTGAAACCTAAACAATATATCAAAAAAAAATAAACTATTTGTTTAGTATTTGTTAGTAATTTTAGACTAATTAATTTATAAATTCAGACAAAAATATTGTTTGATATTTTTCAGAAAATCTAGTTAATCTTTTTGTTTGATTTAGTAAATTGTTTTATTTATAATTTGTAAATATTTTTAGACAAATTGTTTAATAGATTTAAACAATTTGTTGTCTACATTTACAAATTTGTTTGTAGTTCCGTTCGTAGACAAAATATTTACTATTTCATTGAATTCCTTTACAGAAAATGAAATTTAGTATTTTCTGTGTACATTTAAAACTGATTGCACTGAATAATTCTAGAGTAAAGTACATTGAGTGTTAGTATCGAAATATCCTTATTTTCCTTATTTTAAATAGATATTGATTATTTGATGCAAATATTTCCGAATTTCAGTACGATCCTTATTGCGGCAAAAGGATGTCTTCTGTGGCATCAGTTAAATAGCTGGGATTCATCAAAACCCATAATATGCAAACAGTTGCTTGCAAATTTAAGAAAAATTGCGCATTAATAAAAAAATATAAAATTCATTAAAAGTTTACATTAAGAATTTTTTATTCGAGTCATTTGATTAAATTACTGGAATACATTTTTATTCGAAATTCGTAGTTTTTGTTTGATTGAACATTATTTGACTTCAATTTTCCGATTAATCGAGCACTTATTATATGAGTGAATACCATAATATCTAATCTAATCGAAAATTTGCAGAAACAATATCTAAATTACCCCGAAAGATTTAAAATTGGATATTTAGCATATATTTGAAAATGCAATAAAAGTGCCTTAAATTTAACAGAAATACCATATTTACACTATGCAACTTTGTTGCATGCAACTCTTTTTTTTCAGTGAGAAAGACAGAGAAGAAATACAAAATGCTTACATTTCTATTTCAACACTCTCATTTAAAATGAAAATTGCATGCAACAAATTGCATAGTGTAAATATGGTAAAACTCAAAATGTTACAAAAAGAAAAAATTTAAAAGTTCAAATTACTCCGAAAAATTCGATAATCCTCCGAAAGTTTGATATTTGAAATATATAGTAAACAGCATCCAAAGTGTCTTAAAACACCATATGTTGCACTAAGGAAATCGAAAATTCGTAAAAAATTAATTTACTCCGAAAAAATAAAAAATTCTTTAAAAAAATTAATTTCAAAAGAAAATCGTAAGCTATTTATTGTGCCCTCGGCGCTGACGAAAACTGTCAGACGGATATATGTGTAATTTATTGCTAAATGTGCTAAGTTTAGACTTGAAATCTATCAGATAGAATCTGAATAATCCTCAGCCGAAATAAAAATAGTTTATAAATACCACAATACAGGTCAGATAACATTCACGGCTTTTGTTTAACTTCACATATTTCACTCTGTAAACACATAAAAATTTTTGTATAATTTCTTATTTTTTTTTATTCTCCTCTTATTGTCCACAAGAACTTGCGTTGGAGATGTACGTTTAATGATTAAAACACATTAAAAATCCAGTAGCTTTTATAACGATGATCGCACTTGCCATAATATGCTCAACATTCTGCAATGAAGTATAAAAATCGAATGCAGTAATACCAGCAGCAGGCTATAAGTAGTAGCAGCGTAAGCAACAGCAACAAAAATTAAAACAATTTTGAGTGAAACAGTAGACTTTGGGGATTTTTTTTTTGCAACAACGTGTTGTATAAAAGTAATCGTCACGTAATGGCAAGAACATGAATTTTTGTCATGCTTAAAAATCTTTTTTGTTGTAAGGATTGTTGTTTTAAGGTTGAGGTTTTCACATTTTTGGTCAAAACTTGATAGAAATTATTCACAAAATGAAAGATTTAAGCAAAATGTTCTCAAAGAAGAGATTTTTAGGCCCTGTATAAAATTCAAATAAAATAAATATTTAATTACAATTATATGTTTTAGTATACACATACATATGTATGTAGTATAGATTAATAGAAAAGGCATAAGTTTCTATTAAGGATTGTTAGTTTTTTTACCCAGAGGACTAGATAATTATTTCATTTGGTAGAAAACTGAAAAATTCATAAGAAATGAAACAACGCTTGCATGTTTGCATTTAGAAGAGAAAATTGTTTTAATGTTACTTTTATTAATGTAAAAGTCATACTGTGTAATCATGACATATTTTTCGGCATTAACATAAATTGCCATCTTACTTGGATGCGACCTCTAAAATAAAATCTTCCGGTCAACAGCGGCTAATCAACGAACACTCAAAATTAGGTCCTGACTGTAAATAAACTGGTATTGTTTTTATATAAAAATTAGACATTTAGCTTAGAGAAATCAGACTGTGTAAAATTATTTGTTCAATAAAAAACTTTTTTAAAAACCATTTGGATCTATACAATTAAATTAGTGTGCACGAAAAGTAGTTCCAAAGGTCTTTGAAAGACAATGAGTGAAACTATTCTCCTCTTACATGGGAACACAGTTTTGCATTTAAATTTGCATAAAAAGATATGTTGCGAAAATGAGTGCGTTTTCATCATTTTTTATTGTAGAACGAAAAATTAATTTTTCTTAACATCGTTTCCAATTCAGTGGTTGGTAATCGAAAAAGAGAACTACTTGCAATGACAAGCATATGTAAAACTTATTAGAAATTATCCAAATTTGTACTACTTCCAGATCGCAAATTCTACATTTTCATGTCTTCTTTGCTGTGTATTTTTTTGCTGGAATAAGATTTACAAAACAAAGGATTGAATTTGAATTCATGGTAAAATTAACAAAAAATAAATTATTTTTTTTACAAAATAAATGCGTAAAATGTTATTAATATATAAAATTGATATTAATAAAATTTAAAATACAACAAACGGAATTTAATTCATAGTAAAATTAACAAAAAAATAAATTATTGGTTAAAAAAAACTATAAAAAATTTAAAAAGTATCATCGTATCGACAGTAAAATGTTGCCGATAGCCATGTATAGGAAAATCTGAGGTATCGCCGATACATCGGTATCGCTTACATCGCTAATTTAAATAACATTTTAATAATTAGGATTTCATATCATTGATTTTGAATTATTATTCTATTCTGTTTACAATTCTCTCAAATATTTCTCTATTTCTTGCCAAATTTAGAAGATTCGTCCGATTGCGATAGTTGGTCCCTTATTCTATATTTTTTAGCCCAGACATCTCCTTTCTGCTGCTGGCACATATTCCTTCTGATTTCTCATAATATATCCTAGCTATGCAGTTTTTAGCTATTGTATGATGGATATAAATTATATTCCTCGATTTACTCTTGTCAGTACTTCGATATTTGGTACTTGCGTAGTCCAAGGTATTTTCATTAGTTGTTGGTAGATACACATGTCAAAGGCTTGTATTCTCTTTATAATAAAACTGACCATATATTACATTTTATAAATCTTGCTTTTTTCTCGATATTTATATCATGGCTGGTCAGAAGTGAAGCCCAGACTGAAAGATATTTCTTCATATATTGTGTGAATTTCGACATTAATCCAATGAAAAAGTTCATTAGTACTCAAGCAATGTTACGCTTCGTTAGATTAATGAAACTAGTTGCTTTAAAATTATTTTAACAAAAATTTTACCAAATATATGAAATAATTTCATTGATCCAATATAATATTTCGCTAAACTTATAACAGTATATAATTATTTTAACGAAACTATTCATCAATATGATAATGATGAAATATTTTAATGAAGATATTTTATTATTATATCATTATTTTAATGAAACTATATCATTATTTTAAAGAAATTAAATTAACTTAAACTGCTAATTCACCACTTCAATTTATTGGCAAGTTCTATGCTACTAAATCGTACGTTAGGCACTAATGCACTTCAGAAAAATGTTTAAGGCTGATGACCGCTCACACTATTGAACTCAGACTTTGATTTGCATCATTGGCTTTATAGGCAATGTCTGACCTGTAGTAGTAGGCGTAGATATTTTGACAATACAGCTGTTTTTTTTTTCTTTTTATTTCTACTCCTATGCCACAAAGACTGTATTTTGAAAACATGTGACAACATATATAAAAATAGCTTGAACCGCATCCAAATTCCTTAGCCCGAAACATCATTAATTTTAAAAGGCACAATCGCCTGAGAAGGTGAGACACTCTTGCTCTCAACCGAATACGAGAGACGTAAGACATATAAAGAAGCAACCGTTGAACCCAATATTTTCTCAAACAGTGGCTGAACTAATTATTAACAATTTCAGTTTTAAAGTTAGAATACTTATTGTGAGTTTAATTTACAATTGAAGATTCAATAAATACATTGAAAAGCTAAAAAAATTTTAAATTTAGTAAGAAGTTATTTTATATTGTTTTCATATTTATTTATGTATTAAATAGTACAAACACAATTGGAAACTATATTACACTACAATTTACTTTTATTAAATACTTTTTACTCGCGTTTTGAATCAGGAATCGATCCCACGATCTCCGCATGGTAGGCTATAGCACTAACCACTAAGCTACCGAGGCACATTTATTTTTATATGCACCATAAAAAAGTTTGAGTTGAATAAAACACTTCGGGTTTAAAAAACATGAAAAAGCATAAATAGCCGACCACCTTCCTCGTGAATCAGATAAATTTCTTCATTCGTAAGACAGAGGGGATGCACTGTGTGCTTTTGAACAACTCCGAAGCCCTTCCCTTTAATCATACTGTTTCCTTGTAACAAAAATATTTTTGCTGAACAGAACAGACTTTACAATTTATATTTTTACTACTTATATAAATTTAATATTTTTACTTACTTATTTTAATTTAAAATTTATTTTTGTTCATTCCTAGTATTGAACTTAACTCATCATGTTTGTAAGCCAACGCCTTAGACCACTCGGCTAACTCAGTATAGAAAGAACGACAGCTAAAATCCAGTATAAGCCAGCAGCATGTAATACGACGTTTGTAGGCTATTAGTCGGCACTGAACCAACAAACAGAATAACCAACAACAAGACAACAGCATAAGCAGAACATGCGACTGAAACTATAAACAAGCAAACAAATACCAACACACTACGACTATGTAAAAAGTTTTTACTAATAGTAGTACATAAAATAAGAATTTTTGTACACAATTTAAGAATACTCAAAGTAAGTAGAAAATACTTGAATTTAGTACGACGTTTTTCTTTCTGTGCAGCTATGCCCAATTAGCCGCCTATACCATATTACCCGAACTTACTCTATTAACCTCTGAAAGATATATATTTGTTCAAAATACATACATAATTAATTAATAAAATACTCGTATATACCTACGAAATTTCAGTATTGCAAGTTTTCTTAATAATTGGCCAAATACTTTCTCGAATCTTTAGTTCCCTTTGTCCTCTTATATCATATGTCTCTTTGTAATGAAATGCCAAATATATAATCTATAATAACCATAAAAACTGTTATCTCAGGTTTGAGTTTTTGCTTTTTGGTAAAAATAAAAATTATAATAATACCTGCATTACAAAATATCTCTGACAATGTTCGTCGTATTCGTTTCATATAAAAAACAGACCTTATAAATATGCGTATGCCTCTCAAACTATCAATTATTTATTATACGAACATACAAGTATGTCTGCTAAAATGTATTCTTATGAAGATCATGTCCAAAATGATGATCATGGTGATCAGCCAGAAAACACGAAGTAAAAGGATCAAAAATTCATCCAAAAACACAATGTTTAAGAAATATTTTTCATTATACGGCGACATAATATTCCCAATACTCACACATACCAAAATAAAATTGTACAAATACTTAAACAAAAACAGTAGCTGAAAGAAAAATTTTCTCATTTAAACGCATAAATAATTAGACATGTTTAAATGTCCCGCAGGCAAAAATTGCATTAAAAAAAAAAAAGGAATAATTTCATCAAAAATCTGATTTTATTAAAAAAACGCAAAAGTTAATAAAAGAAATATAAAGGAAGATGGAACGAACATAAGAACTAAACTGGCAATCAAAGTGATGATCGCTAAAACACGTATACCAAAAATTGAAGACTACAAAACCCAACCAATATTGATCACAAACAAAATAATACAACATACATCTGCAACAACAATAATATAATCAAAAAGTCTCTGGTCAATAGCATGACTGGAGGCGTTCCATAGTAGTTCATTTTTATTTAAAAATTAGCTTTTTTTGATTTATTCCTGGTGTTGCCTTCCAATATGTATATTTGTATGTATGTTGGTATGTAAGAGCATAAGGAAGGATAGTTGTTGAACAGCTACTGTTTTGTCACACAATCTTTTGGCAGCTATAGTATTTTGTTTGCCTTAGCAGAAACATCTTATTGAAATGATCATACCTCAACACAATTCAAACTCATCATCGATCATCTGACATTAAAAGTAGCAGAAATTCTTGTGCTGTATGTTGTTCACTTTTTTATTTTTTTTTATCTTGTAGCTCAACACTTTTTCTTTTGTTGGTTTGTTAATTTTTATATTTCGACGAAAAGTTTTTTTTTAATACCTTGCACCCGTTTAAGGTACACAAATATTTTCAGATTTGTTATTTAACATAACTTTAATATGTTCAAATGTCATCTTTTAAATTGTGATGATCATCAAGTGACTGTTGAGTCCTTTCCCTACTGGCTGTTTTAGCCAGCAACGCGTTAGTTGAGTTTTTCTAAAGTGACAAAACTGATCTTAATCGTAAAATTGTTTTGTGTTTTGAAAAATATTTATTGGCATGTTTTACTCAAAAAAAAAAATTTTTTTTCAACTAAAAACTCTTCACTTTGTACGGAACGACTTGAAAGATTACTACGCTTGCTAAACTTCTCGAAATAGTTCTAGAATTGAATAACAAAAAAAAAAACCCCCCACAGGAATTGTTTCTAATAGATAAATAGTTCGGTTTTAATAAGTTTCAGCTCAACAATAAAAAAAATCACACGTATGCATAATAAAAAAAAATTGCCATAAAGTTAGCATAAGTGATGAAGCTAATTTGGGTTTTAAGTAGTTAGTAAAATTTTAGATTAAAAGTTATTGTAGAATGTAATCATGGGCCACGAGTCTATTTTACAGTGATCTTTAATGTGAAGTTGTATTAAAAATATCGTTAGCACGAAAATATTTTACGAAAGTTTTCAGCTTAACTCGAAAGATGGGTCGATATTAAACCAAGCCGAGAGCTGAACAAATACATTTTTAAAAAAATGTGTTAATTTATTCGATATATCCTAAAGAATTTATATATAAAAAAATATATTTATTTGTTGTGGCTTAACTAAACTATATGCCTGCATTTCGATGGGTGCTATGGCAGGCATATAGATTGGCTAACCCACAACAAATAAATATATTTTTGAATATATTCCATTTATATCAGAAAAAAAATTTTACCAAAAAATTTTCGAAAAAAATTTTGTCTAAACTAAAATTTCATTTACAGTAAATTTGTTATACTGAATCAGATGTTTTTTTGATTGACTTTTATGTAAACAAAATCCAGTTTTCTTTGTCATAAAAATACAACCCTCATGGCGTCGTACACATCCGAGCAAAAGCATGCACATGCCAGCCAAAAATCTGGTACTGGAAAAAGTATATGAGGATTTAAGTCGTAACTTATAATTTGACTCGATAAATACTTATTTTCGTTTCAGAAGTTCAAGAAATAAGGGATACTCCTTACAAATATACTGACATTGTCACAGCAATTAAGTACTTATTATTCGACTTACTTGTAGCTTAAATATAAATAGTTAAACAAACCAAAAGAAAATAAAAAATTATTTTATGCACACTATATTTTATTTATATATTTTCTTCCTTTTGATCTTGACCTGGCTGGGATACGAACCATGCTCTTTTAGGTTTGAAGACGAGTACTTTACTCACTCAGCTGTTGTTGACTTATAAGCTCAAGCGGCAAAAATTAGTTTACATATACAAACACATTTTAGCTTAAAAAGTATTTGCCTACTTATTTTATTAAAGCATAGCAACAAATTATAGATACTAATCATTAACTAATAGTTCTAATTTAGAGCATAGTAATAAAATAAATAATTACCACTCATTACCTTTGATATATAACAACAATAACAACGATAGTAAAATGAGTACGATGTAGGAATTCATACAGTTAGTAGCAAACGAGAATTATAAAAATTTTGTTTACTGAAGATTTTCGAGTGAGTCAATATGTTTCACACTGTAAATAGAAAAAAACTGAAAACGGATTTGAATTATACTACAATCTTTAATTACACCAGCAAGTAATTGTTTAAATATGTCTCTTACTTAGTCTGTCTCACATCACCTTGGATTAAAGTGTAGGTGTTTTAACCGCTGATAAAAATTAGTCTTATGACTTTTTTAAGAATCTGCTGTATATTTTTTTACATTTTTCTGCGTTTGTTTATTTTGTGTTGGTTTTTAATTTTTAACGTTTAAGCAGGAGTTTTTTCTCCTTCTATCGTTTTTGTTTTTATTTATTTATTTATTTATTTATTTTTATTTTTTGTGGCATATTTAAACAATTCGATTCGTTTCGAGTTTTTGCCATCAGTTTTATTGTGTGAGAAGTTTTGTGATCACTGGCATTTTTGAATGTCTGAGATTATGTCTGGTTTGTGTTTTTATGTTCATTTTTATTTAAAAACTGTAAAATATTCGTGTTTATCATTGGCTGCTTTAAAAGTTTAAAAAATTTCATTTAGTTTTTTGTGATTGGATAATCAAACAGTTTTTTGTTTGGTTTAGGTTTTTGCTCTTGTTGGTTTTTTTTTTAATTTTTTTTAATTTTTTCTGTTTGAGACTTTTTCTTAATATGGTATTTTTTGAACATATTAAACTAATGAATCATATAGAGATTTGCTGCAGCATGAATACGCATTTTTTATTTGCTTATTTCTTCAGTATTTAGCAAATATTATCAATTTTTTAAATGACGGAAAAAGTGTATAAAAACCATTCTAAAATAATTTTATGATATTATAAGCAAAAATATTATATGCTTTTTTCTCTGAATTTTTAATAAGTATTTATGTGTGTTTAGGTTTTGCTTTACTTTCCTTTTATATTAATAGCGAAACAAATTTCAAGGATTCTCCAAAAGGTTTGTTAGAGTGATTTGAAGCAAAATTTTTTTATTGCATTGAGAAAATATTCTCATTATAATTTTTTTGGGCTTTTTAGACTAATTGATACTTTTTATATTGTACAATTAGAAGTTTGTTTTAATTCTTTAATGATGGGAAAGTTTTAAAATTTATGATTTTGATAAAAAAAAATAAGACTAAAAATGATTATTTTAAGACATCAATATGCATGAGCTTCCTATACTTTTGTTTTAATGTTTTTTCTCTCTCACAAAATGTTGTTATTTTAAGAATGTGGAATATTGGAAAGTATGGAACACTAGAGTGAGTGATCGTAAAAATTATAATTTGGTATTTATAAAAAACTACCCTAAACAATTTTCAGGTCAATTAGTGAAGATTAAGGCGTGTCGCACGCCTACCAAACTTGAAGCATCTGCTCAAGCCCACAACAATTAAAATTTTAAAATTATTACACTAATTTACAAATTTCGGTAAACTTTTTCGTTCCCTAGAACTTAAGGCTGTTTCCTTAGTAATTTGGTCCGCTGAAGGCGTAACTGCACTCCATTTTTTATCAGCTCTACTTTTCGAGATATTCAATCATGTCAAAATTGCAAGCATAACTGGAGAAGTGTTCGCCCTATTCAGTAATAATGAAAAACCGAAAACCAGCAACAAAATTATCTTAATCGGAGCGAACATTATTTTTGATTCTACCCATTAGTTTCGGAGATATCATAAAAGTATGAGCCTAAAAATTTTAAATTCCATAAAAAATTTAAAAAGTTTTCTTCCTAAATTGAGAATCAAAAGTTGTGCACTCATTTCAATAAAAAAAGAGCTAATTTTCTCAGAAATATATCAACCTACAGAATACTGAGCAAAAAATTGGATGTATCTTTTGCATGAATTTTTAAAAGCCAAAATTGTTAAATTTGTTGAAGAAATTTTTAATTTTTAGGTCAAGGTATCACGTTTTCACACCCTTGTCTATGACTTTTGTACAGTGTTGGCAATACGTTAATCTGATTAATGATTAACAACTAACGATTAGAAGAGTTAATCGTTATTAATGATTATAAACTGACTAATCGTAATCAACTTTTTTTTATTACGAATATCAATCGTAATCAAAATTCGTTAATACTGACTAAATAATTTCGATTGATTATTGTAGTTTGAATCAGTTGGAATATACCCAGTAAGAAATGTTCATGTTTTTTGAAGCACTAAAGAAATAAAGCGTTTCATAATTCGCTTTAAAATATGAGCTTGTTCAGAAGCTGATTTCATAGCGTCACAACAATGCAGGCTTTGAAGCGAGAAAAGTATTTGCTTTTTACTTATACAAAAGGTTCGTACACAAGCTATACAAAAAAGCAGATTTTATAGTGCTGTTCCGAAGCAGTTTTTTAAGCGAGAATGAGATTAAGTTTATTTGAGTTTCTTGGTGCCATTTTGCAACAGTGGTTTTGGTCGAGTGATTGGTTTGTTGGACTTCAAACCTGAAGGTTCTTAGTTCGTTACTAGTTGAAGTTAAAATAACAAACAGTCAGTAAAAATATGAAATTAATAAAAATAAAGAAATAAGAAAAATTCAAAATGGCGTTAACGACGCCAAACCACATCGAACCATTTTTTTCATATATTTTCAGTTCTAGTGCTGAAAATGTTGATGATTTTCAGCGCTTCAAAAGCGCTTTTGTGAGCAAAAATGTAGTACTCCAATTCGGGAGCTCGCCATACAAAAATCAGCAGCGATATCAGCAGGTTTGTCAGCGCTACTTTTATTCCATAAACTATTATGGAAGCAACTTTTTTACTGGGTATGTACATATAAATGTTTCAAAATAGTTTCAAAACTAAATTAAAAAATGTGTAAAATGCTCAATAAGAAATCTTTTGCATTTTCTATTTGCAATCAATTTCAGGGTTTGTTTCTGATATTGAGATTTCTCGCGAATTTTCGCCATGTTCGCGATACATACGATTTTTTGTAGGCTTTCAGATTCTTTATAGTTGTAACGATTTTCATCAAATTTAGAGTTTGCTATCATGCCGCTGTTAGCAAGTTTTTGTGAATTTGCGCCAATTTCGCAGTTTTTATTGAATTTTTCGCATTCCTTGTAGTTTAAGCGACTTTTAATCAATTTAACGGCTTGTATGAAACATTGCAATTTTTCGCGAATTTTCACTTTTTTCGCGGTAAGCCTGATTTTCCACGGCTTTGGTTTTCCTACATTTTTAGGGGCAATATTAAAGTATGAAATATTTCCAATATTAGCAAGTTTTTGCTAGTTTTAGAAGCGTCCGCGATTTTTTCCCCCAGTTCTGAATATTCCTTACAGTTTTAGCGAGTTCTAATCAGACTTAGAGCCGATTTCCAATATTGCAATTTTTGGGAGTTTCCGCTATTTTCGTCATAGACGTGATTTCCTCAATGTTTAAGCGACTTTTGAGTTTAAGCGACTTTTAATCAATTACAGGCTTTGATCTTGATTTTTGTTGTTTTTTTCATATAATTTTTTTTATACATATCCATATTACACATTGATGAGAAAATATATATGTAAATTGTCATAATTTAATTCTTTGTTTACAAGTAATCAAATTAACGATTAAAAATTAATGATTAACTTTATTAATCACGATTACGATTACCATATTTAATCATGATTAAATTAATCCAATTGACAATCAATCAAATTAACCAATCGATTGAAAAATCAAGCGATTAATGCCAACACTGCTTTTGTATTCATCGTTTTGTAAACACATTTATACTTTAGAAGATGTGTATATATTTCTTCCCATAATTTTTGTTATTGGTCCCACTGTCAAATCGTTTTATATTACAATTTCAAAGTATACATTTTTTAATTAATCCTTTTATCTGTTTGTACTTTCTGTTTAAATTATAAACCAAATTTGCTGTATTTTTTTAAAACAGACTGAAACAACCGCAAGCATTTTAGAAATTTGAATATGCAAAAATGCTTTCCAGCTAACAAAAATAACGAAAACCGGTACTTTTGATGCATACACTAACAGATCATAAGGATAAGCTCTAATAATTATTTTAGAGTTCCACATAAACGGCCCGAAGATAGTTTGTGTTTTGGGATTTTTAATAACACAATTAAAATTTTAAGTGAAAACCCCTAAATAAGTCTGGAAAAAAACGTTTTGACAAAATTTGTTTTGCTTGATGTTTAAAAATATTCTACAGTAGCCCCAACAAGTTAGCGATCAACCGCAAAAGTAATCGATGTTTAAGAATATTATTTTAATAAATTCTTTTTCCAGCATGTTACGAGTATAATAAGAAAAAATGAGAAAAATCATTTTAAACTAAAATCTGCTGGACATGTCTTAAGAGCTGAAAGGTTTTAAAATGAAACTTAAATTAAGAAGAACTCAAAAAAAATATTTACGCTTTAATCAATTTTTCTTTTTTGTAAGATGAGTTGTTGTATTATTACTTATTAAATTTTAGTTTAGCCTTAAGGTTTTTAAAATATCCCCATCCATCTCTCGAGCCATGAATGAATCTGACTTTTACTTAACTGTTTAGTATTAATACCGGCTTGTATTTCATTACCATGGTAGACAATTTCCATTTATGTGTGCTTATTATAGTAGTTGTTGTTGATACGCACATGTCAAAAGATTGACGAAAATTCGATCAACAAAAATTTTAATTGATCGCCCTGCAGTTATGACGAAATTGATCTTTAGCATATTTTCTGATGCATCATACCAACATCACAGCAGCCAGACTCATATAAATTTATGCACATTTATGATATGTAAGTATGAATTATTATTATATGTTTGTATTAGTATGCAGAATAAAGTGGTGTTAGTGCAAGTATGTTGAGTGATTGTGATTATAATAATAAGAGCTACTGCATGTCGCTCATACACCAGAGAATAGCAACCTTCGGTCATTGGGGATAACAAATTGAAAAGTTTGCTACCATCATATTACTCATACGTATAAAAATATTGGATATTCTCATTTTCTTCACATATTTTTTTTCTTAAATTAAAAATGCATAAAAAATGCCCCTTTAGATATCGCAAAAATTTTTTAAACATAAAAGGACTGCTATGTTTTTTACTAAATAGTAAGTAGATAAAAATTAAGTTTAGTACAGTTTTCATGCAGGTAAATAGAACGCTTGTGAAAAGTTGACTATTTTTAGAAAATCAGCTCTCCTTGGCCACATTTTAGAGCCACATAAATTATATTAAATATATCTAATATAATTTGAAGAGAAAATTGAAAAACTCGAGGGGCGTTTTTTAAGCGATTTATCTAGAATTTGGTAGAAAAAAAATCACTATTTTGGTCCAATTTTGGATGTAGCGAGCATGCTTTAAACCATTTAAAATTTCAACTGCAGTTATTTTTGAAGTCTATTCTTTTGTAGTATGGAAAGAAAAGAAATTTTAAAAAGTCGAGTGGCGTTTTCTTTATGCGATTAATTTAAAACTTCGTAGAAAAATTCATTCTGTTTCGTACAATGCTTTAATTTATTTAAAGTTTAAGCTGCAGTAATTTTATGAAGTATGTTCTTTTGAAATATTGTAAGGAAAAAATTTTTGTTTTGAAAATTTTTTGAGAAAAACGTCGTACTCGTCAGCTCTATTTTTGTCAAAATTTATCCATTTGCCACTCTCATTTCAAACTTCCGACTAGATGAAACGAGATAACTAAGGAAATGCTCCTGCAATTACCGAGGATTGTGTTTAAAATCACTAAATATCTATTCTAAAAATTTTTGGTATGCTATTATTATTTGAAGCCAAATATCTTTGAAAATATTCAAGATATCTTAAAGGAATAGACTGTATTTTCTTTATATAATTTTAAACTTTACACCAAGTTTAAATTCAATAAAATCGGATAACATTTGTAAAAGTTATAATGACGGCAAAATTTATTATGTGCGAGGTAGTCAATTTGACCCCTGTAGCTGAACATGTGCTTTGGCATGGTAGTTGAAATTTAAATATTCTTAAAACCTTGGTGCTCATCTTTGATTTTTATATTTGTACATCGTTTTGTAATCGGATGGCAAGTTTTTCTTTTATAAAGAGAAGTAACAGAATCAGGCAAATATTGACTACCGACTAATTAATTAATGTGTTACCTTCTTTGAGAAGGGGATAGTATAGTGAGAGCTTGTGTTGAAGTAGGAGAGAGATAGAAGGCTTTTACGCATTTTTTGTTACATTTTTATAGAGCAATGTTGCAGCTCTCTGGTTTCAAGTAGAGGCATTAACTTGTTTAAGATGTGTAGACATTTATTACTTCTTTTACATATGTCTCAATAATTTCATTGACAAAAAACTGGGCTTTCTGTAGTTACCAAATTATCCTAATCTATAAAAAAAAATTCTAAAAATATTTACAAATTCTAAACAAAATAATTTACTGAATCAAACAAAAATATTTACTGGATTTTCTGTAATATATCAATAAATATTTTTGGCTGAATTTATAAAACAGTTTGTCTAAAAATACTAACAAACACTAAACAAAATAGTTTATTGAATCAGCCAAAAGATTTAATGGATTTGTTTTTTGTAATACAATCAAACAAACTTTTAGTGTGAGTCACTTTTTTTTAATTTTCAAGTTTCAATTAAGCAATCATGAAATTTCACTTCAGTAATTGTGTTAAACTCCGTATGTTTATCTAAAGACTTCAAAAAAATGAATGAGAATTAACGGAACGACATTAAAGAATTAATTCGCTCAAAAATTTTTAGTAAACAATCTTTTTACAATCACATTCCTTTTGCTATCTTTTTGTTATTGTTGTTATTCATTTGTATGTCGTCATCAGGGTTGTTTTTTTACATTACAGAAAATTGGTTTTCTTTTTTGTTTTTCGTGTTTTCGTCCTAAATAAAAGTCAAACAAAAAATTCAATGATTCAGTAAACAACTGTTACTGAAAACCAAATTTTATTTTAGAAAAAATTTTGTTTGAAAATTTTTGGTGATAATTTTTTTTTTGTGCTCATATTATTTATTAACCTTGAAGCTTTTTACCGTACAGTGAAAATGACTTTCAGTTTCGTTTGCTATCCTTAAGTTAATATTACGGCTAGAATGGCCCTCTTAAAGAATATGATTGGCATCATTTCAAAAATTATTCATGTATGTTTCCAACATGTTCTCAATATGGCATCTTCATTTCACTTTTTTTTATTAAACTATTGATTAACATGCATTATTATGCATCACATATTGCACTATTGGTTGAAGCACTAACTCGTGTATGAATGAAGCCCCTTCTTTTAGTAGCTGGGCTTAATAAATAAATAAAAATGTTAGTGAATGTACCAAGATACAGTCTGCTTATTAAATATTTGCACAAAAAAAAAGTTTTCGAAATTTTTGTTTTTAGAATCACGGCAATAATTAAATATATAGGCAAATAACACTGAACAGTAGCATATCCCGAAAAGAATAGTTTTTGGTTTTTCATAACGAAAGACTCCTCAAAATTTGCGTATTTGATCACAGATTAAGAAAATAGCTTTAAAAATAAAAAAGTGTTACCACAGTGATTTTTCTTTTGCTTGAAGAATTTTCTAGTAGTGGTTGTATATCTTTATGTCTAAAATATTTATATATATTAAAAATAACTCTAGCAAAATATAAAATCAAATGTCGTGTATGACAAACACACAAAAAAAAACAAAGAATAAATAATTTTATTCTTAGTTCAGAGTATTAAGAATGTTCAATATGACCATCAAAATGTAAATTTTGAAGATTGGTAGCACTGTTAAGACTGGCTTATTTTATTTTAAACCCTATTTTCGTAATCTGTGATAAATTACGCAAATTTTGAGCGGTCTTGCGTTATGAAAAACCAAAAACTATTTTTTTCGGCACACGCTACTGCACAGTAGGGTCTTTCGCAAAATAAAGGGTAATGAATCTGGAACTTTTAATCTGATAATTGAATATGTCGGAAACTTGGAACATCTTTAGAGGAAGAGTCAGGCTTTATACTCCTTGTCTCGAAGGCGTCATAGCGTAATCAGGAACGGAGCTGCAGTGGTTCAAATTGATCACCTCGGAATAAAAAATAAAAAAAATCTGAGGTGTGTAGCTTTCTTATACTTTATCCGATACAGCAACAATTAAACATGAAAACGGCCTGCAGAAAATATTTTTTTAAATTCAGACTAAATATTTGACTAAATTTACTACTTATTTTTCTGAAAAAAAATATGCTGAAAATTTTTGGCGTAATTTATATTTAAAAATCCAAATTCAAGTGAACACGTTTACTAAATCAGATAAAATAATTGTCTAAAAATGTTATTTTTCAAAATCAGTAAAAATATTCAGAGAAATTTTTTACTGAATAGGACCATTAAATAATTTTGTAAAATCAAACAACACAATTACCAAAAATGAAGTTTAGCTTTGGTCAAATATTTGTTTGAAAATTTTTGGATGATAATTTTTTCTCTGTAGAGCTAAAGAGCGAAAATGTAGTGTAAGTAGTTTCCTTTTTATACGCATAGTTGCATATAAAAACGGTATTTGTGCGATTTTCATTTTAAGTGTACACTTTTTTGTTTTGTTCCGGGTTCATATTATAGTTTTCGCGTCGTTCAATTAATCCTGAAATAAAATTAAATACAGTAGTTTTCCGGTTTAACGAACCAGTACTTTGTCAGGCCCGTTCGTTAAACTGAAGTACTTATGTAGAATAACCAGTTTATGGATAAATAAATAACTAGAATTGTATTTTTTAATGTAAGATAGCGGCACTTTTTTCTACTCGCTTTGTTTTTAGTTATTTGTATAAGAAATTTCTTAAAATAAGTTTTTAAACTAATATTATAAATCTTATTTGTTCGTTAAACTGAGCACAAAAAAATATTTTTGTTCGTTATATAAGATAATCAATGGAGCGAATTGATCTTGAACTGTTCGTTAAAAGCGATGTTCGCAGAATCGAAAGTTCGTTACACCGGAAAACTACTGTACTTCGATTTTTTAACATTTTTCTGTATTGAGCGTTACATTAGCTTTCGCAGTTGTTCTGGGAATGATTTTTGCCAAAAAAAAAAAACACCAGAAAAAATTAGCAAAAAGCACTATACATCTACTCTCCAAAAACAAAAACTTATAAAATAAGCGCAGGACAAAATTAAAAGTTGTAACCACTTTACTATTTTTGACTTGGGTTCACATAGAAAAATAGAAAAATTTCATATATACTTAAGTATAAAATCAAACCAAAAAAGTTTGTCTTGAGTAGAACAAAAAATCAGAAAAATGGGAATGAAGAAAAATAAACTAATGGCAACACAGGAAAAGCGTACTTTAAAACAATTTGAAAGTGATTTAGTTCTGGTATTAAATTTTCACGTAAAAGTTGTACATATAAAAAGTGAAATCATATTCAACAGAGCCACGTGACAAGTGGTGGTAAGCAAAATACACGTAAGCACTAACGATGGAAGTGTATCGGCTTCCGAAAGTGGCGCTACTCTATTCTGCTATGTACGATGAAAACTTAAGTTGATGTTAATTTTTCCCTTTTTCCTTGGAATATTAAACATGCACAATTCTTTCTGAGTTAAACGTTACAAACCTTAGCCTACTAATCAATTTGGATTCATAAAAGATTTTAATATTTTAAAATAATTATTTACAAATATTTATATATGAGCGAAAAGAAACCTAGCTCTTCTTTCAAATAATACTAATTTTAATAAAATCTACCACCAATGTTGAAAGTTATGTCAATTTTGAATAGTTAGTTATTCGTATTAGAATACCATCTACTAATACACTCTTCGAATATATGTATGACAGCAGGAAATTTTTTTCAAAGCAAATCAGAAATTTCTAGACCGATAATGTCCCCACTATCGTTTCTAACCTTCCGCAGCTGTTAACTTTTTCTTACTGTCCTAAAATTTATAGATAAATTATATATCAGAATTTTGCTAACGTAACGCTCAATACATTTTCTTAGAAATTCAATATTTTTTTTTTGAACACACACTATATTTTGAATTTAAAACAATTCAGATGTATAATCTTCGATGGTTTTTAACATGAACTGCTTAGTTTATTATATTAAAAAAATATGGTTAGCACTCAATGAATTTTTTGGATACCAACCATGATTGATTGATGAAACGTTTTGCAATATAGCACTATTTAACAAAGTCCATAAAACTTTTAAATATTTGGAAGTACAAACCTATGATGTTCTTTTACTGTATATTGCTAATGCTATTTGAATAATTTAAACTAAAAAATCGTAACGCTCAATACAAAAACTGCGGATAACAAAAACTTAAAAAAAATTTACTTTCTATAATTTAAAAAAAAATTTTATGTGTGAAATAAGAATAGCAATTGCAAATACTCTAAAACCATTATAAATTTATTCTCGTTTTTCGAAAAATTCTTATCTTCTGAATGTGGAAAATCAACAGCATGCATTACGAGCACGTTATTTTGTAAATTTTTTAAGCGTAGTGTTCTTGAAGATTGCAAAATTGACACAATCGATATAGAATCTCTCATACAAACTAGCTCCCTTCAAAAACATTAGTTATATCAAAAAGTTAGATAAATCTAATGGATTTAATTGACAAACTGTGTGCCCATTTATTAACTTTACGCCTAAAAGTAAGCAAATTTCGGCGCTTATACACAGGAATCTGACGGATATATATATGCCTTAAAGCTAAAACTCAACTAAAGAAACAGAAGAGCAATTAGCTTTAAAAACGTGCAAGCGAGCTGATACTCTTACTACTGGTTACTAAATATCAGTGTTATTTTGCCAGAATATTTCCAAATATAATGATTGTTATCATATTTAAATATAAAAGTCAAGTCTGTGTCTTCTTAAACATTTTTAAGGCAGCAAAAACATGTGTATGTTTTTGGAAAGCAAAAAAAAAAAAGGATTGTACAACAAACTACTCATACATATTTAATTTTTATAATCCTCATTAGTTTGAAAATCACGTCCTTTTTTGTGGCCAAAAACAGAGTTAATTTTTTCTTTCGCTGGTGAGTCAGTGTGTCTAAGTGTATGTTTGGCTGGTAGCTGTTTCTTAAGTTAAACTAAAACTTGACAAATAACTTATGGAAGAAAGAAAAAATTGTTTTTTCCTGTTGCTCTCATGATATAAGCTGCCAATCATTTTGGGCAACTGCTGCTGCTGCTAACGAATTTTTTTCTTTGGTTAGATTTTGATCTTAACTAAGGTTCAATTTTAAGCAGTGATGGTAGACAAAAACGCAACAACAAAAAATGTATGTTTATCTTTAAGAATTTTGTATCACTTGTAGCAACAACGTTTGGTTTAAATATTTTTTAGAGCTTTTAGTTTTTTGTTTTTTGTTATATTATTTGTGTAAAACAAGCAAAAACTAACAAAATTGTTTTCATACTTTAGCTTCTGTTTTGCGCCACCAAAAATATTCATTTATTTAAACATTTATTTTGTTGCTCTTGTTGGTGCAGTGGTCAAAATTTTTTTTCGGGTGATTTTTCATCATCTTCAAAGTTTTGTAATTTCTCTGATTGGAATGTTTGTCTGCTTGTTTTCTTTCAGTTTTACGTTATTGCTGCTGTTTGCTGCTGCTGTAGCTTCTGTTATTATTAGTTTTAAATTCATCAATTGTTACCTTCCAATGTTGACGTTTACTTGTCTCATAATAATACATCGCAACAGGTAGTCTTCAGTCTTCAAATAAATTATTATATTGAAACTTGATTTGTTATCATGATGTTATTTGCTTGTATTTTTTCAAAAATCGTTTTTCTTTGGCTTTATTTTGGTTTGTAAAGTCATGTTTATTATGTTGCCTGTTAAATCGAAAACGAAAACAATGTCTTTATAAAAAAGTAAATGATGTAGTAATGGATTAAGATTTTAGGAAAATCGAATGAAGCTGTTGAAAATATCTAAAAACCTTCTACAGCTGATAATGGTTTTGAAACTATTTAAGATGTCGATAGATCGTTAACTGGGGAATCTAAGAAGATGTGTCTTGAAATTTCATACAAAATACTTCTTGCAATAAGCCGACTTCATAATAGACAGACAGACAGACGGATAATTTTAAATCAAAAGGACTGGGTTGATCCCGACACAAAACAAAAAATGTTACACTAGCCACCTCCTAGAATGAAAGGTATATCAATAACACTTCTAGAATATTAAAATTTTTTTTCCATGCCCCAATTCAATTTTCACGAAAAAGTTGTATATATAAGAATTAAAATCACATTCAACAGAGCCACCTGACAAGTGGTGATAAGCAAATACACGTGAGCACTGACGATGGAAGTGTAGCGGCTTCCGAAAGTGGCGCTACTCTGTTCTGCTGTGTATGTTGAAAAATTAAGTTGATGTTAATTTTTCCCCCTTTCCTTGGAATATTAATCATGCCCAACTCTTTCTGAATATAACGTTACGAACCTTAGCCTAATAATCAATTTAGATTCACAAAGCAAATACGTTCGAAATAATCATATTAATAAACAATTAGCTACTGGCTTGAGCTTTTCACATGTTTACATGTTCATATATACTTAAGTATAAAATCAAACCAAAAAAGTTTATCTTGAGTAGAACAAAAATCAGAAAAATCGGAATGAAGAAAAATAAACCGATGGCAACGCTGGGAAAGTGCACTTTAATATCAGCTTGAGGATGATTTAATTCTCGTATTCAATTTTCACGAAAAAGTTGTATATATAAGAATTAAAATCACATTCAACAGAGCCACCTGACAAGTGATGATAAGCAAACTACACGTGAGCACTGACGAGGAAAGTGTAGCGGCTTCCGAAAGTAGCGCTACTCTGTTCTCCTATGTACGTTTTAAAATTAAGTTGATATTAATTTTTTCCGTTGTTCCTTGGAATATTAATCATGCCCAATTCTTTCTGAATATAACGATACGAACCTTAGCCTGATAATCAATTTAGATTCACAAAGCAAACACGTTCGAAATAATCATATTAATAAACGTTTTAAAATGATGATAGTTCTTAGAATTTTGGCAAAAATTGAGGAGAGCACGTTCACACATAATTTCTTTGCATTTTTTAGCTTAACTCAACGCACATATTTTTTTTAATAGGATACCATTTAAACAATTTACAAGCCTCAGAATATTTTTTTAGTCTCAAGTAGCCAACTTTGGCCCCCTGTAATTCCTCTCGTGCTTAAGCCAGAAGTTTACCAAAACACACGTTGGAAAGCCTGACTCCTCCTCTAAAGCCGTTGGAGATAAGTCCAATTAACAGCTGAGAAGTTCCATATTTATTACAATTTATTTTGCAAAAGTCACCACTATGCCCTACTAGAATTGCTCTTAAATCGGGTGATTGTAATAGCTAGATATTATAGGCTTTTTGAGAAAAGGATATATTTGCATTTCCATGTCAGCATATGTGACATTTGTACGCATACAAAGTGGAATAGATTTTGCAAATGTAGCAGTACCTGAAAAAAATTTTGTCGTTATATTCCATTCAGAGTGAACTATGTGTGAAAAAAAATTTATTACATTTGGAACCCTGTTGTCCAAAATATCTAGGGAAATAACTCCTTTAGATTTGCAGTCTAATATCATTATTGACTATAAAGCTAACTGATTAAAGAGAATATTCTCATAAATAGATTTGCAATCTATTACCTAAATTTCAGCCATTTAATCGCAACAATGATTATTTTCTACTAATCATAAAGATATTGGTACTTTATATATTAAGTGACATAAAACGCAAGTGATGTGAAGATGCATTTAAAAATATGCAAAAATCTGCGAATTGTAAAGTTTTTTTTTTTTTAATTTCTTACACTAAGCCAACTATTTTTCCTTTATTATACGTAAATTTGAAAAAAACCTTTGTATGATTTTATAATGAACAACATTTAATAGCGTACGTGACAAATTTTTCTCTTATAGTATTCTTAAGTAATGAAATATATGGTTTGTAAATATATGTAAACAAAAATTTAAAAACAAATGAAAAGTATGTATTTAGTGATAATAGCAATAAGAAAATCAAGATTCAAGTTCATTTTATACTGCATACTATGTACTTGGGCGCTAAGTTTACGGCACCATCTTAGCGTACTACAGAGTAGTACATACTAATTAATTTGAAAATTGTTCGCTTAATAAATACGCAATTCAAGAATCTATATATATGTTATATACTATCATGATATGTATACGGATGAAGTTTTCTTGTTTTTGAAATTTGATGGAAATTTCACAATTTTTCATTTGCATTTAGTTGCATTTGTAGTACTACAATAGCGTACGTGACAAACTTTAAATGCTTATAAAATTTTTATTGCACCAATAAAAAAAAATTTTTTTGTTTGCTTTAAACTTTTATTTCGGAACAGTTGCGACCGGTCAAATTCAAATGACGCAGACAAATAATGTTTTTGCACTGCGTACGTGACATTAAAATATCGTCTAAAGAAAATATGAAATATACAGCTAATCGAACCCTATCATTTATCTCTTCTCGCGAACCTTGTTCTTTTATGTTGGGCATTAATTTGAAAGTATAATTACAATGTTACAAATAACTGAATTTAGTCGCTAGAAAAGCGAAAATACTTAATTGTAATGTCTTAAAATCAGTCAAAAATATATTCAGTTAAAGCTGTTATTTTTGATATTTAAAAATTTTAGTAATGTATCAATACCTCTGTATAGTAAAATTTTATTGTTTTTTCCTCTATACCATATCTTAAAAAAAAGTTTTAAGGGTTTTAATTTCTGCAGTCGTGGTTGTCATATTCATGAAAATGCCCATATATCAGAATAACGAGTTCTTGCAGCGATCAAGGTGAACATTTGCACACTTATTATTAGCGCTATTTCTGGTAGAGAATGTATTTTTCAACAGGTCCCATAAATAAATGTGTCTTTAATTCACTTTCCAGTGTTAATGTTATATAGGAACTATAAGAGTCTTTGCACAGATTTTTTGTAATCTTCGTATTTTTTTAACTATTCTAATTTAAATCACTGTACCGAGTTTCATTGGTGTAGGATAACTCCTTATAATTTTGCCCCATCGGTATATAGGAGCAAAGCACTATGCGTCAATTATAGAGTCAATAGTGTTTATAATTTATAGAAAGGATTTTTGCAGCTTAGCTTATGCTTCCTAATTACGTACATATGAAATTCAATATTCCCTCAAAGTAATGTCCATTAATTTATAAAATATTTTACTAATTTATTTCTCATTTGCAATGTCAATTTGTCTTAATCAATAAATCTTTTCAATTTGATTTGTCACATCAATTCTTATAAGTTATCACAAACTAAGCATTGATCATACGAATGATCACTTGTATTGATAAATTTAAAACTTAAACCTCAAACAGAAAGAAACAACACTAACAACAACAAAAACCTCTATTGGTTTCTAAATTGGACAAATAAAAATTGAATAATATCCAAAATCAGCACCGTTCATTCGAATAATAAAATAAATTAAATTGAAAATTTGGGTTGTATTTCTTTACCGATTGATGGAAAAAAACCAATTGATTTGAACCCATATAAAAAACAGATTTACATATTAAGTACAATTTACTTTAATAAAAAAAAACCCGACCATAATAAATTTAATAATGGAAAACAGTCTTAAGCATTTCATGTACTTAAATAAATAACAATAGCAAAATAAAAATTTATTTATTAAATAATGTTTTTCTTTTAAGTAAACAGTATATTATACATATAATGTTCAGTAATGCTTTATTTATCTTCTATTTATTGCAGAGCCAAGCATTAGCTTTGACACGTGTAGCCAATGCCGCAGCCGCAGCTGCGGCAGCAAATTCCAAATCACCTACAGCGGATAATATGCATCCAGATGTAGTAGTTAAAAGAGAACATTCCTTAACACCTCCAGCACCGCCACCATCATTACCACCGCCCTCAACTACCAACACAAATGCCAGTTCATCCTCATGTCCGCAAGTTTCAACACGCCATTCACCCACTAGCAATAGTAATGTTAATGCACAAACCCCTACAAATACAAATACGGATGAATGCCAAAGTAACACTTCATTGCAGCACATCCGAAGACCTTCATTACAGGGTGTACAAGATAAATTGGCACAATTGCAACAATTACAGCAACAACATCATCACCACCATCAACCGCCATCAACTGATGAACAACTACAACGTAGTCCTAGATTTTCATCGAGTAATTTATCAGCAGCTCATAATACCACACCATCGCCCAGGCATGAATTGGTACATACACCTACCCATAACTTAACAGCCAATACCAATCCAACAACGTCTAGTCAAAATAGCTCAACACCAAAGTTAACAACTGATAGAGATGACCACCATCATGCACTTCCTCATCAGTTGCCACAACAGCAACAACGCTCTACAGACACACATACGCCCCGTGTTATGGGTAGTATAACTTGTTTACCTCCATCGGCTTTAAATGCTGTAGCGGCAGCTGCTGCAGCACAACAACAGCAACAACAACAACAACAACAACAACAACAACAGCAGCCACAGCATCATCATCAGCATCAGCACCAACAACATCAAGCCACAGATAAACTACTTGCCTCACCGGCTGCCTCGTCAATGGAGCAACGTAAAGATTTTGATGTTACAAAAGTTAATTGTAAGTATAAATTGAATTTTTCCTTAAGCACTCAACCCAATAGGAAAATACAAAAGAATAATGACATCATAGACGTATGAAAAACAATGAAAGATAGTCGTACTGTACTAAAAAGTTTTGCTGTTTTTTTCTATCGAAAACCCCAGTAAGAAAATAGCTTAAAAAAGCAGGTTTTTACTAATATAGAATAAAATTAGCGCATACAAATTTGCCGATATCGTAGCTGATTTTTGTATGGCGAGTTCCCGGCTTAGAGTACTACTTTTTTTTTATAGAAAAAGAGCTTTTTGAAGCACTGAAACTAAAAATATATGGAATTTCTTGCTTAAAAATCTACACAATGCAGGGAGAAATCTGCTTTTTTGTATAGTTTCTTTCATATACGTTCATGGCTCCGAAATAAGCTCTTACTTTAAAGCCTATTATTATGCGCTTTATTATCTTAGTGCTTCAAAAAACATGAGCATTTTTAATGGAAGTAATTTTTCAAAAGGGCTTATTTCCATTTCAAATACAGAAAAAATTATATAACATAATTTCAATGAAAGCCATTCATTGACTATTTGCAAAAATATGTTGATTCAATGTACGCATACGTTGTTCTAATGAAAATGTTCATTGAAGTTCATTGTTAAATGGTTCATTGAAAGCATCCGTTTTTGTTATTCCTTAAAAAAAATTAATGAACCAGTTGACTGATTTAACGTACTAACTAGCACATGTGATCAAAGTTAATGAACAATGGCACTGTGCAACAGTCCGAAAATCCCGTGGGGTTTCATGACGTTTTTTTTATGTTTTCGAGGTCGCTGAATCCGAAACTGAAGTTATTTTTTTAGGTCACAAGTCCTCACCCGCCACTGTCGGATGGGTTAATATACATGACCAACCCCATTACTTATTCAAGAAGAAAATTTTTTCCTTTGGAACGTGTCCCTCAGACCCTCCTTAGGGGTGCTCCCATAAAAAATTTATGATTTTTTTTAAGTTTTCTAAATAAAAATATAATAGAAATAAAAAAAATATCTTATTTAACTAAACTAATTGTTTTCCTTTTTTATAAAGTAACACAAAAATCATAAAATTTATATTTAGGAGGGCCCTGGGGATAGGTGCCAAAGGTAAGAATGTTCTTCTCGAAAAAATAATGGGTGCTGGTCATATATATTAATCCTCTCCGACAGTGGTGGGCTAGGACTTGCCCCCTCTGTAGCATAAAAACCTGACGTGGCCCGAAAAAAATAGTTTCAGATTCGGATTCAGCGACCTCAAAACAGTCATGAAATCCTGCGGGAATTTTAATTTTTTTAAAATTTTTGTACAGTGGCATTGGAAACAATGATCTTTTTCCTTGAATTTATGTACCTCTTTGGTGCAAGGGATACTTATAATAAAAAATCGTAGTTTCGTACAAGTGGCACATTTTCACCTAATTTTTGTGTGATGGTAAGAAATTTATAGAGTTTGATAGAAAAAGACGGATTTTTCTACAGTCGCTATGATTGCTTCCATCTATCACCTTTAGGTATGCATCCCACGCCCATGCTAGGCCACACACTTTTCCTAATGTTTTTTTATGTTATCCAATAAACAAAACTTAGTTGGAATAACAGCTTTAAATCTATCAGAATATTAAATCGACACAATAAAACTCTGGAGATATTAAAGAGAATAATTTATTGTACACAGCTCTTAAATATTGTTGTTTCTCATTAGTGAAATTTTGGTTATCGTGGAAATAAGCACCTTTGAAAAATCACTACTAACTTTAGATAAGTATATATGTTCTTATTCATAAAAACTTAGTTAGATCCTTTTATAAACAAAACTCCTTAAATTTGTGTTTGATAACGTTTATTATTCGAAAATGTTATTATACAAAATACCATTTTTAACTACAAATATCTTTGAAAATTTAGCATATAGGAGCATACGGAATGCCATAAAATAAAGCCTGAAGTCATGGCTATAAGCGCCGAATTATTTTTCTTTCTTTTCATGGACAATGCCAATAAATTAATTATACAATTTTACAAAAATTTCCACTAAATAAGTGACAAAACTCTAAAAAAAATACAATGGCAAAAATGAATTGTTAGTGATGTAGATACAACCATAACAAATAAAAAGAGTCCCGATATTAGAATTTTTACCGTTTTCCCAAGTAGCCAACAATTTGTGTTAATTTTTTTTTCAATCAAATCACTAAAGGTGTATTGACGAATTGTAGTTGCGAGTCTCAAGCATTACAAAGAGATACACTAATATTATTCAGGGGTTCTGATGTACATTGTCATTGTACATCATTGTACATCTGTGTCATTGGAGCCCATAGAGAACTTAAATACTTTTAGGTTCTCTAGGTCACTTTGTAAAGTAATTTTATAATGGTAACTGTAGTGCAAAGTGGTTTTCTTAAAGTTTGAAATTTAAACAGCCATAACTTCTTTGTTTCAAAACAGATTTGAACAAACTTTTCTTGAGTTGAAAGATATAATTCCTATCATTCAAATGTGGCATGACTTTAGAAAGTAGGTAAGTTAATGGCTAAGTTATGGTCGTTTAAGTGTAAAAAACTAATTACTTATATTGTTGTTGGTTATTCGACCTTTAATATTGTATCGAGAAATAAATTTTTTTATTTGAGCTCAAGGTCTTGAGCTCAAATAAAAAAATTTATTTCTCGGTAAGAAAACTAATTTAAAACAAAAATTCATTTTCTCCCGTCTCTAAGTTGCTTATGATATACCAAAACATTATAGATATTTGCTTTTAGGAAAAGGAACACTAAAATAGCATTCCAAAATGCATGATTACATTAAAATGGACTAAAACGTAATTGAGTTGTGGTATGTATTTTGTTTTGATTTTTTTCTTTCTTCTTATATAGAAATAGGACGGTCACTCTAATATATTTTATCATAACCCGAGAACCGTGTAACTGATTTAGATAAATCAAGTAGTAAAAGATCCGGAATTACCTTTAAGTCATCCATAAACCATTTTCTGATATTTCTAACTATTTCGGAGTTATTCAAAAATAAGCGGCAAAAATTTCGTTTTTTTCATGCAAAATTAAACTCATAAGAAATTAAGAAAGTAAAAATTTAAAATTTTTATCACTTAGCAGAAAGCTAGGTATATAAGCAATAAAATAAGTCATACATCATCAAAATCGATCGACAAATGCCGACTTTATTCATAACTAGCTGTGCCCGCGGCGTAGCCCGCCCGGAGTTAACTTTTAACTAACTATAAGAGTAAAAGTAAAAATCGGTACACATATTATTTTACAATGATTACAGATTAATTTGTTTTATTAATTACTTAAAGAAGAAATTCAAATTCATGGTTACTTTTGTTAATAGAAACATGTACATACATACATAATATAAAGCTTTTGTGTTCTTAGTTTCGATAGTTTCGGAGATGCAGAAATTGCCCCTCTGCTCCCGTACTGGTCCTAGTTTTGAAAAAAAAAATAAAGCGCTTGTGTTCTTTTATAACGCAGATCTATCTATGTTTTAAATTTTATCAAAATCGGTTAAATAGTTTCGTATTGTCAGAAATTGCCCCTCTGCCCCTATACTGGTCCTAGTTTTGAAAAAATATAGAGCTTTTGTGTTCTTTTTTACGCAGATCTATTTGCGTTTCAAATTTCATCAAAATCGGCTAAATAGTTTCGGAGAGGCGAAAATTCCCCCTTTGGTCCCTACTGATCCTAGCTTTGAAAAAATATAAAGCTTTTGTGTTCTTTTTTACGCAGATCTATTTATGTTTCAAATTTCATCAAAATCGGTTAAATAGCTTCGGAGAGGTAAAAATTGCCCTCTGCCCCCTCTTGATCCTAGTTTTTTAAAATATATAAAGCCTTTATGTTCTTTCAGACGTAGATCTATATATGTTTAAAATTTCATCAAAATTGATTTCGCCGTTTAATCAATAAAGCGTAACAAACGAACACAGTTATTTTCCCATTCCGATGGGGACGGACGGGCGTACAGACTGCCTTGAGGGCAGACCGATGGACTGGTGGGCAAACAGCGTACTCACTTTAATAGGGGTTTGTTCTTCTTTTGAGTACGAAACCCCAAAAAACATTTGCTTTAGTAGATCTCTGCTAAAGCGATAATAAATATTTTCTGGGTATGGGGAGTTTACCGCCCCTCGACCATATCCCAAGCACTTTACCGTAACCCTATATACCCTATGTCCGATCAGAGGTTCCATTCTACATTTTGTTGAAAAAATTTTGAAATCGGACCGGTGGTCTTTATAATAGTATAGATAAGTATAATAGTATAGATAAGTATAGATTATCAATTGAGTTCCTTCACATTATTTTATATAAAATCGTTATTTGTTGACCGATTTTTATTGATTTATGGCTTATTTTATTCCTAATATAACTAGCTTTCTGCTTACTGATAAAAATTTTAAATTTTTGTCTCTGAATTTCTTGTGTGAGTTCGGCAAAACGAAAACAAAATGTTATTTTGTATGAAAAAACTTTTTTTCGCCGCTTATTTCTGAGTAACTCCGAAATAGTTGGAAATATAACTCATTAATTTGTTTGCCAATTTTTATGTAGTTACGCATTTTGTTTCCTTTCTAAAAAAGTACATATATTTAGTGGTTTGGATAAAATGTCCCAAGTTTTTACTAAATAAATGCCAAAGGATGACAGAATTCTTGACATTTCATCATTTGACAGCCTATTTACTTCCTAACCTAAAATTTGCCCACCCTTTATTAAGCAATATTTTCTTGTCAACTGTCTTATGTCCAATTTTTTCTTAATAAACGCAACGAGCTATAGACTGATACATAAATTACTTTAGATACAAAAATTTCCTCTGTTAGACAAGTTCTAGCTTACGAATGCCCATCACTAGACCACGAAATTCTATATATAATTTCAGAGATTGATCAGAAGCAGATTTTTCATTTGCATGCAAGATGAATTGGCCTAATGTATGTACCCTAGAATTTCTTGTTATTTTAATTAAGCAATTTTTACTTATTAAATAATTTCTTATTCAACTACAGTGATTATCCGAACAATTTTATGATATTTATACAACCCCTAAAAATAATCAAGCACACACATTTACATATTTCCACAATCCAAAAAGTCTTAAATTGTGCGTTATTGTATATTTTTACAAGCGTAAAATTTATTTTCTTTGTTGCTCTCATCTCATTCTTAACTCAAATGAGGGTTAAAATCGTTTAATCCTTTAGTGCGGGCAAATATTTTTATTTGTCTGTATATAAACGTACAATATTGCGTCTCTTATTTTATTATACATTCATTTGTTGCCCAATTATATTTTTTGGTTTTTTTTCGTATACAACATGATTTTATAGTTAAAGCTTAAAGTATTAAGCAGAGGATTAATCCCTGCCATGAATACGCAATATACGGAATAAAACAAGTAAATGTGTATTGTTGTATCTTGTTCTAGTACATTAAAAATAGATTCATTGAATTGTTAAAATGAGATAAATATCAGTTTAATAGTTGCTAGGATTTCTTTGCAGTTTCTTTATTTTACAGTTGTCAAATAAAATTGAAAACGTAGGGGTTTGTTAAGGATGGCTGGTGAATGTAAAACATTTCCAGCATCAATCTTTAAATGTAAATAGAAATATTTGATGATTGATAATGAAAATGTTGTAGAATTTATTTAAATAAAATTCAAGTATTTTGTGTTCTTGTACTTTAAGTATTTAATGATGTAGTTGTTTGTTTAATCTAGATCAAAAACTTGTCTAAGTAGAGAGGAGATTGAAATTTAAATACTATAGTTACCTGTTGAATAGTGTTTGTCAATATAAATTTAGAGCAGAATATGAAGTAAAATTTGTATATACAGTGCTTTTCGCTTAAAGCGAACTTCAAGGGACTGATCAAATTTGTTCGTTTTAAGCGAAGTTCGTTGTAAGTGAAGACATCAAGAAACCATTATTGTGTGTGCACATGTCTTTTTTTAACACTTTGGCTATTTATTTATTTATTAAATAATTTTAGAACATTGTAGTCTTTAAAAAATAAGTTTATTTATTTTTTAAAAAAATCCTTGAAGGAAGGGTTTTTAACTTTCTTTACACTTGTGGAGTTTTGCTCAAAATTATTTAGCACCAGGTGCTTATTTTTTCAAATTGTAGCTATTGTTGACTTGCTGATGCCCATTTCTTGGCATATTTGCTTTTGTTTTACCCCATCTTGTATGCGTTTTATTATATGAAATTTCTCTTTTAAAGAAAAACACTTTCTTTGTTTTGCAACCGCTGCTACGGCCATCTTCTCACTTTGTAATTTTCAACTGCTGAGTTCACATCGCCTTCACACAAAAACAAAAAACAATTAAACCTAGGGGAAGTACCTGATTATAGAGCATACATGGCAACACACTTCTTGGTTCGTTTTAAGCGAAAAAAAGAACAATTTACATGCAAAAAAAAGTTTGTTATAACCGAAAGTTCGCTTTAAGCGGGTTCGTTATAAGTGAAAATATTTTCATGGTTTTATATAAATAAAAGTTCGTACTTTCGAAAATGGTTCGTTTTAGGCGAAAGTTCGTTTTAAGCGGGTTCGCTATAAACGAAAAATACTGTATATATATATATAAATAAAATATTTATTGTGGTGTTTGGAACATTTTTGGCATTCTATGTTTATATTATGTAATTCTACATTTATTTATTTTTTTGACAGTTTTTATATCCATAATACAGTTTTTATATCCATAATACTGATCTGCCTACGGTATTTATTTTAATCGAATTTTCAGTTCTTCGATTAATCAAACAATAGAAATTTTATTAGTCCTTTTACTTAGCCGACGGCTCTGTGCACTAGGATATGCTAGTGTTAATCGCTGCCGGTACTGCCAAGGTGATCAGTGCTATGCAGCGTTACCGTTGAAAATTTTCAAAAAGAGGCACAAAAAGGGGATTTTGAAAATAAAAGGGGCATAAAAGGGGATCTATAAGAAAACAAGGGACTGCCTTAAAAACAGGAAATATATATAAAAAAAAAACATTTAATTTTCAAAAATTAAGCTTAGCAAACATATTTATTAAGTTATTTTATAAAAATACATAAGCAGAAACAATAAAACACAAACAATTTCTCATAATCAATAAATTTCTCATATTAAAAATTAAAAAAAAATATAGAAAACTACTAAAAATAAAAAAAATTTATAGTAATAATAAAAAAGGACTTAAATTTTCCAAAGAAATAGAGGTTATAAAAAGATATATGAAGATACATTTCTTACAATTATTTTTGGCACATGGCTCATATAAGTTATGTATTGACAAAAAAAAAACACAGCATATCTCGAAAATTTTACTTGAGGGAAAAGCATTTAGAGTTTTGGTAAAAATTTGAGCAACTGTTTTTCAAGAAGAGAATATACCCTAGAGGGAAAGGGACTGACACAGAACATGTCACGTGACTAGTTCTTGGGGGATAGGGACCGGTTCGAGTTCTAACACTTTGCTTGGAAGAGAACTATCACTTTAACATGGCTTTGTCATAGGAGCGAGCAATTGATACCTTTTAGACATTTTGTGATGGGTCACTAGATTGATCTAAAGATTCGTGCCAGTAGTAGTGCCAGCAGGAGTTCATATAGTTTACATAAGCCCCTCCCGCTCATTGTAACTCATCTGGATTTAATTATGTTTTAATTAAATGTTTATAGCTTTTTTATTTTATGACGTATGTATGAAATTTATTTATATTTTTATTTGATTTTTTCTGTTGACAACCAAATCAAGAATGAAATCCATTCTACCAAAACCTAAAAAAGTCACTGCAAGTAATGTAGAGTGAAGAATATTAGCGGAGTTCAGTGCTTGATGCAAATAGTCTAGCGAAAGTGAAAATGCAAATTACCGTAGCTTTAAATCCTAGCACATATTGTTGATATATATGATAAAAAAAAGTGACGATAGCTTGCATTTGTACTTTCGCAAGACTGTTTTCATCAAACACTGAACTCCACTATTCTGTTTTTTATAAATGCAATTAAATTGGCATTTATACCTGAAATGCAATTTTTTTAAATTCAGATTTGCATTACAAAAGTTTAGTTAAAACTTTCGCAGATATGGATATAACTATTTGTAAATACAAAAAAAAGACAATATTTTTTAATTTTTACACAGTTTTGGAACATTTATATCTGTTAAGAGATGGGGTCTACTTTAACCGGTCACGGTACATTCCTATTTTCACAACTCATAGGGCAGGTACTTTTGGAAAAATTTACACAAATTTTCCGCAGGGTAGCTACAAAATCATTGTGAAAATACAAATGTATTTTTCTGTGTGTTTCTTACATCCTTATTACACAAAAAATATGCATCAGAATATTTAAACTTTTCAAAGCTTAAATTTGTAAATCAGTCTAGTGGCTGATTTAAAATATATTTGTTTTTTCATTTTCTATGTTTTCTTGACTTTATGGCTTTAAAAATGTTGGCGTTAAATAAAAAATTATTTAAAACATTTTTATAGGAAATTCTGTCGGCTTTAATTCTTTTGTGCAAACACTTTTGCTAAAAGTTATAGTTTCAGATATATGAGCAAAAAATTAAAAAATGTCACCTTATGCGGGCCCGTCTCCCCCTAGCACGTCCGCAAAACACCAAGACTCCTTAGTTTCTTTAAATATCTATAGCAACGACTAACTGTGCCAAATTTCAAAACTGCGGAAATTAATTGCTGCGCTATGTCTATGTCCATACGAGTCAACTTTTGATGCGCAAATTTTGAGAGAGAGAGAGAGAGGTGAGAAGATTGGGAAAAAGTACACTGCTTCATGTACATGCAACTCTCTTTTGTTTTCCTCTTCGTAATATTAAGCAACAGCAAATTCTCTGTAAAAAAATAAAACAAAAACTGCACAGCAAGAATTTTATTGTATGGACTCGTAGGCAACTTCAGAAGAAAATTTAAGAAAGTTGCAGAAGCAAAAGTTGACTCATATGGACATTACTGTCGTGAATTGGTTTTTTTTTTACAAAAATCATTTAGGCACGGTACTAGGGATGGGCAAAAAATTTCGATATATCGATATCTTCTTAAAAATATATCGATATATATCGTCGATGTATTTAATTTCGATACATCGATATTTTTTTCCAAAAATATCGACAGTATCAAAATCGATATTTTTTTAGTTTTAGTTTTGTTTTTCGTGCAATTTTTAGAAACATTTCGGCACAGTCTTCATCAAATAGAATATTAGTAACAAAATCTTTTGTTTTATTTATAATATTTTGTCTATTCGAAAAATTATAATATTTTTTAGTGTAATTTTGTTGATGTATATTCCTTGAAATATTGGGGGAACAGTAAGTATCTTGTAAATTAACACTTTCCAACTTAATTATTTATAATAAATGTACTTTTTTTGTTTTAATTTAAAAAAAAATTGGGGCTACGTATGAATTAGCATTGTTGGTAAAATATCGATATTTCGATATATCAATATTTTTATTCGATATATATCGACACCGATCGATATTTAAAAATATATCGATATCGATATATTACGAGATATTTATTTCACTTGCCCATCCCTACATACAGAAAAATTTCCATGTAAAATCGTCGAAAACCAGGTTAACTTAACATTTTACGATAGTGATTTTACTTCATAGGTGTTTCATGTTAAATCAACATGATTTACAATAATCTTGAAAGAAAATCTTTCCCTTTGAATTAACTATATTTCATGTTGATTTAATATTCCAGTATAGTTAATTCAGAATGAAGTTGATACTGAAATAATACGAAAAATAATATTGAATCAAAGTAATTTCGAGTTGAAATAACGTGAATTTGATATTGGAACAACACGAAGAATCATGTTGCATCAAAGTTATATCAAGCGGAAACACCATGACTTTAATGTAGCTATTTTATTAATTATTTTACCTACGTGATAGTCATCAGAAAACTTTGCGTTGTAGCTGACTGCCCCAGCAAAGATGTGAACTCGTGCCACCTGCATGATAGTCCACGCGCTAACCACTGCAGCCACAACAGCTTCAAACTTTTCTTTACTTATACACTAAATAAACACCATCGTATGTAAAATGCATTTCATTTTAATTCAACATGATTTAAATGATTATTTACCATAAAAATTATTTGAAATTAAAGTTATAGCCATGTCGATTGAAAATGAAACTTAACGTTTATAACAAAATTGTTTTAACGGTGGTTTAAGGTTAGATTAATTATTTGCCGTTTAAAATTAATATGAAACAATGGTAATTTTAAACCAGTACCAGTAAATATTCGCTGGTAATTCGTTTTTTGTCGTATACATAGACGACACATGTAAGAATAAACAACAACAAGTCACACAACTAAGCAGAACAGTGTATTGTAGCAATGAACAAAGCAAATAAACACTAACACACTCAAACGACAAATTATTTATTGTAAATTTAATATGATTTCCAATCCAAATTGCGGCATGTGGATTTTACATTCCTTTTTTTTCTGTGTTTACACGGTACGTATGAGTAATATAAAAACATTTGTACTTCTGAACAAAATTTAAACTTTACGTTTTTATATAAAAGGTGTTAAAGCAAGATTACATTTAAAATTATGACAAAATTTAAAAAGCTTTTCGTTACTATAGAGTTCTTAAGAATAATAATACATAAGAGGTACAATTATCCTGAATCTGATTGAAGAAAAAATAATAATAATACAAGTAATTTGTTGTGTTATACAAAAAATTGGGACAAAATTTTTAGGACACATATACTTTCTAACATCAGAATATTGAAGATGTACAATTCCTTACTCTAATGTCTTTTCCAACCTTTGTCTTTTCTTGATTACATTAATTTGAAACTATGTAACCAACTTCAAAAACCTAGGTTAGATCCTTTAATTTTTTTCAATCCGTCACATGGGAATAAAGTTTAGTACACCGTATTAAACAAATTTTATCTAAGCAAAAACTTTTTTGTATATTTCTAAACCAAAAAATAATTTTACGTTCTTCCTTTTTTTATTCCTAAATAAAACTATTTGGAGCAGTTTATAAATTTACTATATATAACTCACTTAACACGAATCTAAATTTTGCAACTAATACAAATGCACATATGATGACACTTACTCAAACAGACACACATACACTTACATCTACATGCAAATAAGTAAAGGTGTAATATGAAAAATGTTTTTTACACATAAAGTTCAAAAAGTATAGCATTAAGCAAATGTTTTGTATTGCAAAAAACATATAGAGAAGCTTAAGTCTTAAGCGTTATAGGTTTGTAACAACTACTGCTACTTTATCTTTTAGTATTACAAACAATCCAACAATCTGTACAAGTTTATATGGAAAATAAACGAAAATCTAGAGAAAAAAAATTTCGAACAAAATACACATATGCAACGAGATTTGCACACAAAACTATTTAAGTCTTATACTCTCGAAAGGATTTACAACTACAAACACATCAACAAACTCTCACAGAGAGAATAGAATATAAACACCTCCAGTTAAATCATACTTGATACTACTAGAGAGACACATTAACACATTCGTCTAGATATAAATAAATGTAATTTTTTCCCCCAAATAAATATCAATTGGGGAAAGGGGAACATAAAAGGGTTTACAGTTCTTCCAATGAAGCAACAGGAGTGAATATTTTCAAATTATTAGTAAAGAAAGGCAAAAACAAAAGAAAAACTAGGTAAAGGACTTACACGACAAAATAGCAATGTTCATACTTACACGTACACCACACAGTGGGACGGAATGAAATAATTAAAATATAATATTTTATTCTGATTTTTTTTTTGTAATTTGTTACATGCTTTCTTCCCTAATTCATATTTTACTATTCGGTAAGATAATAACTATTTTCTTAAATGTATACAATAGTTTTTTAAATAAAAAAAAACAAAAGCTTTTCTTGTTATTTCCATTTAGGACCATATTAAATAAAGCTGTTTAGCATCAGTTGTTACAGGAATTAAAGAACCGATTATTTATAGCATGCATAGAAAAACCTTGCAGCAACCCAGCACATTTAGTACTCTGTTTTTGACCACTTTCATGCCATAGTGCAATGTATATTAACCCTCTCAACACACTCGTGCTTCTAACAAAGAAACATAAAAAATTTGTTTGAATATTTGTAAATAGATTCCAAAGTATGGATTTGTATTTAAATCGGTAACAGTATGTGTGTTGTGTTAGGTTCCTAGCAAAATATATCTACAAATTTATATGAAACTTTTAAAGGAATCACCTGGCATACATTTTCAGTGTCAATGTTAGTTGTTGCTCTTTAATATAACTATGTATACACATATATTTGTAGCAATAGTTTAGTATTGAAAATACATACATACGTGCACACTTTAGAAAATCGTTAATCCATATTCAAACCAAACGATCTGTTACCTAAACTTAACAACACAAACATTGCAATATAATACCTGTGCTACAAACTTCGAACGTTAATACATACCATACATGCCTAGGACAACGATATAGCAGGGATGGGATGGCTGTGTTTTTAAGAGGAGTAACCAGTAAAATGTTATATGCATATTTATCAGTTGAAAGCCAAATATATTATCAAAATATAAATGGTTAACACAAGCCAACACTTAACAATTTTCTAGAATTTTGTTTACAGTTTTTGTTACATTAACAGTTCTCATTACGATGCCATCATTGTTTTTTTTAGCAGCTCTGGTTTTAAAGATATAGTGAGTGATATTTAATATTTTCAGAATTTACATTATTTGTTGTATTATTCCCTTAATATTTCACGAATGGTCCAGCAAACCTTTAAATACTCTCTGGATTATTATTTTACACAAAAATCTCTTTTTTTTGTAAATTTTCTGAAATCGAAATTGCTTATCTTTGTGTATTTTCGTCCTCTAATTACGATAGTAGCATGAGTTTTGTTTTTAGTCCCTTTTGTGTTAGATATATACTAGATTACTAAAAAATACTTAAAATTTTCCTTTTCTAACGCTAGCCAATTGTTTTTTATGTCACAAAAACGAATGTTGCCACCGTAATCAGTAAATGAAAATACATAAAGATCAGCTTTTTTTTATACCAGAAAATTTAAATAATATCCATTTTGTTGCACTGTGCAATCTCATCGCCTGAACTATTTAGAATTGTCTTAAAGAAAATTTTATACACACAGAAAATTTTCATATTAAAATCGTAGAAAACAAAGTTAATTTAATATTTTTCGGTTGAGATTTTGCTTCATATGTGTTTCATGTTAATTCAACATAATTCTACAATAACATTCAAAAAACATTTTTTCCTGTTGAAATAACCATATTTCGTATTGATTTAATATTCCATTACAGTTAAATCAAAATGAAGTTGATACTGAAATAATACGAAGAATCATGTTAAATCGAAGTTACTTCAAGTTGAAACAACTTGAATTTGATATTGAAATAACACGAAGAGTCATGTTTAACCAAAGCTATTTCAAGTTAAAAAAAATTTTAGTTTACGTTAAAAGTTATCGAAGATTATACATCTGAATTGCTTTAAATTCAAAATATAGTGTGTGTTCTGAAAAAATATTGAATTGGTTAGAAAATGTGTTGAGCGTTACGTTAATAAAAATGTTTAAATATAATTTATCTATAAATTTTAGGACGTCAAAAAAAGTTAACAACAGAGAACATTATCTGTTTACAAATTTCTGAGTTGCTTTGAAAAAAATTTGCTTCTACCGCACTGTGGATTGTTATATTTTCGAATACAGTAATCCCTTGGCTTACGTCGCCTCAATTGACGTTTTTTCGATTAACGACGTGAAATTTTTTTGTACCTATCAAATTTGATTTGCGTCTCCATACGATTTGCGTTATTAAGGTTTTGCGCCTTCCAAATTTAATTTGCGTTCCTATTCGATTTACGTCGCCTCAGTTGCTTACAAATTAGTAGCAAAACCCGAGGAATCCCAGAGTTTAGCTAAAATCTTTGTTTTTCCGGTGTTTTTAGCAGGTCGGCGAAATTTGTGTTCACCCCCATTTCGATATGCGTCGTCATTTCGATTTACGTCACCTCAATTATAAAAAGAAAAAATACATGGAAATTCAATTTTTATTATGTGCAATATCAAATTCGATTTACGTTGTTTCGAATTACGTCGCCATTTTCCGGAACCAAGCGTGACGTAAATCGAGGGATTACTGTAATGTATTATGTAGGTGGTATTTTGTTACGAATAATTATTTGAAATTGACATAACTTATAACATTGTCGGCCGATCTTATTAAGATTGGTCGTATTTGAAAGAAGGTTTAGCCTGCCTTTTTGCGGTGTATAAATCTTTGTGTAAAACTGTTTTAAAAGATAATAATATTTTATTTCTTCACGTGTAACCAAATCAAAATAAAAAAATGGGTCATATAATTTCGTATTGCGATTTTTAAAATGTTTTTTTTTTTAAATTGTAGATTTATAGTGCTTTCAAACCCTGTAGTAAGTTTTTGTGGTTTATTTTTTTCGCAAAAATCACTTCGAGAAATAAAAATATATAATTTTAATAATTGAGTTATGAATTTTTAGTCGAACTGTATGGTTTTTATCCAAAGTTATTAAATGAGTTTGGCTTAAGTTCATTTTTAATTTAATCTTTCGATCAAATTATTTTTTATTTAAGAAAGAAATTCTAAAGCATGTAAATATTGAACATTCAAAGAAAAATTTGGCTGTACGGAAGGTTGAACTGACAGCTGTTTCGTGACCACCAATTTATATATAATTTTATTTAAGTATCCATTGAATGAGACGAAAACTATAACATGAATCCTATCTTTTCATATTTCGATCCGTTACATTGCAATGCATTTACGAATGCATTGGTAAAAAAAAAACACAAAATGTACAATGTTTGTTACTTGAAGATAATATTTCTGGAGTTCCTGTTTGTATAGTATAACACTGATAAGAATATTTCTACAAATCGCCCCTACTATGTACAACTATCGAATATGAAAAATTAATTGTTTTAGATTCGTTACCTCGTTCTCCAATGTCGCGGCACGCCTCGTTGCAAAATGTTGAATTTTTCATAGAGGATTAAAAACTCAATAGGAAATATTTTCTTCTAGACAAACGCTGATTTTGAGTTCATAATTGACAGTTTGTTGTGCTCTTCCGAAAAGTATCGATTTGCATATTCGATAGTTGGACGATAGGAGGGATGATATATATTTACTTTTAATAATTTCAAGAACTTCAGAATTAATTAAGAAATAACGATTGTATTGTATTTTCCATCCCTGTTGTATATAACTAAGAGAACTAATGCAACTATTGGAGACAAACTAAAGCATTTGTTGGTTATTATTCTTAGAGTTGTAGTAGTTGTTTGGATTTTGTCTTCGTATTTGCCTCACAAAAAGCTTAAACTTGAGTTTAAAACAAATTTAGACTTAAAATATATTGAGGTAAAACAGAGGAGGCATATGTAAACTGCAAACATTTTCAAGTATAGACTTTGTGAACAGATAAAGTATATAACTTAACAAAAAGGAGAGTGTTATCAATTCGTTTGTATTTTTCATATTTTTTCCCTCAGAATTGTCCCGTTTATGGAATGATTTGGAAAATGTATATTTTATATTATAGGATATACGACCAGATTAGTTACGTTTTTTAAACTTATATTTATTTGAGAATTGCTGTCCGGCCGAACTTCTGGCTTTGTCTAGTTTTTAGAGTAAGCTTTTTGGGTGAACTATTTTAAGCAAGCTCTTAAGTCTGATATAACTAAATACAGGGCCAGTGCAAATTCACATTATTCAATCATTATTGCTTGTCTCAAAATTGACAATATACTTAAAAAAGAAAAAATATTGTCGACCCATAACCCAAGGATATCAAGGATATATTAATATTATTCAATAGCCCCAAGGTTGGCCATTGCTTAGAAAAATGTATTTTTACGTTTCATATATTCATGTCATACTTAAGAATTGGGAATACAATATGGGAAACTTATTTATAATTTCAACAAAATTTGTCTTGCCGTATAAATGGATAAGAACACTCACACACAGACACACACATGCTTGCACACATATATATACATACACATGTTAACAAATGTTAATATACACTGTTGCATATTGAAGATTTCATATGCATTTTGCAATGCACACATACCTTGGCAATACTTTACACTCAAACTTATGCATCTGTATATTTATTTATTTGTATATTGTTATTGTATGTGTACTAGTGCGTATTATAAACGGATTAAAATTTCTAATACTATTTGAAGTTATTTGTATCACAACTTACAGATATTTTCTAAAACCTTACTATCAAAGTATCTTCATACTTGTAGCTAAACACTGGTGCTACAACTTGTATCTCATGGTATTGTATCATATTAATTTTTCCTTTAAACACACGTATACAAATTGTGTTAAATCGTATTGGGGTTGGCTGTGTGTTTACGTGCGTTATAGGAAATTTGTTAAGTTTTCCTAAAATCTAAGTGTATATATTGCAATAAATAGTTATTGAGAAATAAGTTTAACTTTGTAGACTCTGCAAGAAAAAAAGTGTATATTAAAAACTCTGTTTTTGAACACATTGTTTTGCATCAGATTTTATTATATTATACACCATCATATGTGATGCCTTTCTACCTAAGCGAAAATTTATTTTAGTATAGTATAAATTGCAAACGATCCTCATATGTTCTTTTATAGTCAGTCATCAATTTTTACTTAATTCCTACTACACTGGCTACAAGTACATACATATACAACAAAACAAAAGAGATTTAAGTATTTTTATGTTCCAAAATTTTCAAATTCTCACATGTGCCTGCCTGTTACATAACGAATATTTATTGAGTTTTTATTTTAGTTATTATTGCTACAATTGTTGTGATCTTTTATATACTTTTGTTGCATTTAACTAGAACTTCAAATGATTCTTAAATATTCCTATTAAATAAGAAAATATTGTTAGTTTTGATTCTAACTTTAAAATAAAAAAATTATTTCTGGTGAATATGGATTCGTTTTTTCTAATCTCATTAAATTGTTGCATACAGTTTTATTGTGTAAGTAAAGTCAAAGCTTCTATATCTTTTCTTGAGATGACAAAGCGGTTTTGTGTTCTACGTAGTTACGCAAAGTGGTTCCCTTTTTGACATAAAAGGGTAATAAAGATGTATGTTTGAAACTCGCGATCCGATTACAAAACGATGTATGTAAAAATCATAGAGGAGGGTTTAAGCTTTAAAAATAACGTTAAGCGACACGCTGTAGTGTCAAATTTGACTAAATCGGGCTAAATCTTGTCGGCCTCATAACTTTCACATATCCCTACAGTAAATGGAACTAACACAAAAGAAGTCACGTGACCGGTCCCGACGTGGTAGGGACCAGTCCGAGTTCTAACACTTCCTATGAAGCGGACCAGCCACTTTTACATGGGGATGGCCTAGGATGGGGTTAATTGATACTTTGTATGCACCTTATAACTTGTGTCTGAACTATCTTATGGAGGCCTAATCGGTGTAGAATAATATAGATTATATATAAATATTATTCCAAATTATCGATTAATTTATTTTTTTATTGTTACAAATCTAAGTAGAAACTGTATTTTATTTTTAAGCGGTATCTTAGATAGGATTCGAACCGATACGACAAACTCTGGCATGAAAGGCTAGTACACTACCCACTCGACCACAGGGGGACTTATAATTCAATGTTATAAATACCAGTTATGCTAGAGTTAATATCTGAAGATAGTAACGGAACAGGTTTCTTAGTGGCATGGCAGTCTCATTGAAGGGAGACAATTAATATTACATAGATACTATATGATAGGCCTTACATCCAGGTGCATCGAATTTGGTCAGTGCCGTTTTGACTGAAAATGGTTAATATGTGACCTTTTTCACCATTCACTACTCTTTATTTTTGGTACCAGTCTCATTTTCTCAAGTCATAGGACGACTACTTTTGGGTCATTTGTCACCAAATTTTCCGCAGGGATATTATCAAATTTTAAATAATTTAAATTTGGTGTAAATTTTGTAAATAGATAAAGTACAGTTTATTTTATTAAGGCATCTCTAGCAATTTCAGAGATATTTGACTTTAAATTTTAAAATTTTGGTTTTTGGCCTCGACATTATTCTCTACATTTTGTCAATATATCCGTTCAGGCGCGGATGCAGCATGAGCTTTTGTGGGGGAGGGGGGAGGGGGGAACTTCTAAGTAAAACATACTATTTTTCCAAACTTCTTTTAGAAACTCTATAGAAATTTACTCGTTTTGGTAGGGGGGAATATCCTCTTCCCCCTTGTATCCGCGCCTGTATCTGGTACTACTATAGCCAAATTTTTCCAAAAAATTTTCAGCAAAAATTGTTTAATTATCTCAAATCATGTAGTCGTGAAAAGCAATCAAAATGAATATTTTTAAATATTGACCAAAAAATAATAGAGCTTAATTGAATCGTTTATTTCAAAAACCAGCTAAGCAACATAAAAATTAGAATGGATAATCTGAAGAAATTGTAAGTGAAACATATTATTTTGCAAAACCTTTTTTAGAAACTCTATAGAAATTTAATCGTTTGGGGGGAGGGGGAATATCCCGTTCCCCTTGTAGCCGCGCCTGTTTCCGGTAAATAGTTATTTATCTGTAAGTGGCTACTAAAAACATCAATTTTGTGTGCCTTTATTATGAAAATCTAAACCGTTTTGATATTCTTCAATATTAGGTCTGTTTGTTTACTTTTACAGTAAAATGCAGTAAATGAGTAATTACTGAGTAAATTTAAAAAATTTACTGTCAAAAAAAGCTATTGCCCAAAAAAGTACGCGAACGGAAACATAGTAAAAATTCGTAAAATTAAGACAACAGCCAGCTGATGGCAAATAAATTTAGTGCTGAAAAACATTTAAAGTGCTGTCAACTCAACTCTTTTTCTTTTTGGTAATCGATACAATAATATTTATAACATGAAAATTTTAAGAAAGTATAAATAATTAATTTTATGTAGACTTTTCCATTTGTTTTTTATACTTTATTTGATTTTTCTAATTTGTGTCTAGTTAAATTTATTCAAAAGTATGTACATGATCATTTGTTGTTGCTATTGATTACCTTAAAAACAAGTGCAGTACTATGTAGCCAACTACTTGGCACTTTCACAACACTGGAAATATAAAGTAATACAAAAAAAAACGAAGCAAATGGTTTCTAAAAATTGTATTTCCGTTTTAAAGGTAAGTATATGATTGAATTAACAAGCGAAAAGTTCCATTACAATTATTCACATTTTATTTTTATTTCACTTTTATTTAAATTGTTCCTGTTTATAAAATATTTTTAGAAATTGTATACTTTTTTTACTTACTTTTTTTGTTTACATTTTGAATCATATGCTTTTCATTTTTCTAAATGTTACTAACAAAAATTTCTGCACTAAAAATTTGTAAATACTCAGTCATTAACAGTCACTTTACTCTCTCAATTTGTGTTATCATTTACTGTATTTTATGTAAACGAAATTTAGTAAAATGCAGTAAAGTTCAGTAAGAATTTGTAAAAACTTTTGGGTACTCGAACGCACATATTGGTTACACATTCATACGTATATGTGTGATTATTTTTTGTAAGCAAGCGCACCCAAACACATATTGAAGCTGAAGATTGATGTGTTATATATAACGACTATTACCACATATTTTTCATGTTGGCGAGTTTTAAACAAGTTCGCAGCCTGTTAGCGATAGATATATAGTAGTAGTTCACTTTAACAACTTTTATTTTACTCACTTGTTTAATATCCTTAATAACTTAATACTTATCAATATACACATTAATACCTTCCTAACTCTTTCTGTGTTCATGTAACTACAACTTCTAATATTACAAAATAAAATTAAAACGAACAAAAATCCTTAACATAATTTATTTTAATTTTGTTTATAAAATCGTAACATTATATTAAGGATTTAGTTATCAAAACTTTACTGAGAACTACAAATGAAAATACATATGTATTTACAAACCTTGAACATATAAATTGTATAAATACTACAAAATCTTATACCTTCACTTTACATCCAAATACTGAATATTGTTTAGTGTTTAAACCTTAAAAACAACCTATTGATCTGTCACATGTTTATCGAAAAAAGTATATTTTGCATCTAAAGCTAAACATAATGTTTATGTATCAATACAAGGATGTATAATAATATCAAGTACCAGTATGTAACATAGATGTGTGAATTGTATGTTTGTGAAGAGTAAACTTTATATGAAGTACAATTGTTATTTATTAAATGTTATGAATGCAAAAGAGCTTTTTGTATAAATCCTTAATCCTACTGCTAGAATCTTCTTTAAAATGCATCTAATGTACATAGTTAGAGAGTTATAAGGTACTATACGAACGAGTACGAGTACATTTATGTCATTGAAATCATTCACACATACACACATACACACTGGTTCTATCATAGGAATATTTAGATACAATGCAGAATACTAGTAATACAAATACTTTGGTAAATGTTTGTAACTGAAGTACAGTGGAAAAAGATATATTACACACTTTTATGCAAACTCAAACAGATATGCAGCCATATACAATGATAACAACAAATACACGTAGATTGTGTGACATATAAACCTTAACTCAAATACTGTTAAAGAATTGAACACATTCCCATATGGATTGTGAGGGTTAAACAGTGGTTTTATTTTGCTATAGGCTAAAAATGTTATGCGAAGCTACATTCGTCCTATTTTGATTTTACTAATTTTCATAGGTAAACGATTCGCAAGTCTTAAGAAACCACCCAAAAAAAATCGAAATATTAGAGTATATTTGACAATATAAGAGGCTAATTTTGGGTTAAGGATCTTCTAGTGGGTCAATTGTCTTGAGTAATTTAGACGATACAAGGGACTAATATTTGCAAACAATTCTCCCCTTCAGCAGTGTTATAAAGGGCTGAAATTCTATACAAAAATTGTCCTCGTTAAAAAGTGCTAAACTTATCTTATATCGTAAACGAAAGGCTTACAAAATTTCCTACGACGAGTCACCATAATTATATGCAAAAGGGTGGGAAATTTAGCTCCCACTAAAATTAGTTTCAGATGTAAACTTTCAAAACGCCGCACAGTGGATCCAATTGGGAAAAAAAGTAATAAATCTGTATCTTTAAAAGTTGCGATCCAATTACAAAACTACAAATCTAAGCGTGTTGAAACTTGGTTTACCCTATTGCAACACAAGTTGAGTTACAGGATGTCAGAGCTGACTACTTTGGCGATGAAAAAACTTTGTCCGCCTGATACCTTTTACGAATATAGCTTGGTGTAAATTATATAAACAGATAAAGAAAAAACAGTTTATTTTATTAAGATATCTTTAATGTTTTCAAAGATATTAGGCATTGCATTTTAAAATGTTGGGCTTTGGCCTCCATTTTGTTCAATATTTCGCCAATATCTCCAGTAATAGCATAGCCAAAAATTAAAAAAAAAAAATATTTTATGGTTTTTAGTAGAGATGTACGCGTGAGTGAGTTTTCGTTCACGATCACGCACGATCACGAAAAAATATTTTTTTCACGCACGCTCACGCACAGCAAATTTTAATACTCTCACGATCACGCACGACCAAATTTGATTTTATCACGCGCGCTCACGCACGATAAAAGCTTAAGATTTCACGATATTGATTTTTTTTTATATCCCACAAAAACACAAATCGAACATCAAAACGAGTTTTTGAAATAATATCCATGGGGATTCTCGTTGTGAGTGAATATTTTGGGTTTTTCATTTTCTTTTCTTAACTTTACCAATTGAGTTAATAGCAATATGAGAAGGTGTTATAGTTTTCGCCTCATTCACTCATTCAATGGATCCTAATATAAAATAACATTTTTCGATTTTTTTGTTGAAATTTTTGTGGATTGAGCGTTACATTTGCTTTCACGGTTGTTCTGGGAATGACTTTTTGGAAGCAAATCAGAAATTTCTGAACGGATAATACTCTCCATATCGTTTCTGCCCTTCCGCTGCTGTTAACTTTTTTACCACCCTAAGACTTATAGATAATTATATTTAAGAATTTTGTTAACGTAATGCTCAATATATTTTCTTACGAATTCAATATTTTTTAGAACCCACTATATTTTGAATTTAAAACAATTTTAACATTTTAACATAAACTCCTTATTTACACACTAAAAAATTTCAATTAAATTAAAAAACTGCAATACATTATTATTGATTGATGAAACTTTTTGCAATTTAAACTATTTAACAAAATTCGCAAAATTTTTAAATATTTAGAAGTGCAACCCTACGCTGTTATTTTATTAATTAAACTGAATATTGAAGCATGCTAAAAACGAGTAACGCTCAATACACATAAATGCGAACCACAACAATTTCTTAAAAAAGTTATAACTCCTATTATTTTTCAAATATTTGACGCAAAACACCATACAATTCCGATACATTAGTTTGTATGAAGAGAGTATAAACAGTATTTTCGTTCTTTATTTTTAACACATAATCGTCAGTGTTACAAAACATCTATGTACCTTTATTTATATATTAAATAATATATTAAATCATGCTGGAGTAGATTTCATTTTAAAATGTATGCGTTTATTGTATGAAATACTTTAAATATTTTCAAAGCCATTAACATATTATGAGTGAAAAGGAATTTTAAGCATTTTTCACCTGGCTTTTTACGTAAGAACACCGCTATCTTAAAGACTGGACAATATAGCGGTAGTCCTTCCTTCGAAGACGGTCCATATGAGTGGTTAACAAGAAGACGAACCTCTTTGTCTGAGAAAATTCTAGAAACTTTGCCGAAACTCTCTACGAATTCTGACGAATCTTTTCAGGAATTTGCGACATGTCGCAGAAAACTCGGTTCATCTAAAATTAGAAACTTATCAGAAATGACGTATAAAATTCGCAAATTAAATCAAAATATTGTAGGAGTACATTTTTAAAATCACGCACGATCACGCACGGAATTTAATTTGTAAATCACGCTCACGCACGATTACATGATTATTTTTTAATTTAGTCACGATCACGCGTGATCTTAATTCATGTAGTCGTAAAAAGGAATCAAAATTAACTATCTGAAATGAAAGTGAAAAATTACTAAATTTTGTCAAAAGAGAGCAGCTTTTCTCAAGTAAAATTTTTATTTTCAATATTTTAAAAGAATAGACTGCAGTTGAAATTTTAAGTCTATTAAAGCATTGGACGAAAATGGTGAATTTTCAACGAAATTCTATATTAATCGCTGAAGAAAAAACGCTTATCGAGTTTTAAAATTATATTATATATATTTAATGTTGTTAATCTGCCTCTAATTATTACCCGCCCGCCAAAAAATGTGGCCAGGAGAGCTCATTTTCCAAAAATAGTGTCAAGTCTTAAGAACCATCTTATGTGTCAGTATGAAACTCTCCTAACTTAATTTTTTAATATTTATTTATTAACTATTTATTAAAAAGCATAGCAATGTTAAAAAAAATTTTACCATATACCTATTAAATAGTAATTTTCTTACGCATTTTTTATTTTAAAAAATATATGAGAACATAATGCGGATATCCCGTATTTTAGTTTTTGTGCGTATGAGTAATACGATGGTACCATCATATTACTCATACGTAACCTTTTGTCATGAAAATATTGGATATTCGCATTTTCTTCACATATATTTGTTTGTAGTTAAAAACTCACAAAAAATTAGCGTTTAATACATCGGTTAACATATTTTTTAGATAGGAGGATTAAACTAATTGCTATAGTAAATAGTAAAGAAATAAAAACTAAAAAATCAATTTAAGTGCAGTTTTCATTCAGTTAAATAAAATGCTTCTGAGAACTTGACTATTTTTAGAAAATTTCCTCTACTAACCACATTTTTTGGCGGGCGGATAGAAATTAAAATGAAATTTAATTATATGAAGTATATCTAATATAATTTGTACACAAAATTTAAAAAATCGATGGGTGTTTTCTTTAAGCGATTAATGTAGAATTCTGTTCACAAATTTACTATTTTCGTCAATGCTGGATGAAGCGTGCATGCTTCAATCGACCTCAAATTTCAACTGCAGTCATTTTTGAAGCCTATTCTTTTGAGGCATCGGAAATAAAAAAAATTTTTTGAAAATTTTTTTTAAAAACTTGGCCATTTTTCCCTCTCATATAAAGTCTTGATTTTATTTCCTTTTCGCGACTAGAAGAATTGAGATAACTAAAAAATATTTTCTACATGCTATCAGGGATTGTGTTAAAAATCATAAAATAACTTTTTCTTAATTTTGGCTATGCTATTACCAGAAATATTGGCGAAATAGAGAACCCAGTCGAGCTCAAAACCCCAAATTATATATTTCAAAAGCCAAATATCTTTGAAAATATTAAAGATATCTTAGTGGCATGAACTGTATTTTCTGTATCTGTTTATAAACTTTACGCCAAGCTTAAATTTATCAAAAACTGGTAATATCTTTAAAAGTTATGAGGCCGACAAAATTTTTCATGCTAAAGCTAGTCAACTTTGAATGTCTATATTTCAACATTCTTAAATGTCAGGTCCTCTTCTATTATTTTCACATACATCGCATAGATGTATAGTGCTATCAACCGCATTTACTGATTTTTTGTGGTGTATTTTATTTGCGCAAATATCATTCCTGGAACAACCGCAAAAGCAAATGTAACGCTCAATACAAGAAAAATTTAAAAAGTCGAATAATACAATTTTTTTTGAGGTTCCATTTAATGAGGCGAAAACTATAATGTGACTCCTACCTTCTCATATACATATTAGTTACATTTGTAAACAAAAAAACACACAAAATGTACGTTTAGAATGAGAATTAGCCATGAATATTATTGGTGTCTTCTAGCAGAACCAGTCTTTGAATTGAATGAATTAAGGGTAAACGGGAAACATAGGACACTGCGACTTAAGTAGATCTATTATATTTCCTGCCATGTGCTAGAGCACCTAGACCCACTCTCCTGAGGAATCTCAAGATAGCCAGTGGGTCGAGTGCTGGCAGTTCCCAATCCTCCAGTAGGTATTTGCCCAGGTGGCTATATCTTCTGTGGCATAACGTTTCGCACTCCTTTAGAATATACTCTGGAGTTTCATCGTCGTAATCCCAGAATCTGCACAGGTTATTACTCTCAATGCCAAGTCTGTTGAGGTGTTTTCTCAGTCTGCAATGGCCTGTGAGGAAGCCTGTGAGCATTCTTAGATTGTTTTTACTCAGGGACATGAGACCTATGAAATGGTTTTGGTTATATGTTAGAACCAGTATTTAGAGCTTTTTTAGCATGAAGAAAAATTTTTTTTGTACAGTATGATTAGAGTTAGCATCTAACGGAAAATAATTTACAAAAAAGAATTTATAGAATTAAAAGTGATGGAAAAAATTTTAATGGTTTCTTTTAAAGTAAAGTATTCTTTAGAGATTTTTAAGACATAGTTTTTAGTGCAATATAGAAAAAAAGTATTTCACTTTTATCAAAATTTGTTTAAAGAAAACGTTTAACCTCATTTAATGTCACACAAATTTTTTAAAATTTTGACTATGTAGAGTTGAAAATTATTAAAACATCAAATAATGTAAATACCACAAAATTATGAAATCTCATAAAAACTGATAAAATTCGAAAAAGCCTTAAAAACTGGTAAAAATATATTCATTGCAAAGGAGGACAAATTTAAAAGGATTGTTTAAAAAGTAAAATCTAAATTCTGAAAATTTCACTTTAGCCCTGATTATACCACTGTGCGCGTAATAAAATATTGTACCAAATAGTATTTGCAATATACATTAGAACACATATACACACTTACATACATTAGTAACCAATATATAAAGATATATTGTATTGATGATGATGTTTTTGCTGCTGATGGTGATGATGATGTTGATCAAATAGAGTAAAGGATTTGCACTAAAAATTAACACAATCAAAATCACAGCTACAACAACAACGTCATCAGTTATAGTAATAGTAGCAAAAATAGCAGCAAAAACAAATCCAATGCCATGCAAACGTATCTACAATATAAAAAATATATGTAATATCTGTGTATAAAATGTTGCTACCAATACTTTGAAGATCTCATTTTATTGTTGTTGATGCTATTGCTGTTGCTGTTGTTGATGTTATTGTATTGGTAACTACTGGGCTTTAAAACTTGACCAGGCTACATGCTCTAAAACATAAGTTGAGGATTTTATTAAAACAACAGTAACAAAATCTCTAAACAACTTCCTGTTTGGGTGTTAGAGTATTTTAAAGCAATTGTATGCAAGTATTTATTTGTATTGAACATATGAAAATATATATGTATGTGTGTGTGTGTGTGTGTGTGCGTGTGTGTTTAAGGATAACTGTTGTTTTGTATCAACCAATGTGTCACATCACTTTAAGTATTTTATACGTTTTTGTTGATATTTTTGAAAATATTTTCAAATGGATTTAAACATGACATTCAATACAAATCTTTATTTGTCTCTCTTTTTCACTCTTCCCAACAGTCTAACATTTACATTTGGCATTTTCCTTGAGTATTTGCTGTAGTATTTGCAATTTTATTTTTGTTTTATAAAAACCATGTGCCATTCGCATAAGTACATTTTTTTTTTTATTATAGAGTAAAATGTAACTAAAGCATGCTTGTATGAATTTTTTCTTTACAATTCATATGTGTCATTAGTAAAGCTTTTGCAGAATGATTATCAAATACACAAACATACAAAAAGGACTCATCTAAATGTACATATTTTGCTACATGCCAAAATATGTTTTATAGATTTTCTTCCTAAATGTTATTATTGTCTATTTTAACGCTGTAAATCCTATTTGGCTTTTTATATTCAAATTTAACGTTATTACATAACTTAATTTATATTTTCGATAATTCATTTCAATCCTTAAACTTTGTTAATTTAAGAAAAGTTTGCCATTAGTATTTTCTTCTGGCGCCTGTGAGTGCCATTCGCCAAAGTATAATTCTTAATCCAAAAATCAATAACAAAGAAGTTCAAGCAGAGATTTACTTTAACTGATTTTGCAATACAAAGCAAACAAGGGAAAATGAGGGAGAGTTAATATTCTTGATTTAAGCTTTGGAAGGCCAAATAAAAAGTAAAATAATAATTTTATTAACGTTTAGAGTTTAGTTTGTAATCTAAGAGTCCGTGGCTTTCAGACTTAAAATATTTTCTAAAACCATAAACTTTTTCCGTATATATACAAAATGGGTACAGCTAAATATTTCCATATTTTATACCTTATACATTGCAATTTTGTAACAAAAAAAAGTATATATACTTTTCGCCATTGTGCTCTGAACAATTCCGAAATCGGGTAGTAAATAAAAAAATAATATTAAAACAGCTTAAAGGTATAATAACAAAAGCCCAGGCAGCGACAATATTTCTTCAGAACTACTTAAGTCAAACACGAGAACGACGGCAGAACTGATTCTACCTGTTATAGAAAAAATATGGACAACAGAGAGAACTCCAGACGAACTCAAAGAAGGTATTATTGTTAAAATACCTAAGAAAGGCGACTTAACAAATTGTAACAACTGGCGGGGAATCACTTTACTAAGCATGCTGAATAAAGTCTTATCTCACGTTATAACCAAAAGGTTATCTGACGAATTAATGGCAAACTTAAGAAAACAACAGGCTGGATTTTGCCCTAACAAGTCGTACATGGACCATATAAAATCACTGAGAATAATCCTAGAGCAGTCAGTCGAATGGAGGTCTCCTCTGTACCTTATCTTTATTGATTTCGAAAAGGCATTTAACACCCTGGCCCATAATGTTATCTGGAATGCTCTCGAATTTAAAGGGGCATCACTTAAACTCATCCAATTGATAAAAAGTATGTACACCGGGGCAAGCTGCCGAATTCTATATACATGATGCCATGCTTAGTCGTAAGATTGAGGATTGAGGAAGGGTGTGTGATGTTTTTTCGCTGATTAGGAATACTTTTCACCAAACACTTTTCAAACAAATTTCAAAACAAAAGATTATTTCGCAATTCATTTTTCCATAATATTTCAGTGAAATCAAGTTTCCTTTAAATATGCAACACTTCCCTTTAAATTTACGCATATAACACTTAATAAAGACAACAATAACAGCATTTAGCACACAAAAAGGATAAATATTATGGAAAAAAAATAAATAAATACAGCCATAACAAAGACAAGACACCGAATAAGTACGAGACAAGACAAGTATGAGAAAATATAAAAGGATAAGCAAAAGCTGTAATGGTGAACGTTGTTATATCTCAAGTTTAACCATGAAAATTATTCTGAAATACAGATAAAATGTTCTCGTTTATGTGTATGTTGGCTTATATACATATAAAAATGTATATCTGTGTAATAACAATTTGTGTGTATGTGTATGTATGTTTAATACAATGTTGCTTTGTGCCATGGATTAAGGCTCTATAATAAAATACAATTCATTATGAGCTGTCAGTTGTTGTTTTTGTTGCCATTAAATTTGTATCAAAACCATCAAGGATATATTTACGAAAAGTTTAATACACAAACACCACTATACAAACAACAAAATGTTTGTATGTGTACTCAAACATATAAATCCCCAACCATGCCACTCACACTGTAGCAAAACAAAAAGTAAACTAACTCTATATTTGTAAATGGCTTAAGCTATAATAAATCTCACTGCCAACGTTAACGTAGCCGGTTAAACTGTAAAGCTTAAGCCTTATACTATGTACGTGCACGTGGATGTATGACGAAATGTGTGTGTGTGTGTGTAAATGATTTTGCGTCTAAATGGGTTTTAAGACTCGCCACCCACAAATGTTTTCACACATTGTTGGTAAACAGGAAGTATGCATCTAATGTTTTCAGTTTATCAAGGATATAGCTTAAATAGATATTCAAAGAGCAAAAGAAAGGACAATCCAAAGAGTGTTATCAATACAAAGAGCATTGCAAATACTAGAGTAAGAGGCAATTGTATTATTTGTATAGAAGTTGCTTCAATGCACCCACACTTAAAGAGTTGTGTATGTGTGCATAAATGTGTATGTATGTGTATTTACAAAATAAAGCCAAGGGATTAAGCGATGTGGCGCAATACTTTGTTTTTCCTGCCACCCCATTCCCCACCATAACCAAAAAAAAAAAAAAACAAAGCAAACAAAAAATGAGATAAACAGCATACACAAGGATAAAAGTTCTGTCTGCGTTGGCAGCATTACAAATCCGTCGCCGACATAAGCTCAATGGAGGGATTTAATTTCGATTTTCCTTTTTGAAAATTTGTACAGTTTTCTTCTTTTTTTTGTAGCTTATCTGTGTGTTTATATGTGTAGACTTTATATTTGCAGTATATATAAATATTGCGTTGGAGTGCTTGTAGGGCTTATCTCTCTATCTTTTTGTGTGTGTGTGTGTCAGTGTTGGTTTTGCACTAGGATAAGCTCAGTGGTACGACAAGTAAGTAGTAGGTTGTGTGTTTTACAGTTATGGTAGGTAAGTAAAAAAAACCATAATACGGTTCAGTCTATACTTTGTGTGTATCTCTTATACTTCTTTTTAAAGGTTTATTGAACTTTTGTGGTTTAAAGAAAACTCAAATGCATGTTATGAAGAATAAAATCTTGGTAGACCTTGAAAATGTTAAAGCTTTTTGAAAATTTTGGGTAAATCTCATTATAGTAATTAAATAGTATAGAAATATTTAATTACTGAAAACAACAAATATTAGGACTTTCAAGGTTTAGGGGGTTTCAAAATGAAGCTTAGTGGCGTTTAGAAATCTATTAATTGAAGCAAGTAAAATTCATTCATATTCTAGAAAATTCAGAAGGGTCCTAAATAATTAAAATAGAACTTAAAATTTTAGCTATTAGGCAATTCTACCATGGTTGATATTCATTTTCAATGAAGCTTATACTCTGGGCATATTCCCACTGAGAGAAAAGAGGTGAACGCGGTATTCATTTCAAAAGCAGCAAAAATAACCCACAAAAGAATATTTAACTATAGAAAAATCAAGCGACCCATTCTTAAATCAGGCCAAAGCGGTATCAAAAGTACGGTAAGCTTGCATGTTCTTAATCAAGTACGGAATGTTTGATTAAAGGATGGATACTTTAAGCGCCAAGATCTTAATTTTAGCCATTATTGATCCCGGCTTAATTAAAGCCAAAAAATCTTAGTTCAAGAAAGCGGAAGGCTTTATTTAAGGTGAATGAATGCTGGACGCGCACGATATCGTAGGCAAAAATGACGACACCCTTGACAAACAGCAATACGTTTCGGTAGCCTTTCCGGCTGTGGAACGTAAGTTTAATAACATGAATATGTATCCTGGATAGCCAGTGCACTTTGTGAAATTGAGGCGCACTGTATAATAGCAGATTGGACAAGGAACCGGCCCAAAGGCAGGAGTTTGCCTTCAGTCTTACGGCAGGTTGCCGTAAATATAATCCTCTTCAAACTAAAAGGATATAGAATGATGTCAGTAGCTTCCCCATATAAGATCGTCCTGCTTATCATAAGCAAATTTCTGCACAGGAAAAAACTATAGTTCGTATTTTATAACTGAATTGTTACGGAAATGGTACCTACCACAAAATTCGTAAAATTAAAAACTAAAATTCGTAAATATTTAATAAAAAACACATTGGTCGAGTTCACGATACATTCGGTAACTGTTTACTTATTAAATTGATAAAACTTTGCATATATTTTGTTGGTGGTTGAAACCATGTCAAATCGACAAAAAAATGCCATTTTCGGAAACACCAACTCCGATTTCGATGATATTCACCACATATGTTATCCATTAAACGTATTAAAAAAAATTATATTTTCAGACCTCGGACCCCTCCCGTTTCTGAAATTTACCATCATGAATATTGGAAAAATTTTTAAAATTTTACTAAAGTGGACATGAAAAACCAACTATAACTTCTAAACTTCAAAGCTGAAAAAGTTTTATTTGATGTTATCTTGCAGGTAAACATAATGCTTTTGAAATGATGTACATCTCGATTTTTTCCGCCGCTCAAAGGTCATTTTTGGAGGTCTTGAGCTCAAAGGGCTATATCTCAAAAAACAGTTTTTAAAAAGTCTTTAAAAAATAACTGACATAAAAAACATTCGGAAAGTTTCATGGTGGTGTTGCTTCTAGCTTCGGAGTTATAGAGCAAAAGATGGCTCAAAGCTTGATTTAAGCTTTATATGTAAATACAATTATACTGCTTTCCAATTTTTTTCTTTTGAAATGTTAAAAATTTTTAATGTATTTTTCAGAGCAATTAGGATGTGCTGAACACGGGAAAAATATTTTCTTCGTCAGTTCGGTCATTGTCCAGATAACGGTCCATTCATGTTTTCCAATCTGCACTTGTTTTTAAAGAGCCATCTAGAGTAAAAGGCTGACGCAATTATTATTATTTCCATTTTGTTCAAAAGGTTGCTAAATTACTATTCGAATAGTGGATCATTTGCTTTGATCGGATAAAAAATGACCGAGTTATAGTTGATCATATTTAAACTTTGATGAAATTTTTAATGATTTTTTCCAGCAGTTATCATTTCGGAAGGTGCTTTGTACAAATTATAATAAAATCCATAGTTTTATAATTTTATTGCATGGTCAATTCGATCTCAAAAAATTTAAGTCATAATGGACCGCAATGGGATGAAAAGTAAAAATGCTATAATGGAAAAAACGGACACATAAACATATAAAGCATTCAAATTTTTAGAAAATTATTTAGTTAAAATTTTTTTATTTAATTTTTTATTTTGTTTTTTACTGGTACATTTTTTACTAAATTTGAATACTAGTGTTCTCATTTTTTCTTTAATAAAATATTAAATTGGACCCGCTACAGCCCAACCATTTTTTATCCGATCAAAGCAAATAATCCACTATTCGAAGTGAAATTTAGCAGCCTTTCAAAGAAGATGTAAGTCATTTTAATCGTATCACCGTTTGACTCTAGATGGCGCTTTAAAGACTAGTGTAGATCGAAAATCAAGAATTTACCGCTATCTGGACAATGGCCCAAATGAAAAAGAAAACATTTTTACTGTGCTTAACACATTCAAATTGCTTTAAAAATACATTAAAAAATGTTAACATTCCATAAATAAAAAATTGGAAGGCAGTTTATTTTATTTAATAAACTTAAATAAAACTTTGGGCCATATTTTGCTCTATAACTCCCAAGCTAGAAGCGGCACCACCTTGTAACTTTCCGAATGTATACGAATGAGTTATATAGCTAATATAAATTTTTTTCAAATTTAAAAAAAACTGTTTTTTGAGTTATAACCCTTTCAACTCAGGACCTCCACATATAACCTTTCAACTTCTCGCGGTAAAAATTTTAATGCACATCATATCAAAAGCCTTATTTATACCTGCAAAATAATATCATGTAAAACTTTTTCATTTTTATAGTTTAGAAGTTATAGTTGACTTGGAAAAGACACTTTTCTCATATTTTGACGATTTGTATCATTTTCATGGCGTCATATTTCGGAAACCAAATGACCCTTGTGTCTATAATTTTTTTACATCAGATCTCTTCCGACATACACTCTATGTGGGGAATTTCATTGAAAGCGCAGAGGGTCCATCCGAATTGTTTTCGATTTGACATAGAATTACTCTGCTGTAAAATTAATTTAAAAAAATTTTTGACAACTAAAAGTATGGGAAATTGTACTAATTTAACGTGTAAACAGATACCGAATATAGCGTGAAATCTACCATTATTTTTCTATTAAAATAATGTACTGGAATATATAAAAAGCAAACAAAAAAATTATAAAATGTAAAAACAAAGTCAAACACATGTGTGTTAAAATAAAAGCGTATCATAATTTTTTGTGTGCCAACGATATGTGAGCTCATGCAGTCGGCAGTCAGTATACAAGTTGGATGGGCCAGGGATACCAGATTGGGAGTCATTCCTATAAAGATCGAATTGGTACTATGTTGTCAACCAATACGATATTCGGGAAATCGGACCAGCAAGTTTGGTTAGTTTGTTATTCTGGAACTCTCGAAAGAGGTTAAATAACTCTGTAAACGCTTAAGCAGTATATTGCTCATTGGATGTACACAACAAAGAATAGGCTCACCCTCATCTATGGTTCTGTTGTAAGGTAGAGGGGAGGTGCAACTATATCTACTGTACTATGGCCGAATTACCAAATTTTGCAACCAATTATCAATTTTTCATGTACCACAAACATATTAAAATAATTTTGTAGGCTCTCAAAATTCACATACAACACGACCCATAGATATTAAAATAAATATATATACCCTACAGATAATATTGGACTACGTGGTCCAATTTAGCTGAAATGGAATAGTTACAACATGGTCCTATATAATGCATTCATGGAACATGTCATTTGCAAACAATAGATTCTAGTTAACCGACAAGTGTTTGCGTTTTAACGCGTGCAATCGTCAAAACACAAACACTTGAGAGTTCCATCAAATAGTGAATTAGAATAGTTTTAAGACTAGTCCGATGGAATGCTGACATGGACCCTGTCATTTGAAAACAAGAGTTTGCAGTTAAGCGACAAGTGTTCGTATTTTAACAATATCAACACGAACACTTGATTGCTCCATTAAGTAGTGACATGGAGTAGTTTTGAGACTACTCCAATGTAGTGCAAAGTTGGATTATATGGTCCAGCCCTAGGACATCATAATGTTAAATCGACCATACTTTATCCATACATTTTGATTACCTTTGCCCTAGTCCTAGTCCTCTATGGATTATACTTTACAAGCGTGTATGGGCTATTAGCGCTAGCTGCAGGGTGCATATAAGCAAATACTTAAACAAAACTCCATACGTTCAAAACTCGTCATTTGAAAATATCTGTATAGACTATGAAATATTTTTTAAAAATTGGCAATAAATAAATCAATTATATAATGCACTAACACAAGTTATATTTCCTAACTAAGTTCTAGACACGTCCAATAAATTTAAACGTAATTTTACTTTCATACTAATATTCGCATTGGGTGAACCAAATGCTTTCAGCAGTACATCTCAGCTACTGATAGCACCAGTACTCCTCTCATTACAATAATGAAAATCGCTTGTGCCCGTATTCTTGTAGAAGATTGTTAAAAACAGTTTTAAATGTCCTGTAGGTTATTGGTATATAAATTTTTCTCGCTGGGTAACTATGTACACACATATAAATACATATGTAGGTACGAAATGCGTGCTTTTATAATATTTATACAGCAACAAAACAAAAGTAAACGTATGCTTGATTTTATTATTGTTATTATTGGTTTATACTTTTCGAAGCATTTGTGTGTGCAGCAGTAACATAATATGCATTCATATATGAACTGCGTTATAATCAGACAACAACGAACATCATTATGATAAATATTAATAATATATATAAACTGAAGATCCACCAACACGGATACATTAGGAAGGTACCATTGGATAGCGAGACTTATTTATTTAAACATAATTTTGTCATTCATTTTTAAACAAAACAAAAATAAGTTTAAATCGATCAAACTCTTTTGAAAGGGCAATGTAGCTTCTTTCAAACGAACAAAGTGTTTTAAAACAGCTAAATTTGCATTTGATTATAAAACACATCAACGAATTTATAAACCACCTTAATACTTTCATGCTATTGTTGGAGTTGCTTATTTACGTGTGAGTTTATGGATTTGTGCATATTTTTCATATGAACACACATATTTGCTTAAGTCTTATTTGGAGGTCTATATTTTTAAATTTGAATGTATGCTTTGTACGTATACATGGAGATGTGAGTTTTAAGTAAATCCTTATGCATACGCCTACATCATCGATACATGTTTACTGTTAGAGCAGATGGATTTGCAAAAATGCGATCATAATACCATCGTTATGATGACACTTTCATGCAGTGCAAACGGTTTTGTAGAATTTATGAAACTTTGAAATTAACATGTCATGATATTAAGGGAATTTATCGAGTGGGTATTTTCGCTATAATGTAAAATGTAAAAAAAAACAAGATATGTATATTGTATGTTTTTCTTTGAACAATTTCACAATCTACGCCTTACAGGGCTGTGAGTATAGGGTCTGAGAGCACTACATAGTATATAGCTACTCTCTAAAAAAAAGTAAAAACTATCATAGGACAAAATTAAGAGTTAAGTGGCTGCTCGACGGATCAATATTTTAGCTTCAATATATGTGCTTGTGTGCGTTTGTTATGAAAATCAAAAGCATTTTGATATTCTTCAATATTTCCCCTCCGTATACGTGTAACAATTTTTTTTAAACAAACACACACAAACACATATATTGATACTGAATATTGATGTGTTTAGCAGCCACTTTATGACCATTTTTCTATTGTTGACTTAGTTCCCATGGAAAACTGAAAATTTCCTATCTATTAAAATATTTTTTTCAAAGATTCAAACATGATTAAAAAGTAGCCTGGCTAGCTCTTGTCTGAAATAAAACCAATTTAAACAAAATAGAACGACAATGTTAAAAGTTATGTCAATTTCAAATAATTAATCGTACCAATATGCGCCCTAACTCGGTATCGGTTTCGTATCGGCAAAAAAGCATATTCATTGGCGTAGCTAGAAATTTTTCTGGGGAGGAACAGGGGGAAAAAAGTCAATCTAGCGGCGGAAAAATATATATAAAAAATGATTAAATTTAAAAAAATTTAAACGGAGCATGAAAGCGTACAAATCAATGTATTTAAAAAAATATTAATCAGAAAATGTGGCCTTTTAAACATTGAAAAAAATTTTTTGTAATTTTTTATTGGTTTTTATTGGTGTATTCAATTGGTAATGATGAACGTTTTCGGATAAAGTAATTTTTTTTGTGATAAAGTGCTATAGCAGCTATTTTAAACGGCTTTTCTTTATATATTTGCTATTTCAGTTAAGATTTAGCAGCGTAAATATACAAAAATCTTGCTTTGAAAACTATTAAAAAATTTTATAGAGATACAAAAAAAGTACACCCGACTACACCTGAAATTTTTCTGGAATCGTAATAAAGATATTATATAGTAATAATATTCCAGACTTGCGAATACGACTTTTACATCAGTTTTTCTAACTATCCACCTTTTTCAAGTTTTCCTACTTGTGTGTATTTATATATGATTTTGTTGTTATTTGCTTCCGAAACCACTTGTTATTAAATGAATGTAGTCGTTTGCAATGAAGTAGTCGTTTTGAATGTGTTGAAATACAAGATGAATTGTTTATACATTTTGAACTTCTCACGCAGTTTGAATTCTTGTTAATGCATATTGAATTTTTAAAATTGGTCGTATAAACCTACATATAGCGCCCACTGCGTTAAAAATAACTGCCTAATTTTTTACGGACCTTATAGCTTACAGCCTTTCCTGCATACATTTTTTTGTGGATCAGAATATTAATTTGATAGATATAAGCAATCCGACGACTAACAAAATATAGCGCTGATAGTGTCTAATTTTTACAGTATTTATAGCCTATATCCTTGCCAATAACTCATCTCTACATTTCTGTAGATCAGACAATTACTTTGGAAGAAATTGGGTTTCGAGCATTTGAGAATTTTATTGGTATAATTGATCTTATATAACAACATATAGCGCCCACTGTATTAAAAATAGCTGCCTAATTTCTTAAAGACTAAAAAGCCTTCATCCTTGCCAAAAATTCAATCCTACATTTTTTGTGGATGAGACCATTAATTTGGAAGATATAAGATGTCCGACGACTAAGGAATTTTATCGGTCAAATCGGTCTTATGTAACAAAATATAGCGCCCACAGTGTTAAGAGTAGGTGTCTAATTTTTATAGAATTTATATCCTATACCCTCGCCTGTAATTTATCTATAAATTTCTGTAGATCAGGCTATTAGTTTGGAAGATATGGGTTTTCCGAAGACTTAAGAATTTTAATTGTAAAATTGATTTAATATAACAACATATAGCACCCACTGTGTTAAAAATAGCTGCATAATTTTCTACAGACCTTAAAGCCTTCATCTTTGCCTAAAATTCATCTATACGTATTTTGTGGATCAGACTATTAATTTGGAAGATATAAGCTGTCCGACGGCTAAAGAATTTTATAGGCAAAATTAGTCTTATATAACGACATATAGCGCCCTCTGAGCTAAAAATAGTTATCTAACTTTTAACACACCTTGTAGCCTACATCCTTCCCTATAATTAATGCATCATTTTTTTGATCAGACTATTAGTTTGGAAGATACGGTTTTTCTGTCGGTAGATAGACATTTTTCCCAGTAAGGGAGAGACATTAGCCTCCTCCCTAATTATATTTATTCTAAAATCAAATCTGTGAAGATACCTTTCAAAACCATGTATATTAATTATATTTTCCTAAAGAAAGTTTATTTTCTATAGAGAAAAGAATGATGATGCTCTTTGGGCAAAAGTTAAAAATTTTTAAGTCTGTTATTTAAAAATTGTGTATTTTCCAACTCAGATGATTATTTTCGAAAGTTTTGTTTTCTGCAATTTGTAATGTTGTTGTTTAACTAACAAAAAAAAATAATTGTGAAAATCTGTTGTTGTGCGGATCCGATATCCTGAAAGTACTGGACCAAGGTTTTGAAAAATATAGAAATTTTGAGTTTCAAATGAGTACACGTCACTATTTCCGCTTCTGAGCAGTATGAGAAAACTATCCTCCTAAATTATATACAAACACTCCTCTGTATGTTCTGAAATAGGTGATTTATTTCCAAAATAAGAAGTCTTTTTTTTAATATAAGTTGTAGGTTGCGTTTTGGTACGAAAAATATTTGGAATTGAGAAAACTTTTAATATTGTCAATTGATTTTATATCTATAAATGGCGAAGTTTTGCCATAAAAAATATTTCGAGCGTTTACTTTGTCCATACGAATAATAATTATATTACAAAACGCATTTTAAATAAAATTTTATGTGACTATGGCATTTGCCTTTATAAAGATATTGTCCTGAAACTGGACAATGAATGAATGAATCCAGGGAAGCGCAAAGAGATATTATCTATTTTACATCAATATTTTGAATTTTTTAAGATGTCAAAAATCAAAACAATTATCGTCGGCATGCAACACTATCCATAGAAATAATGTCCATGGACATTATTTCCACATTAAAAAAAGAAATGATAATGTCCGTGGACATTATTTCCATTTCCAAAAGGGAGTAATATCTGCTGGGCCCTTCTGGGCGGGCGGCAAAGCTACCCCCAAAAACGCTCTTGCCCGCCTTGAAATCTAAAATATTGGAGTAATTTTGATAATATAAGCGAAATGTAGAGACTAATGTGGGCTTTAGCCCTCCCCTCCCCCTCTTACTGGGAAGAAAACCTAATATAACGACGGAAAGGCCATATCTTCCAAACTAATAGTTTCTTTTTTAAAGAAAAATACTGGTTTTGCAGAGTAAAAGTTGTGTGCCTGGCCGGCCTTTGGCCGGGCTTAAGGATAAGCATTTTTTTCATGAACGTTATTGCATGTCACCCAACTATCACTTTTTAAGTCCCTTATGCATTTATTTGAAAAGTTTTAAATAGGTCTTTGACCATATATGGACTTTATGGGGAGAACCAAAAAAAATTCCATTTCCGGGATCGATTGGAACTTTCTTTAAAACTTTAAGATTCCCAGCATCTAATTTTGGTTTTTTCTTGTTGGTACTTAAAATCATATATAACTGCAAAATTTCATTCGAAGATACATATTAATAATTAAAGATTTTATAGCATTAAGAAAAAATGTAATACATATGCACATATTCCAATAGGATTAGCCGTTTAGAAATATCTGATTTATTTCCTAAATATTATGATTCTGTCCCACTCTGCATACATACATGGCATGTATTACACGGTACGTATTACATGCATCAATACGAGCATCATCCTAAAAATAGTTCAAAAGTCGAGGAGAAATCAGAAATTCTCCATTTTTTGATTGCTAGAATTTAGAAAAATATATGTATATTTATGTATTAAAGGTCAGATTTTGTATATACAAACGCTTTTTGTGTTTTGAATTTTGTATGGAAAAATATTTATTTGAAACATATTTCCATTTAATTTCATACAAATTGGAAACGTTTAGAAACGAAATTTTTTACAAAATCTGCCTATAAGTTTAATCTAAAAAAAGTACATAATAAAATATTATGATATGTAAGTATGTATGTATTTTTAGAAATTATATATAAAGCTTATTCCTAATAATAAATCTCCGTAATAAAATATTGCATTAACTCCGCTAATTGCCAAAAGAATATCAAGCGGAATTATTCATCCCTTTCAATTTGAAAATATTTCCAAATAAATCAGCATTCCATTTTTACTTTTACACTTCATTAACTCATGGATGATTAAAAAAAACAGAGATTTCAAATTCAAGGTCTTTTTAAACGGCACATTTACACTACAGCTATGAAATCATAATTTGCACTGGTATCTGCAGTCATTTATTCATCCATTGAGTGTAAATTTTTAATCCCAAAGAAGGAAAATATAAAAAAATCAAAATTTAAAAACAAACAACAAGCTACGTAACGCGAAGCCAAAACTATTCAAGCACACACACATTTAAACACACAAATATTTATCTTTTATGTACGTGAAAAGGCTTTAAAGGATTTAGCATGAAAAAAATAGCGATTTTCCGTGTGTAACAAGAACAATAACAACAAGTACACACAAACCCATAATCCGTAAGAATGTACTTTATCGTATGCTACCACACTTAGCCTCTTTTTATCTTAATTCATCTCGCTCTTTGTCTCTCTCTCTCTCTTTCTCTGTCTGACAACCCCCCCTTTCAAACCCTCTTGAAATCATATTAAGTCTTTGTAGGAACAAGTATATGTACGGTATGTTCTCTGGGCTCAAGCCCCCATTTAATAATGAACAATTACGCTCTTTTTGGATTCATTTAATATTTCTGTGGCAATAAGGAAAAACTGCTTAAGTAATATTTTAAAGCTTTGTAGGGGAGCACTTTTTTCAAATGGATTTTTAGAAATTTATTTCTATAGCACTGAATGGTAACTTTTCGTTCTTTAATTCTTTTAAGTTAGAACTTTAAGGTTTTTTCTACTATAATAAAAATATTCAATTTGAAATTTCATGTATTATAACCTGATTTAAGCAATTATTTCATATGAGATTATAAGTTGAAAAAAGGTAAGCAGCAAGTCATGCGCTATAACTTCCTGGAAATTTGTACGAAATAAATTGAAAATTTGCCCAGAGGAACTTTTGAATATCTAGAGTATGGTTATATTAATTCAAAATTTGCTTATCTCGACTTAAGCACTTATTCGTTATTGCAATAGATTTGTTGGTTTGTATGTATGTTGTTTTTATACTCTTGCGTTAATCCTTAAGCCAAAGCACAGTCAGACAGCTATACACGCACACAAACATCCTCAGTGAAGCATTTGCGTATATGTTTTTGTTTTTATACATGTGCGGATGTATGTATGAATTCTGTTTTTAGTTCAGCCGTTCACTTAAGCTTAAGCTTAATTTATTTTGCTGCTACTGCATTTCTATGAAGACAAAACGCAAACTCACACTGAAAGCCTCAATACACAGTGGAGCTTATAAATAAATACAACTCAATGTTAATCCAAAGGCTAAGGTTCGTTCGTATCGTTATATTTAGAAAGAACTACATCAATTTAATTTCTAACGTACATACCAGAACATAACAACGCCGTTTCCGGAAGTCATTACACTTTCATCATCAGTGCTCATTTGTATATTGCTTATCACTACGCGTAAAGGTGGCTCTGTTGGATGTGACTGGAATTCTTATACATATATAGTATATATAAAAAATTTTCTTGAAATCTGAGTACGAGAATTATTCCGCCTCTAAATTTATATAAATCTGATGTTTATCAAATAAATTTCAGTGGTTTATTGGAACGAAATTCCCATTTGGCATGTTATGCACAGCTATGCAGCATATACATATTTTCTATGGTGAGGTGTAACAAAAATTGTTTTAAATGAAAAAATACGTGTTACAAATACGTGCAACGAATACTGGTAACAAATACATGCAACGACAATGCAAAGTGAAGGCAAACAGGCCGTTGCGAAGATTAAATTTCCCAAAAGCTCAGTGTTGCTACTTCGGTATTTTCACAGTTTTCGTCGCTACGTTGTTTTCCGGTCAAGTTCTTAGGACATTTTTGTCTTAGTTTTTGGGAATCCGGGGAGCTTCTGGGATTTTATGCAGATTTTTGTTCTAGTGTTTGAGAATCCAGGAAATTTCTGGGATTTTGGAGAGTGTTTTTCCTAGTTTTCGGAAATCCTTAGACCAGGTTTTTGTCTTGGCTAATGTTTGGTTTCCTTGCTAAACGAAGGTGTCTCAGCTAAACACCATCTGCTCTGCTTAACTCTTGAGAAGTATCGCCTAAGTATCTTCTAGACGATAGTCGTTTTTTGTTGACGAATTGTGTTATTTTTTTCATGCCGGAGCTGAAATGGCTATGTCTATTTACTTGGTGGCATCAAGGTAGGTGAAAATTTTGTTTTTAAACAATAATTTTTTTTTTATTTTTATTATTTATTTATTTATTATTTTTTTTTGGTCAGGGCGATAAAGCTGAGGGGCATCTAATATACATAGCCATCGAACGGGGCCGCCAAAAGTTGGCCTGCCGTTGGCATAATGCGGAAAGAAGCATGCCGAAGACGTCAGGCTAAAGCCGATAAGGGGTAGGCCGAAGATAGGTAGGCGACAGGTACGTCGCTCCAACCCGGTGTCCGTGCTTCTTTTTGTATACCCATTTTTCTGTTAATTCCTTATCGATATAATTATCAATTCAATCGTAAGTAAAGTCAAACTGAAATGTTGATAGATGATTAACAAAGAAAATTAATAAAAAAATATTTTTTTAACAATATATTTTAAAATACCCCACTATGCTGCTCAAGACAATGAAAAGTTCCCACTGTTCCTTTTGTGACTGAGCAAGTGGGTGAGGGTGTCATATTGCCATTTAGTTCGTCAAACCCGCCAAATATTGTATATCTATCCATCTACATTTATCCATTCAAATAAGACAACAACAATAACAATCATTATATTGGTATGCTGTTTAAGAGGAATGAATGCATGGATGCCAGAATACTTTTAGAAGTATCAGTGAATAACTGTTTCCATGTGCTGGTGATAGAGCTGTGGACTGAGTGTAGGAGCTTTTATAATCCATTTCTGCTTAGCTCTTTGCTTTGGGCTTAAGCATTTTGGTGTTATGCCATGCCACGGCTGCTGTTCGCTACTAATGTTTCTGGCTTTGGCACTGCCACCATTGTCAGTTGCTTTACGTAGACGTTGTTTTTTGCATTTCGGTACGTCAGTCTGTCTGTCTATCTGCTTGTCTGGCTTAATATCTGTGTTTTTGTTTGTGTGCTTGCTTGATGCTTTTTGCTTAACAGAAAAGTTTATTTGTTTCTATGTGTGTGTATGTGTTAATATTTCAACTCGATTTTATTTGTCTCTCTCTCGGTCTATCGTTTTGTGTTTGATGTGGTGTGGGCGAGGGATTTAATTTCGTGCGGGATTATTATTTTGGATTTAACTCTTCGTTTTATGGATCGTTTGGTTATTATAAGTAATACAAGCAGACACGCAAACTACAGTAAGAACGAAAATAATAATAACACTACAATATAATTAAATACAAAAAGAAGAATAAAATAATGAAAAAATGGAATTCTAAGACATTTATGGTATAACTTTAAAAAATTATGTGTCAGAACTTCTCAAAACTGAAGAGATATGTTTTCATGTTTCAAAAAGGGGGCACGCTTTATTATATCTAATTACACTATGCAACAAAATTAAACTTTTGTCATGATCTTTGATGACCACTATATTTTTTTAGGTGTTAAGGAACTACAAAAACAGTCGACATTTAAAGTTCTATGGATACGGTAATTTTAAATTTTTTTTAAATTTTGGGCTTCTCCACCGACTTCGTCATAACTTGAAATGGAGTTTTCAAGTTTTATTACAAAAACCACTATAAAATTTAAATAAAATTAACTATAAGACCTTTTAGTAATATTTTTTATATACTCAACGGTTTCGGGACTATTCAGACCGCAATAATAAAAATATTTTTTTAGAAAAAATTTGGAAAATTTTTATATAAAAAGAATCGAAAATTGCTTAAACTTACCATTTTTATTAAGTGATCATAAATTTATATATACTAAACATAAAATAAACTTTATTTTATGAAAATCAATGGATAAATAATGATTTTATTCACAATTAAGTGAAAATACCTTGTTAATTATTAATATAACTCATTTGACCTTTCGCCGTCTTTAATATATTTTAACATTATATTTTTATTATTTTACCGTAATTTTTATTTTGAATTGAATTCAAACTATTTTTATTAAGAGTGGAGTATTGTAATATTCAAATCAGATCAGCAGAACGGATCAGTAGTACTGATTTCGACACGCCGGTACACCGTCTCATCCGCGTTCTTGTTCACTTTTACCACTTATGAAGGTGGATGCTTTTTACAAGGAAACATCAGCTATTTAACTAATTTTTGTCAGCAAATAGAATTCAAGAGTTTTTTCATGTAAACTCTTGCATTAACTTTTTATTGCGACTCAACTTAGTTTTGCCGAAATTTTCCTATCAGCTCAATAATCTAACACTCACAAGCTCTTATTATTTTTTGTTTTCGCTTTTGATGGGCATTTTATCAGTACCTACAATCAAAGCGGTTTGTGTGTTACTTTTTTATGCATGCTGCAACTATTTCAGTTATTTTTGTCTGTATTTAAATTCAGATCGTCAACCGCGTAGTAAATATGCATATAACTATTTTATATTCGTAACGGTTGCAGAGTTATTCAGAACGAAATAATCAGGTCTATTTGGAAATACGCGCTTCACTTGTTCGTCGTCGAATGCTCACTTTCGACGTCGGCAGATTCTAAAATACTTGCGAAGAAATATCGTTTGCAGTAATAGATATTTTGTAATCTCTTATAAAAAACATAAGCAACATTGAATAACAGCTGATATATACAGAACAAAACTAAAGCAGAACAGGACTTAAATAAAATATATATGTATTAAAATAAAACTCAACAGTGAGAGCTAAATTTATAAATTACATCATAAATAATATATTTATTTAATTGTGATTACTGTAGACATATGGTGTTTTGTATAAAAACATTCATATTTATACCTTCGGCCGAATTTTATAGAAATTGTATAAATTTTTACCAGTCAAGAAGAATTTTGTTAAAAAATTTTGTTGATAGAACATGCTGGCGAATCTTATCCATATGGCTCAAAATTAAATAACATTTAAAAATTATAACTCTTTTTAGATTGTAACGCGGTAAAATTGGCGTCGAACGAAAATGACATGGTAAGGTGGTGAACAAGTATTTTAGAATACATACGAGTACAATGTGAAAGAATACATATGTTTTCTAGCATACTCATCTCTAACGTATTTTAGAATGGCAAAAGTGAGATAAGCGCGTATTTGTGGTGAAAGTGCCTTCATGAATAGCCCTCAATAAAAAAAATTAAATTTTTTTATTTAAAAATTTTTTTTGTTCAAAAATTTATAAAAAACAATTATAAAACAGCAGAAAATTGCCATTTTTACACCGGGGTCGTGAAGCAAAAATTGCGAATATTTACACATAAAAAAATAAAAATTATTTTTTATTAAAAATTCGTTGCGCCAAGTAAAAAATTAATTAAATTTTCACCTGTAAATGAATTGCTAATATTAAGTAAATTTTTGTACGAAATTTAATTGAAATAATTTTTATTAAATATATAATAATAATAATTAAAAGTTTAATTAAAATATTTTCAAGTTTTCAATGGGGAAAATGTGCGATTTGGATTGGAGGTAATGATGGATGGATGTGTTCCAAATGGGCTAACGACGTTATGTTGAGTTGAATGCTTACTTATTAATTTCGTTTTTGTAATTATTAATTTTTTATATTTACTTACTCTTTGTTATTTTAATTTCATGTGAGGGTTGAACTAAGCTCCTTCTCTTTTGAAATCCATGTACATATACCGTACGTCAAAAACGTGAATTTTTTGACAAGCATTACGTAGTTTTTTTGTATTGTAGTATTTGTTTGCTTTATGCGGCCAACTTGTATTGTTATTGCACCATTGCATTGAATGCTTTGCTATATATAAAAGCTCGTTGACGTTCTTGTTGTTTCACACAATGGTTATCATTTGTATGTATGTGTGCTCTTCGTGGGTACACATACAAATGATAGCGAATGTGTGTAATAAAAACTCATGTGTTGATACTAATAATTAAATATTGAATTATATCAATTAAATTATTTAATTGAAAGTTTGATTTTTTTAAATTAATGATTTAATTAGAAAAAAATTTTAATATTTTTTTCTGTGTACTCTATACAACAAACCCACTTTTTTTAATTACAAGTTTCTTAATAATGATTCTAGCAGATAGCACAAAACAAAAAGATACGTGTTTCGGCGTTTTGAAAGTTTAGATAGTTATACTGACTCGACATATGTCTTGCAGGCTTTACGGTTAAGGTATATCTATTAGAGATAGGCACGTGTCGTGTTTTTTTCCTGGCACGAACACGCACGATTCAGAAAATCTGATTTCGTTCGTGTTGGGGTCGTGTCGTGTTGAATAAACTTGACACGAAAAAACACGAAACGATTTTCAAATTAAAATATGTATGAATGCAGATGCTTGCCGCACAAGATTAATTAGCAAAAATCTTGATAAGTTACTGTTTCTCAACAAAAATATGTAAATAAAAATACAAATAGAACATGAAATATTAAAATAGAAGAAAAATAATTCTTTGAATATAAAAAATATTTTTTTTTGTTTTTTGGATATGATTTCATGCGTTTTCTGTCGTGTTCGTGTTTGGAAAATGTCGACAAGCGCCCATCTATAATATGTATTATAGATTTTAATAAATAAATAAAACGCCCTTAAAAATATACTATACTAAATAGTATAAGTATGTATATCTAAGCGTATACGTTACATATGTATGGCGTATACTTCACATAATGGACAGTTCTACTTAACGTGTGCGTGTCACATTAACAATGGTTTTACCGAGAAATATAAATATTTAAGAATAGTATATATGTATATCAAACATAAATCTGATCCAAAATACTAACAAGTGAAACACCGAATTGGATAGGATAAGTTCTGCTTAAAAATTATGCTTCTCTAGAAATGAGGAGTGATATGTTAAAGGGGCTTATTTCCATATTAAACAAAGTTTCAGTAATGAAAAATAACTTCTTAAAGCTGTTTACATTAACATAGCATAGGTGTCACTTTTCTTTGGAATTACACCTTCTTTGCACTGGATTTTGAGCTCGAGGACATATTTTAGCATTGCAATTGCGATGGCATAGGTTAGTTCAAGGTCGTAAGTGGAAATAAGTCCTCCTGGGGTTAGTTCAAGGTCGTAAGTGGATATAAGTCCTCCTCAAATAAACTTTAAACGGTTTTAATAGCTTTATACTAAGTAAAGAAAGAGCGAGAGAGTTTCACACACTTACAGTTTTAGTGCTGATAATCGTGACGATTTTCAGCGCTTGAAAAAGCGCGTTTTGTATAAAAAAAAGTAATACCACAAACCGGGAACTCGCCATAAAAAAAAATCAGCAGTGATATCGACAGGTTAGTAAGCACTACTTTAATTCTCTTATAGTAAAAACTGCTTCTTTTGAAGCAATTTTTACTGGGAGGTAGAATGGGTGCTAATTTTGAATTCAATAATTAATCGAGTTTTTGCTGGCTTATCGATGAAAACTTTTGGTTTGAAGCGTAGTCTTCTAAAGAATAATTTCAAAATTTTTCGACATGGTCTGGATTTTTATCCTGTCTGATTTTATTGAAATTCAACATGGCGAAATAGTTATTTCGATATCTCTTATAGTTTCTAGTTTATAGCCGTCTAAACTTAGGCCTGTCAGCCATTTTTCATAAAAGCGCGTCATCAAAATTAACAATTTTGATGTCATTTGAAAGTTTTTCATCTCTTCTTAACAAATATTGATTAAAAGGGACATAGCTTTCTGCTACTAGTACCCTTAAAATGCCAACTTAACTTTATTCTGAAATTTTTTTTATATTAATTTTCTTAATTTTTTACAGAATGTAGTGAGTCAACTGACATATCTTTATTGTGTACAATTTCCAAGCTGGGATGAATACAGATAAAAAAGTTACATCTGTTTTTTAATATCTATCTGTTTGTGTTTTTAAGATCATCTTCACAAAGGCCACAAAATAGGTGAATAAATACAGGATACTATTCCAACATAAGCTTTTGAATTGAAGAAATATCTGCATAATTATAAGTCTATTATATTTTAGAGCTCTGTAATTTTTTCTTGTAAAAATTATGGCAATGTTATTTGAGTTATTACTGCGTGTCCGCCCGCCCACCAAAGGTTTGAGTAAATGCTCTTTTTCTACTTTTATGTCTCAAAGCTTAATAAACAAACATACATACTGCTTAAGCCTTTATCGGCTTTTTTGCAGAAACACCCAGGGTCTTGGCAGGAATCGAACCTGTGACCTCTCTGTTAATAGTCTAGCACACTATCCACTACACTACGGGGGTACCCAATACAAATTTGTTGTCTGTGAAGTTTCCAACAGCATTTTGCCTTAAACAGCAAAATAACTTTAAAAATTACCCAAAAAGCCCATAAATTGACAAATTTCGCTAAGCTATTTCGTTCGCTAGAACTTGAAGTTGCTTCTCTAGTTATTTGGGCCACCGAACAGGGGCCTGCACTACAATTTTCTTTATCGGCTGTAGCTTTCGAGATATACCTTTATGTAAAAAATTAATGTACTTGAACGACATATATTTGCATAATTGGAGAAGAGTTTTCCCTATTCAGTGAATGGGAAAAAGCACATTCGAGAATAAAGTTACCTTTAAGCCGAGTTACCTTTAAGCCTAGGCAGATTTAAGACAATGTTTGCACGGCACACATTGTCTTAAATCTGCCCATTAATTTCAGAGCTATCGTAAAAGTGCAAGCCTAAATAATTAAAGATTTCATAAAAAACTTAAAAATGTTTGTGTTTAAAAACTCTTAAAAAAATTTAAATACACTAACCATCCAATTTTTTTCATAGTATAATATTTCGAAAAAAAAAAATTTGCGCTTTGCTATTGAAATTGGTGAACAACATTTGATTTTATTCACAATATAGTAAGAGAACTTCTTAAAATTGTTAAAGAAATTTTTAATTTTTATGTTCAAACTTTTACGATATTTCTGAACCTAATGGTCAGATCTAAAAAAATATTCGCTCGGCTTAAAGATAGTTTTATTGTCGAGTTGGGTTCTTATTTTTTTTAGAATAGGGCGAACCCTTCTCCAGATAAGCTAATATCTGTAGTGCAAGTAACTTCAGTTTTGATATAACGGTATATCTCGCAAACTAGAAAAACTGATAAAAAAAATTAAGTGTATATACGCGTTCAGCGCCGTAAGTAACTAAAGAAACGGCCTACAGTTCAAGGGAACGAAAAAGTTTACCGAAATTTGTAAATTACTGTAATGATTTGGAAATTTTAATTGTTATGAACTTTATTCGATATTGCTGTTTAGTGTCTTAAATATGCGATTTAGATAACAGTCGGTAGACAAATGGTCTTGGAAACTTTCTTCTTAGAAAAAAATTTCGTACATACTATATATATAAAGTTATGAGACAAAAAATATGAAAAAAGCATTTGCTCAAACCTTAATCTTAGCTGGTTGACTGACCTGCAATTTTTTTAGATTCGTTTTTTTAAATAGTCATCGATTGGGAGTATAAGACTTCAAAAAATCGAAATTTTAACCTTTATTTTAACTCTCATGGACTATCCTCTGCGTTAATCTTAAATCGTTCTCCAAAAATTTTTAGAAAACTAGTTTCTACTACTAGTCTATTGAAGATGTCCACAATTTGAAAACACGCTTATAGAGTATTGGATTTCCTCTTAATTCCTCTTATTAATAAATTTTGTTTGCTATTCTTAGGAAACATACTGTAACAACTCGACTTTTAAACATCAAAACTTAATAAATATTTTTAAACAAGATCTTCTTAAATAATTATTTGATTGATTGAATGATAAACGATTTTTGATGTTATTTTTTAGAGCGAAAATTTTTTCTAAAGTCAAACATAGATAAAAAATCTATTCACCTATATGTGTGTAATATATATCGTTAGCTGAAATTCGAAACCACGTGCGACATTTGAGTCTTTCCATAATATCATAAAAATAACTATAATTTCTTTATATAAAAACTCCATTAAATTGAGAAACTTTCATATTTAAAAAACCCTTCTACTGTAATCACTAGAGCCACTATATTAATATTCATCCTTCTCTAGTAAAACTCGAAACATTTGTAGACAATTAGTTTAAGGTAAGCTAACGATATGTACCTTAACATCGCATTTAACACTTAATACTCTTTATCAAAATGCCGACGGCTTTTCCACAAATAAGGCGATCATGTTAAAAAATAAAATACCATTAGATAAACAACAAATGACAACTCAAAACTATTGCTATAGATAATAATTAACAACAACAACTTCCGCACTATATTTTTCTCTATCTGAGAAATAAAACCTAAGAATTTCTTTAAAATCATGACTCGTGAATTTTTTTTTATTTTTTTAGATTGTGTGAATGAGTTGTACGATGAGTTTTAAGTAAATGTGCTTATTCCTTTAGACTTGAACTGTTATAAACAAAAAGCCGCAGTATTATAATAGCATTATATTCATGCTGTATATAAATGGATATAACACACAAGCAAATAAATACATATATATACGCGGGTAGGCTGAGAAGTTATTTTAAATTTGGATAATAATAATTGAAAGTGTTATTGTTATTTATATTCGAACTGTATTGATTAGAAAAATCAATGAATATGTTTAGTTGGGGCTCGAGTTTTCTTATTTAATTAAACAACGGAGTTAATTTATTCCTGTGTAACTGTAATATGAGCTTTTATATGATATTATATAATTCTAAATTTATCACCTGGGTCTCCTATATCAAGTAATTTCATCGGCCGATCTCGTAGCACCTCTAAGGATGCATTTTCTTGCTGACCTCCTACAATTTTATGTATTATACTATTCGCCGTATTTTCGCGCAGCCACATCGTAGGCTTGGCATTAGTCTAAAAGTGGAACAAGAATAGCTCATCGATGTCCAAGCAGACACTTAGCATACTGGTGTCTTTTGACTCTACTACAGAGGTTTAAAAAATGATGATGGCCATATAGCAGACGTCGATTTGAGTATATACCTATGCCTCGATAAGGTTTCTGATGCAGTTTGTCAGGGAAATGTGCACTGACCCCACAAGGTGGAGGATGATTTCATTACCATTTGCTTATGAGATCTGCTTCGCTAGTATACGTTCGAGCAGTGGTTTATATATAAATCGTGGAAATGGTAACTGGCTTTTAGTAAGACACTTATTTTTTACCGGCACTCTAGATATGACCACTATTCATGCAATACATTGTGCCGCAACAGGGAAAATAAGTCTTGGGAATAAAGAAAGAGGGAGTAGTGTTTCGGAAACGAGTTCGTTCCCATATTTTATTAGAACACAATCCATTTTAAAATAGTAAAACGCTTCCTACATTGGGCCGATAATCCAGCGAATCAATGGAGTTGACTATTCTACTGTCACCGATTAACTTCCTTGCCCTCTCTTGAATGAGGACGAGTAGCTTCCAAAGAGATTTAGAAGCACCGGCCCATGCGGGAGAGTTGTACTCCATTTTCGGTTGGATGTATCTGCTATAAAATTTAATCAGATCAGATGAAGTGAAGTATCTCTTGATGATGATGATGTTCTGCTATTCTCCAGCTGGGGAGCAAACGGTCTGAATTAATGACTTCCAACAGACTCTGTTGTGGGCTGTTTTTATTGTCTCGTTCCATGAAAACCCTGCAGTAGTCAGCTCACGAACGGTTGCGATGTGCCATGCTGTTTTTGTACGTCCATGGCGCCGAGAACCTTGGCGGTTGTACTGCAGCGCTGCCTTGGTTAGCTCGTTATCGGATCTCAGTATATGACCAATCCATCCAAATTTCCTTTTCAGGATGTTGCACTGGATATGTTGTTGGCTCGTGCTTCGGAGCAGCTCAGCGTTAGTTATTGTGTTGGCCCAAAACCATCGAATAATCCCTCGTATGCCACGGTTAGTGAAAACTTGCAGTCTTCGTACGTCGTCTTTGGATAGATCCCAAGTTTTACATCCGTATAGAAGTATGGGTTTCACACATGTGTTAAAATATTTGGCTTTCAATTGTGTTAATATCTCGTATGATACCCATACTTTATTTAAGCAATTCATGGCATGGTGAGCCTTCTTCATTCGCGCAGAAGCGTCTTCGTTTACACCACTGTTCGTTCTGATTGTGCAGCATAGGTAACAGAAAGATTGTACATATTCTATGGTGTTATAGCTAAGAGTTAGACAGGTAGTATCGATGCTATTTATTCCCATTAGTTGGGTTCCCAACTTTGGGAACTTTGTTATGGAGAGCTTTGAACTCGTTCTCTATATGTTCGAACCTGTGTGCTAAGAGACATAATAAATAAAACGAAAACGTTTTGAGTCTAACGCCATAGTCACTGTGCACGGAAATGGTTTGCGGAAATCGGTTATAAGCCGGATAATTATGATAACTCTCCTATCCTTTCTTCATTCATGATTTTTATATGTAAGATTAAAATTTATCTGCAAAAACAGAAAACTAAAAGCTTTTAAAATACTTTGATTATACATGCACACTGATGTGTTGTTATGTTCTGGCGTGTAGGGGAGAACAGATTGTGAAGTAAGATGGAGGTAGAAAGCTTAATTCTTTTTACAACTCTGCTATAGCGCATTATGTTAATTTTACAGCACTAATTAAAGCGGCCGTGGTGTTAAGTAGAAGCGTTAACTTTCCTAAGATATTTTTTAATTTGTAACCATTTTATTTCGCCTACGATTTTGCTAACATTATCGACGAAGTATGGCACTGTGATGTTCATTAACATAGAACGGTATCAATCGCTGCAGCACTTAAACAGTCCAACAATATCTAACACTAAACCACACTAATGCACATCAGAAAAATGATGTTGATGATGACTTGGCTGGTGCAGGGATCGAACCCGGCATCATTACTCTGTAGTCAACGCGCTAATTACTTCAGCCAATTTAGTTTTTCCCTTGGAAAAGTGTGTCATGTCCAATTGTTTTTCAATAAAATATTACTAGACTTAGCGTAATAAAAATTTTGATTAAAATAGACTACGTAAAAACAAATTTATCTCACATTAAAAGGACTTTTCATCCCAATCCTCTATTTTATGGAAAAAAAGCAGAAAAAATATACTTTACATTAATACTACTGAATAAACTCCCCGAACAGCAACAGAGTCACTGTAAAGTAACTATATTAAGCAAACGAACGAACAATTTATCCACTCATACACACAATCATTAAGACAAAAAAGACAGACAGACAGTTAGATGGACGAACGGATAGACGGACATAACGCCAAATATTCATACAAACGAGAAAAAAACGTAGTGTGCGAGTTTGTAAAGGAAATAAATTTATTCGTGTATAAAATACAAAACAGTATTATCTCAGTATAAATGACATCCCTTCGAAATTAATCCTTAATTCCCTGTATTCATTCATTTATACATTTTGCATAATCCCTGAGATATGAGCCCAATAAGACTTAATGTTTATGTTAGTTACTGTGTGTATGTGTTTATGTGTATTCATATAAAATAAGTGTATAGTCTAGTAGTATGAGTAAGTATTTACGGTAATTCTATTAATGTATGAGAGAGAGAATTAAAAGTAGAAATACAAAGAGTATAATAATAAGAGTATTTTTGTTATTTCCTGCCGTTTGATAACATATACAGTATATGTGTGATTAAAGAGAAAATAATATGAAAAAAGTGTTAGTCATAAAGAGAGTGAGTTTAAAAAAAGGTGGTGTTTTTTTCAATGGATTGGAGTATTTTGGCTCCCCTTTAATATTATTTCTGTAATCTTTATCATTGTTTGTTGGCTGCCACATGTTGCTTGCATTCTGTACACAGATATGAATATGTGTATGATTATGTGTATCTGTATGTTTTCGAATGTTTATGCGTATATGTGCATAAAATTGATGTACAATGGTGCTAGTGCTGATTTGTTTGCTAGTCATTTGTAAATGGGTTCTTCAGTAGTGCGTGAATCATGATAGAAGAAGGTTGGTGAGCTCTTTTCATTTTATAAATACAATGTTTAATACCAAATTGTTTTGTTATTTAACTGACTGTGTCGTCTCTTTGTTTTATTTGCTAGCATTGCGTAAAATTAGTTTTAGGCGGGATTATAAAACATAATAAAAAAAACGAAAACTCGAAAGCAAAAAAATTATGATGTGATTAAATATAAATTTTTGTGCGTGCTGCTTCAATAACAAAAAGCCATGTGTGAGTGACGGAGTGTGTGTATGATGATGTGCGTGTTTTGTGTTACGAGCTGAATGTACCGGAATGATGGATTATAGGATTAAATGATTAAATATACAGACATAAAGACTTAACAAAAAATTGTGTTTTTAATGAATTGGCAAAGAAAAAATTAAAAATATAATTAATTATAACGTTAACTTATAAAATGTTTGATATTGGTATACCTACTCATAAATTTAATTTATGAAAATCAAAAATAAATAGAAAAAGCAAATACATTGCTTAAAGATAAAACTAAAAAACTTGCGCTAAAAATAATAAAGTATATTAAAAATATGAGGAACAGAGTCTTTTATGAACACATTTATTTATTATTTGTTTTATAATAAAGGACTTCACAAATTGTATAAGATGTTGTATCGCTTATAGGTGCTAAGTTTTATAAAATTATTGTTCATAGGTATCCTAGAGGGAAGAGAACCTGTCACAAGACAAGTGACGCGACTTTTCCCCAAGGATTAGTAATTGATTCGAGTTATAGAACATTATATGAGAGGAGTCTGTCAGTTGATCAAGGCATTGTCATTGGAGGGCTCAATTCAGATAATTAAGATACTCAGTGATAGGTTCTAGATCCAGACTTAAGGTACTTGTCGAAATATTTCTGATTGGAAAAAATCTTGGATATTTTTGTTCTAGTTAAGTGAAGTCTTCTTTTTTCATCGGTCACGACTCGGTAACATATCGTACCACACTTATTTTCAGCAGTCATAGGACAAGTACATCACTCAAAATTGGTAAAAATATAAACAACAATTTCATAAGTTTTGGAAAACCTATACAGATATAAATAATACAAGAGTTAGTACAAATTATGAACTCCATTAAAGTAAAGATTTTGCCATTAATATTTGCAGGTGTGTGTGTGTGTGTCTGTGTAGTATTTAAGATTTAGTAAGGCCGTAAAAATTTTTAAAATCTTTCAATAATTTTATAACACATATTTTAAAAATAAAAATGTGAAAATGCAAAAAATGCTAAAAAAAATTTCCAATGGCTAAAACTTATTACAGTCATGTTAATAGATCACCATTGAAATATCTTACAAGCAGATTTTGTTTATTTATAAAGCGCAATAACCCAATAAAATAAAAATAAAATTAATTTTTTGAAAAATTTTGCATATTGTATTTCAATAAGTTTTAAATTTTAAAAAACTTTAATATATTCATATAAAATATGTAACAAAATCATATAATTTAAATTATATTCTTAGATCAAAAAACGATGAAAAGCTTATCTGCGGCCTTGCTTTATTTTGTTGATATAGTTAAGATTGTAATTGTGAACTATACAGATGTAATATTACATCTTTTAATTCAATCCGGAACTCGCAACGATTCTAGGAAACATAACTCAAAAATCTTAGAACCGCTATTAAGAAAAAAAAGCTTTATGCAAAATTATTTTGCTTATGTGAATAATTACGCCAGTTCATCTTTCAGGGTACTTTCCTGACAGCTCAATGATTTTTGATGTTTGTGCTTTAATAGACTGATATTATTTAAGAATTACTTTCAGGATATCTATTGAGAAGAAGAATAAAAGCATATATAAAACGATAGAAATAAATCTGGCTTCTATTAGGATTTAGAAAAAAACTTAAAAACTGAAATATACGGGCACGTAGTTCGATATAAAAATCGTTTTTAAAACAAAACGATTTAAGCCCAAAAAATTTCTGATGTGCTCAATATGTTCGCTTTCGGAATATGTATGGAGTTAAACCATCTCAAATCAAACGACGGTTTGATCTCACCATCTTCGATTTTGACAAAACTTTGTGTGGAAAAAACAAAAAGAAATGTATCTCTATAAGAACTGATTTTACTAAAAAAGATCAATATCTCCAAAAGTGCTTAAGTTACAGACCTCAGCAACAAAGCGTGTGAAAGTTTATAGAACCCCCTCCACAATGGCATTACCAAAAATTTTCTCGGAAGTCAGACATATATTTAAAGATCCACGAAATTTTAGACCACTATATCTTAAAAAATTTTATTTAAAAATTTTTCAAAATTATATATTTTTTGTGTCACTTTCATGTCTATCGAGACTACTTAACTCTAAAGTGGTAAAATTATTATTTATAAAGTTATAGACAAAAATGCAGGAAAAGGTAGAAAATTTACAGCATCTTCAAATTCACTAGTTTGCAATAAAAATTAAGCTGACATCAGAAATACTGTTAATGCTAATTATGTGTTGCTGAGCTCGAAAAATACATTAATTTATTTTCCATAGAAATCATTTTCTAAATGCATATCTATAAAAAAAGTGTTTTGTTTAATCAATCCCAATTTTCGCTCAATTAAAATAATAAAACAATGCAAATATTTGCCAAATGTGCCGAATTTTTTTGGGAAATAATAATTCAAACTTGCTCGACATGTTTAAAATGAAATAATAATTAATCATCAGCTAAATATATTCTTCTTTTCTGCGCAACTCAGCTAAGACCACTAATTCGTCATGAACAAAAAAAGATAATTTAAAGCTCGTTAAAAACTACATATTTAACAGTAATGTGATCAAACCTTTATTAATCACTTTTCGTTATTTAAAATTTTAAATTTCTTCTTATCTTAATATTTGTTATAAAAATTTTGCGCTAGATCTAATCTTTTCTATTTCCCTAGAAACATATTTTAATTCCATAAGCCTGTTAAATAAATTTTTAACTGAATCACGTTGTCTATAATATCAATTTAATAAAGGAATGAATAATGCATTACTAACTACTGAAGTTATCTAAAAGACTAGGAAATTTAAACAAAAATTTAATCAATTAAAATTAATTTATCGGCCCTATTCTGTAAACCGAATCTGAGTAAATTTCCCTTTTCCAACAAGTAAATAATACTGCCATTTTGTATTTTAAATTGTATATAGTAAATTAATTTCAGGTATGATATTTTAAGCCCTGCAAAAAAGTGTGAAAAATGTTGCTATTAGTGGATTTAGTTTCTCTAAATCGAGCGTTTTTAAATCGACTCTATTTACAGAACATGCAGGTATATTCTAGGGAAGTGACACGAATTTCCATTTTATGTTAAAAGTTATTAATATTTTGAGTAGAGCTATTTTTTAAAAGGCTTTTCATAAGTTAATCCTATTCATCAGTTTATCAAACTATTCTCGAAATGTACTTTTCCTTCGGATTAATTATATTTTCCCAAAATTAATACACTATTGCTCGAAAAGTTGCGTAAAATGTATGTTTAAAATAACCATGCAAGAATTTTTTTTAACAAATTTTTTCGTGTAAACGTAGAGTTACAATACTTGTCGTACGTAAATAGAGTAATGTTTTAAATAAAGTAGATCTTTCCAATTTGGCCGTCAAATCCAGTTTACAAGCTAGCTACATAAATTAACTGTCTAATCGGCCAGTTTTCCTAATTTAATTTAACTGACTTAACCGACTTAGCTGGCTCAGCTGGTATAATTGGCTTACACAGAAAAAAATATCATCAAACTGCAACTAATAATTTCAATTGATAATATGTAATTTAAATTCAAACATATGTTTTGTTAAATTAACAAATTGAGTTTTTGATACGACAAACACAGAAATTCTTTTCAACAAACTGAAATAACCAAATTTTTTGTTATTTATTGTGAAAAAAATAAACATCGTTGATATAATAACTGAATGCACACACGTAGATGAAACAAAGCAAATCACGTTTTGTGTGTATTCATTATTTGTGTATTTAATAACGAATTGCTGTATAGCTGAGAGGTAAGAATGTTAGTCTATTAGTCCAGAGATTGCTGGTTCGATTCCGCCTAAAGACATTTAGTGTTTTTCGCAGACAAGCAAAAAGTTACTTCGAGGATTGTGATTGCGTATAAAAAAATATTGTTAGTACAACAATTATAATAGTTAAAATTTTTTCGGAAAATCAACAATTCACATTGTTGATATAACAATAATCTTAATTGAAATAAATTTGAAGTCAACAAAAAAATTGTTTAAACATATTTTCTGAGTTTTAACTTACAATTTCGTAATTGTATTTACAAAAATCGTTGTAGGTTCAAAATCAATTAATTAATAATTAATTGATATAACAAAAAATTAATTGTATTTACAAATTTTTTTTCTGTGTAGCTGGCTTAACCATCTTAGCGCACTTACCTGGCTGAACCGGCTAATTTTATTGTATAAGACTATAAGGTATAATATTATAAAATTTGATTATCATTTTCACCATCCCGTATTTTAAATCGTCAAACTGTCAAAATAAAATTAACCCTCTAACTGATTTAGCTTTACCAGCTCTACCTGACTAAGCCGGCTACACCAGCTAAGCCGGTTAAGCCACCTAAGCCAGTTAAGCCGGCTAAACCAACTAAACCAGCTAAGTGGTTAACCAGCTAATCTATTTAGGTAATTTTTTGTATGCGAAATCTCTTCTCTGGAAAACAATATTTTCTCAATCACACCTGATAGCCAATTGACAGCCTGTTGTATGTGTTGTAGGTCGCATAAATGTTGTTGGTAATTTCTAAATAAATCTACAACACTTACAACAGGTTGTGAATTGAGCAAATGTATTTTTAAAATATTTGTTAATTCGAAATTTTAAATTCTATAAATAAATTTTTTTTAATAACTTATTTTTAATTTGAGAATTTCTAAAGAAGGTGCCACATTGAATTTATCATAACTTATAAGCTGGTTGTTCAATTTTATTACAAAAACCATTAAAAAACTTTAAGGGCCTGTCCCACGATGTCGATAAGTCAATGTCGTTTTCTTATTTATATTAAAAACATAATAAAAAATTTAAATTTGTTTCTGCTCTCAACATAAATAAGAGAACGACATCGACTTGTCGATATCGCGGAAAAAGCCCTAAATAAAATCACCCATTAAAAAATTGTCATGTTTTTTGAAGCACTAAGTCAATTGAGCGCATAATAATGCGCTTTAAAATAAGAACTTGTTTCAGTGCAGTGAACGTATATGAAAGAAAATACAAAAAATTTATTTTTCACTGCTGGCGCAATGCCGGGTTTTAAGCGAGAAAGTTTCATATACTTACAGTTTAAGTGCTGAAAATGGTGATGATTTTCAGCGCTTCAAAAAGCACTTTTTGTATCAAAATTAAGTCCTCCAAACCGGGAACTCACCATACAAAAATCAGCAGTGATATCGGCAGGTTTGTAAGCACTAATATTATTCTCTCTTGGTAAAAACCAGCTTTTTGAAGCAATCTTTTTACTGGGTACTTTTAAGCCGTTTTAACATTATTTGTTTATATACTCAATGGTTTCAGGATTTATTTTTATTTTTTACAAATTTATAAAAAATCGATCGTTGAAAAATGTTACCATTTTTATTCACTAACCGTCAAGCCACATATACCACAAAAAAAATAAACTTTAGTTCACGAAAATCTATGAATATATATTGGTTTTATTCACAGTAAAGTGAAATTACCAGATTTTTGCAAATAAATCGAGCTTTGGAGACGTTGCTACACCGATTTTATCATAACTTGGAATAAGGTTGTCAAATTTCCTTACAAAAACACCAAAAAACCTGGAATAAAATTACTTTTAAGCCATAGTAGCATTATATTTTTATATGCTCAATGTTTTCGGAATTACGTAAAATAAATATTTTTTTAGGCAAAATTGAAAATTTTTAATTTTTTTAAAATATATGAAAAGTCGAAAATGGCAAAACCTTATCAGTTTTATTAACAAATCGTAAAGCCACTTATATTACAACTTATATTAAAATATTTAACAAGCAAGCTAACGATTTTGCCATTCTGTACAATTTTCAAACAATATTTGCTGCCGGTTAATTAACGACAATAATTTTTCTGTTATTACCGAATAGAAAATAGTCAGCTGTGCAGCCGTAGCACGTACTTTATGGCAATAATTAAAGTTTATTGTTTTAGAGCAATATACAAACATATAAAGCTTTTACGTATAAATAACAATATTTCTATTATTTAATCATTTATTTTAAGAATTATTTCGCAAAAATAAAGAAATTAGTGCAAAAAATTTTCTTTAAACTGTTTGGAAAACAGAAATTCATTTGTTTTTGTTATATTCCTCTTTGCGTTTTTCGTTTATTTTAACAGGGATGCCACATAACGTCGGATTTAAACAATGTTGTTAAAATGAAGTCACAGAATCGTAGAATCGTTAGTGCTAACAATTTAACAAGTTGACAATAGAACAATTGTTATTATTGTTAAAAGTTACAGAATCTCACTACTGATCTTTGCAAAATTTGTGAATATATTCACTGTACAACGAAATTAATTTTTTTAAATAACAAGATTTTTACAACTGATTCTGATAGAAGTCGTCATAAAATACATACGTGTATCAGCGTTTTGAAAATTTACATATGCGATTTATATTAGGGGGAGCTAAATTTTCCCCCTTTTGCACATAATTATACTGATTCGGCATTGTATATCTTGTAGGCCTTATTGATAAAACAAAATAAGTCTTTAACTTCAGGCAAAAAACGCTACCAAATAAACAGGCCCGAAACTAAATCGATGGCAGTTGCTTCAAAATGCTCTCACATCAGGCCCGGATACAGCTTGAGCTTTTTGGGGGGCTTCTAAGTAAAACATACTATTTTCCAAACTTCTTTTAGAAACTCTATAGAAATTTACTCGTTACTCGTACTTCTATCCCCGCCTGTCTCATATTATTGTTTATTATCTTTTGTTTTTATTTTTCGTATGAAAAATATATGAAATTTTATTCAAACACGGCAACATTGTTGAGAGAATAAGTGGCTAAAACTAAGATCATGAGAAAATACGTTCTCAAAATAAAATAGATTCTATATGATGAAACAGAACAAGTCTGCAACTTCAGGCAAAAACGCTGCAAAAATAAACAGGCCCAAAACTAAATCGACGACAGTAGCTTCAAAATTCTGTCATATTATTGTTTATTTTGTTTCGTTCTTATATTTCGTATGAAAAATGTATGAAATTTTATTAAAACACGGCAACATTGTTGAGACAATGAGTGGCTAAAACTAAGAACATGAGAAAAAAACGTTCTCAAAATAAAATTGATTCTATTTCATGACTTCTTTTTACGGCGTATGATTGCTGTCAATTTGTATAGAAAAACTCGTCTAGCCTGAAGTTGCAGACTTGTTCTGTTTCATCATTATCCCATGACTGCTTTTACGGCGTATGATTAATGTACACTTCTATGTAAAATAACACGGTTAACATTTTTGTGCAACATTTTAACCCTCTAGCTCTCTAAGATATGGGTCTATTTGGCCCTTATATAAATAAGGGGCAAAAAACTCCCCTTCAGGAGCGGTATAGTGGTGTTAGCTGTTCCACCAAACTGTTCCTCGTGGTGTTTTACATAAAATTATTCAACAAATTCTATACCTTAAACGTAACCCCTACAAGGTACTCTATGCCGAGTCAGTATAACTATGTGAAAGGGGGCGGGGTGTTTAACTCCCCCTAAAATAAATCCCAATGTAAACTTTCAAAACTCCGGTACACGTACGTATTTTTTTGGTAACTTCTACCACAATCAGTTGTTAAAACCATGTTAATAAAAAAAACGTTGATTATGTTGTACAGTGTAAATATTCGCAACTTTTGCCAAAATTCATGAAATAAAGTTTTTTTTATTTTTAATATATACGGCTTTATGATGAGTTAATAGTTACGTTTTTTTTAATTTTTTTATAACAACCATTTTCTAAAATTGCATAAAAAAATATATTTTTACTCTGTTCTGCTGCGTCCGTTGAAAAATTAAGTTGATGTTAATTTTTTCCTTGTTCTTAGAATATTTGTCATGCCAAATCTTTCTGAATTAAACGTTACGAACCTTAGCCAAAGAATCAATTTGGATTCATAAGCAAATACGTTCGAAATAATTATATTAATAAATAATTAGCTACTGCCTTGAACTTTTCACATGTTAACATATTCATATATACTTAAATATAAAATCAGAAAAATATGAATCAAAGATCAGAAAAATGGGAATGAAGAAAAATAAAAATATCAACTTAAAAGTGATTAAATTCTCGTATTCAATTTTCACGAAAAAGTTGTATATATAAGAATTAAAATCACATTCAACAGAGCCACCTCACAAGTGGTGATAAGCCAAATACACGTGAGCACTAGTGATGGAAGTGTAGCCAGGGGTGTTAAGTATGACGATTTTTGACGATATGACAAAAAACGATATGACGTACTATGTTGTCATATCGTACGCTTTTTACGATATGACAACACTGAGAAAGCCATGAACGGTGTATGGCTTTCTCAGTGTTTTCATATCGTAAATAGCTTACGATATGACAACACAGTATGTCATATCGTTTTTTGTTATATCGTCAAAAATCGTCATACTTAACACCGCTGAGTGTAGCGGCTTCCGAAAGTGGCCCTACTATGTTCTGCTGTATACGTTGAAACATAAAGTTGATGTTAGTTTTTCTGAATTAAACGTTACGAGCCTTGGTATAAACTTCTACAAACTCGTGCATAAAAAATATAAATGCTTTACAATAACTTTCATTACAACCAAGCTTAGTTTTAGTGCTGAGAAACTTTTCTACTTTAAACCAATAAATACAATATGCTCTACTAATACATTCTTAGGCTTATGTTTTTGACGTTTCAGAGTGGGCTCTACGTACCCGTTGCCTAATAGTAAAGATTTCCATATGCCTAAGTCATATATCCATATTTCAATATGCTTTTGATTAGAAAACCGTTCTCAAAATGTATATTTTTGAAGTATAAAGTATAATTACTAGGGCCTCAGTAGTTTATATATAGAGAAATTCTAGAATGTTAAAAAATATCTTGTTTTCTAAACTGTATTTTCATGCAAATTTTCTTCACTTAATCCTTATGCTTAATTTCTAGTTACTAAAATCATAAGACTTCAGTTTCGTTTTGATAAAGAATTTATTTATAAATAAGTAAAAACAACTGCCCTGTTGAATTCATATATTTGGTGGTTGCTATAAAATTATAAAAAAAATTAATTCATTCATACATACATACATACTACACATATTCCATTTAAATATTAAGTCATAAATTTTATTTCCATCCGCTTTTAAGTTACAATTAATCCGGATTATAAAAGATCTAATGAAATATGACTGCATTATTTTATAATGCGGATTAAAAAAGGAAGCTCATGACTAGTGTATTCTTATGTATGTACAGTGGAATTGAGTTATAACGAACACCGATTATAAGGAATTATCCCATACAACGAAATCTTCTCCGGTCCCAATAGTTTTGCATTAATATTTCATCGAAATTAATACGGCTGTAGCGATGTAGCGGTTATAACGTATTTTCGCTTATAACGAACTGTTTTTAAGTCCTGTAAATAAAACTGCATGGCAGCTTATACGGTTATAACAAACAAAAAATCACTAGCGTTTGCCTGGCGTTTTTTGAAATATTAAAGGAATTATTTATCACAATATTTTAAATATTTTATAGCACTCGTGCCTGTTCTATAAATCAGTAGATGTCAAATCACGGTGCTTTCAAAAAGTTAGCAAGGGCTTAATTATTGCTTTTGTAAAGTGCTCGATTTATAGCTGTAGAAGTTTGAATAAAATGTTCTATTGTAAATGACAAAAACTTAAAATACCACAAAACCAAGCAACACGTCAGCTATTAACAGTTTGTTTTTCAATTCACGACATTTTAAATCACCGTGATTTTCAGAACTTGGCCGACTATATATGTTTTGTACCAGATAGGGCTTATAAATCTATTTAGAAATAAATGAACAAAAATGGTCTCATTTAAAAATTGTTATTACTTCTGGGAAGAAAAGTTATTTACAAAAAAATTTGCCCAGTTCCGTGGATTTCGCTATAACCAAACTCCCCTGTATATAATTGGGTAATCTAATACACACAGCCAGTTTGGAAGCAAGCATTTATGAATGCAGTTTAAAATTTGCTATTGCAAGCGTAATTCTGCAAACAAAATAAATATGTATAAATTTATAAAATATAAACCTTAAGAAGCCGAACAAAATAACAAGCAAAGAAGATTTTCTTGTAAGTTTTATTTGTTTATTGGAAGTGTTTTAAACTAAAATAAGTTGCAAGGCGACCTCTTTTCTGAAACAAAAAATATTTTACTATCTCAAAGCACTGGATATATTGAAAGTTTTAAATTTACCTAGTATGTACGTATGTACATTAGGGGAATGACTTTTTTTTACTATTTTTGCAAATATAAAATTTTGCATGCCCTAGCCAAAATGGCCATAAAAAAATATAAAGAAACGCCAACTTACTTTCATGCTCTTGTCAAAAAAGATCCCGCACCGAACAAGTTGAAATTTGGTTTATGTGTTAAAACACATAAGCCAACCAGTTTTCCTTACACCTTTACATTTTGATAAAATATGATATGAATGATGCCTCTGGCAAAACTAATATTGGTTCAAAATCCAAGCTCACTATTTTGCCTAGTTCACCAAATATCGCGACTTTAGAATAGGAAAATTCATCGAAAATTTACTAAACTGACTTCACAAAAATATGTATGTACTTAAACCTACTTATACTAGATATTCCATTAAGGTGTCATGTTAAACGGTACAAAATGTCCCTTAAAATTTTTTTCTTTAAGAATTTTAAAAATACTATTCTTCAAGAAAAGCGCCCATGAACATAAGGTCCGTAAAATTTGACAGACACCAACAAAAGACAAAACGTTGTTGGCTTTCAAGTCAAATACAGTTGTTTGATGCTAACCCACACCAAAAAAATACGTTTTATAAATTTTTTATCTTAAAAGGCAACTGGTAATCAGACAGCAATGCGACAATGTTTTTTGTATTTTTTGGTTTTTTTGACTTGTCTTAATTGGTGTGGGTTACATCATAAGAAAGCACGCAATTATGTGCAGTGAGGTTCGTTTCAGTGTTACTCTTTCAAAAATTTCAAATTTCAATTTTTTAATTTTTTATATTGATTTTTGGGTTCGAAATGTCAGATCGCATTTCGATCCTCCGATTTTTTGGAAAATTTGTGATTTTTAACTTCTCTCCACCCAACAACATTTAACGCCGGTTTGGTAGTGGGCCTTCCATAACAATAATTTTCCCGTTGATATGATTATTTCGAACGTATTTGCTTGTGAACTATAGTTGAATATTAGGCTAACGTTCGTAACGTTTTAATTCAGAAGGAATTGTACATGATTAATACTCCACGAAGCAAGGGAAAAATTAACATCGACTTGATCAATTTATTTTTTCGATTTTTGAAAATTAAACATAAAATCTATAAAGCCTAAAAATGTTTATGGTATTAAATATTTTTAGCAATTTCATGTAAAACACCACAAGCAAAACTTTTGTGAAATATTTTGACCCTCTAACTCTTCCTGTATGGGTCATTTTGTTCAACAAAAATATTTGCCATAAAATTATACTTTAGTTTTTCAAAGACACTCAAGCTCCAAGCTCAACTGGAACGCCAGAAATCAGTGAAAACTTGAAAAATGTTTTTAAAGGTTAATTTGCTAGTTATTTAAAAATAGTACTCGGCAGAGAAAACTCGTATAAGGTATAAGCCGCGATCAGCACTTTTTTTGAAACACCACGAGGAAAATTTTTGTAGAATAATTTTGACCACTATATCACAGGTGATGGGGAGTTTTTTTGTCCTTTTTTAAGAAAGGGGTAAAATGACCCATACAGCAAAGAGTTAGAAGGATAAAATATTTCATAAAAACTTTACTTGTGGCTTTCTACATAAGAGTGCTGAACATATTGTAAAGGATGTACATATTCAAATAAACTAAACAAACAACATTCACACACACTAGAACTAGTAATTATCAATGATAATTCATACTAGAATAGAAAAATAATAAAAAGAAGCTTAACACAAAAAAAAAAAATAAAACTCAATATCAATAAATATCAAATGAAATATAGCTCTAAGACTGACAATATGAATTGATTAAAAGTAGATGATATTCAACTCTTGACTACAAACCGCAGTCTTTGGTCGAGTGGTCTTAGCGGTAAAGAACTCTGATGAGATTAGCGGGAGCTATCGAAACGTTAGTTCAACCCTCCGCGCAGTAAAAAATGGTCTTTGTATACATGCATTACATTTATCTCTAAATAAAAATATAATTTAATTGAAAAATTAATTTGAAACCGATCTCAACCCAAAAATAATTAAATTTCTTTGGATATAAACCCATACAGTTCAACTAAACTCATAACTTAATTGTCACATTGTATACCGTAAGCACAAAACTTACAAGATTTTGTATGCTTTACAGATTTTTTTTATTTTAAAAATTGAAAAAATAGAACTTATGGAAGGACCACTACCGGACCGGCCTTAAAAGGTGTTGGCTGGATAGATTTTAAAAATTAGAGATTAAAAAAAATCGAAGAATACTCTAATTTTCAAAAATACTATTTGAAACTTCAAATCCAAAAATCAAGCCAAAAGAAATTTGAAATTTGTTTTTCTGTTTTTCTGGATAAAATATCGGAAAACAAAAATTTTTTCAATTTGGACCGTAATTGTGAAAGTAATGAGCAAAGAACTAAAAAGCGATTTTTTTAAGATTCAATATCTTTTAAATGAATAATCAAACAAATCTCAATATTTAAGAGGAAGGGTCTTTTGAGGGGTACTAAAAAATTTTACAAAATTAGGGCCACCCAAAAAAAAACGTTTTTCAAACCATCCGATTTGGTGTGGACTGCCCCATATATATCTTCTAAACAGCTGATCTGAAGTTCAGGGAACTTTTTTAATAAAGGAAAGCCTGGAAGGGTGCAAGGCTTTTAATTTTATAAGCTAAAAACTTCTGTATTTGTAAATTTTGCATATAATAAATACAATTATATCTTTAAAACTAGTGCTGTTAATAAAAAATTAAATAGCTAAGAAGCAGCTATTTTAATTCCAGAAAATTAAAAAAAATACCATTTTGTAGTGCTTTGTTATGTATTAATATATTATTTCTTCATTACACAGAAAAATTATTTAATTTTCAGTAAATAAATTTAATTTTCAGTAAATGTTCTTTACTGAATCGGTGAATTTTTCGTCTGACTTTTATTTAGAACGCAAACATCAAAAACGATGCAAAACATAAAAGCCTGTTTTCTGTGTCGCAAAAAACAACCCCGATAATGACAACAACAACAACAGTGATAGCAAAAACAATGCGATTTAGAGGGCTGCACAAGTATACTCGAATGTACTCGTATGTATATTGGTGTGTGTCCGCATGTATGTTTTTATTGTATGTATGTGTATATGTATGTATATATATGGTCGTGGCTATATACTTACACAAATGTGCATGCATGTATATATCCGTATATTCAAAAAAAAAATATATATTCGCACACCGCAAAGTCATTCGAGTAAACTCCACGAGTACATTTGAGTACTTTTTGCAGCCCTCTAATGCGATTGTACCAAGTTTGTTTACTGAAGAATTTTCTGTAGATAAAGTCGCTAATGTTGTTGCGTTAATTCTCATTAATTTTTTTACAACCATATTCATAAATATTTAAAACATGGCAATAAACTACTTTTAAGCAAAATTTCATAAAACTGCATTCAAAAATTTTATAATACCTGAAAATTTTAAAATAGGTTTAAAGATAGTATGCACCTACTATAAACCTTCAATAAATTCATATCATCGATATATCAATTTTAACTTCAAATATCTTTGCATATATAGCACACAGTAATACGCGATATGCTTTAAATTAAAGCTTGAAGTCTTGGCTATAAGCGTTAAGTATGTTTTTTTAAATTTGATAGAATATGTCGCTTAATTATTTAAGTTAAAAAAAATTCGCAACAAAATTAGCAAAAAAAAAAACACCATCAAAACACATAAAAGCAAAAAGAAATGTAAGTGATGTAGAAACAATAAACAGAAATGAAAATAGGGTCGTTATTCGAGTACCTTTTTCATACCTGATTAAAAGAGTCGTGTGAATTCTCTTGTAATCATTTCTCTTTTTTTGCTTTTACTTCATAGAAAACTTTTATTAAATAAGTTGAGAAATATATTAAAGAGAGTTAAAAAAATCTTAACTTACACGAAAACAATAAAAAGCTATTCGTTTATTTCAATATCCGTATGAAATCATACCTTTTTTATTGCAACACTTACAAAACATGGTGGTGTTGCCAGTATCGAAATCTAAAATTCCTTAAAACACACAATGTCTATTGCAGTGTTTATGAATGCAGTTTTGTATTAAACAGTTTTAAGCGTGAAATTGTTCAATAACAATTGTCAGTCTTAAACCTAAAATAAGAATTTTTTATTAATGTAGCTGTTAGTCTTTAGCTAATAAACATTCCGAGCTAAAAACATTTAACAAAGTGAAATTTCATAAATGCTCAATGGATAATGATGACTCAAGCAAAAAGTTTGTTAGAGATATTACAAAACATTCAGTATATATTTTTGTATGATTCAGTGAAATATATTGTTTAATATTAATATGATTATTTGGAACGTATTCGCTTTGTGAATCCAAATTGATTATTAGGCTAAGGTTCGTAACGTTATAATCAGAAAGACTTGAGCATGATTAATATTCCAAGGAACAAGGGAAAAATCAACATCAACTTAATTTTTCAACGTACACAGCAGAACAGAGTAGCGCCACTTTCGGAAGCCGCTACACTTCCATCGCCACTGCTTACGTGTATTTGCTTATCACCACTTGTCAGGTGGCTCTGTTGAATGTGATTTTAGTTCTTATATATAATTACAACTTTTTCGTGAAAATTGAATACGAGAATTAATTCACTCTCAAGCTGATATTAAAGTGCACTTTCCCAGCGTTGCCATCGGTTTATTTTTCTTCATTCCCATTTTTCTGATTTTTGTTCTACTCAAGACAAAGTTTTTTGGTTTGATTTTATACTTGAGTATCTATGAACATGTAAAGATGTGAAAAGCTCAAGCCAGTAGCTAATTGTTTATTAATATGATTATTTCGAACGTATTCGCTTTGTGAATCCAAATTGATTATTAGGCTAAGGTTCGTAACGTTATATTCAGAAAGAATTGGGCATGATTAATATTCCAAGGAACAAGTTTAATATTTCTAAGTACTTTTAGGCAATTATTTTGAATCTGTAAATATTTTTTAGACAAATTGTTTTATAGATTTATACAATTTTATTACTCAAGAATCCCTGTTTCCTTTCCATCAAATTGTTGAGATATTTTTGTCAATATATACAAATTTTTTGTAGGTCCGTTTCTGGAAAACATATATATTAATTCATTGAATTTCTTTGTTGAAAGTGAAATTTAGTTTTTTCTGTGTAATACCTATTCAGTTAAACAAATATACGGCAACTTAATCTACCATTTATAAATTTATTCAGCTATTAACTAAGATTACAAATAACTTTTTATTAAACTTTCCACCTGTTAAATGTAATAAAAGAAAAACATTCAAATATCCTGTCCTTTACACTAATGTTTTTATCACTAAACAATATAAAAATATCCTCAGCTTTTCCATAAAAATAGAAAAAAATCCATAAATAGTTCCATAACTTATGTAAAGTAGACTACAAATAGAAGGATACTAAAGAGTTATTATTGCAAATTGATAAAAAGAAAACATTAAACAACAAATATACCAATAACAAACGCATGCAGCTATAATAAGCATTAAAATAACAACAACCTAAAATTGAAAAGGAAATCCAGGAATTGAAAAAAGGATGACAACAAAGAAAAGGGAATAAAAAACCAAAACGAGGGAAAAGCTTTTAATACTGATGCTTTCATGAAGGCTAATCTCTGTGAAGTTCACTAGATTTGTTTGCATTGTTTATTATGTGAAGCTGTTGCTTCATACATTTAAACATCTCACTGAGTATTTATTGTGTTTAAAATCCCCAACAACCAACCATCAAAACAGACAGACAGGCAGGCAGTCAAACAGACAAACATACAGACATACTTACACAATTAGCAAAGCTGTATGAGTTGAATGAATGGTTTGTTTTTCTTTTTTGTACCTAATAAAATAATAAGAGAAAAAAGTACAAGTAGTAAGTGAAACACGTCATCTAGAAAAAAATCTGGCAAGCGAAATGACATTGTTGTTGTTACAATTGTACTGTTTTCAGTGCTGCATTGTGCAAGTGCTACAATATGTTGATGCCACGCTTGAAAACTCATACGAGGGTTATATAAAAATACTAAAACTTAAAACTATTGCTAGTTAGTAATTAAACCTGTTCCTAGCTGTTTTCGTTTTTGGTCATTTCTTATTACAACAAAAAGTTTAACCAAGAGCTTACTATTTCCAAAAAAAAAGTTTTGTTTTAACAAACAACTTATCGCATTATCCTCGTAATTTAACTAACACCAAACAAATAAACAACCATATAATCCCTGCAGGAAATATCGATAGTAAAACTGCACATATTCACTATTGACTTTGTTCCCAGTACTACTGACTAATTGTACTCCAGGCAATGTTCTGTGCTATAAACATTTACCATGTGCTTGTTATTGAGACTGCAGTAGTGACCTCGGAACTATTAACTTACTATAGACTATGTGGTTCTTATGGGACCATTCTGAGACATTGGCACCAAAAATTCACTAGTGCATTTTAATGAGTCTAGTCAACACATATGAAACTTTTTACTAGCTAATGCAATGTTTTGCAGCTGTCAAGAACTTCTCTTCCCATTAAAGAAGAAATAAAAAGTGTAGACGATTCATTGACAACGTCGCCAACAACTTGGAGACACCTGGCCCCATTCTTCCTACAGGGATAATTAGCGTGCTACAAACACATACATGAGTTCGTGTGTATGTGTGTGTATTTGCATCATATACAGCAACATTAAAGAAATATGCTGTTTTCAGCTTAAGTGTCTGCTCTGTTCTGTTCTCTTCTCATGTGATTTTTATAACAATACCACACATCCTTTGTTGTATCTGTTGTTTGCTGTCGCATTTAATACATTTCTTACTTCTCCACGTGCACATTTACGCCTTTTTAGTGCCAGTATTGCCGCAATAGCTTTTCAAAATTACACCAAGAAAAAGTCATAATTATCCCATTAAAACTAAGTTACAAAAAAGGAAACCGGAACTCTTATATGTATTTTGTTATAAGCTGCATGTCGATGGTCTATGTGCCATCCAATTTATATACCTTTATCCGTATATTTCAAAAATTTTTAACACCTTATGGTTATACAAAAGCTTTCGACAAACAGATGGGTTTGGTTTGTAATATATAAACATATGTTTTTTTTCTTATATTCGAAATTTTAAATTTATTTACTGAATCTTCAATTGTAAATTGAACTAACAATAAGTATTCGAATCTTAAAACTAAAATTGAATTTTTGCAACGATGCAGTTTTTTTGAGTTCTAATAATTTTTTAAACACATATAATAAGTAAAAAAAAACGTATCACAAATAAAAATTCATTGTCGAAAAATTACCTACTTTACTTTCCTTTACTTACTTGACCCAAGACTGGTGAAAACAAAAGTTCTATTGCAATTTTCCTTCTTCTTCAACAGAAGCAAGAGGGAAAAAGTAACTGCAGTTGTTTTCTCTGTTTGTGAACTATAGAAGAACAGAATACGTATTATGTCAAAAACAAGAGCTCCCAAGTGGGACATCGCGAACAAAACTCATGCCTGTTCGAAGCGCTTTTCAATGCAGGAGAAACAACAACAATCAGCTTCTCTTGCTTACAAACCTGCTTCGGCCGAAACAGTAGGTTTCGCTGGGTACATGCGAGAGATACTACCCGCCCTCTAGACAAGCATCTCATATATACACCCATTTTGAGTATTTCAACAAACTTGGTAACATTGGAAGTTTTATTTCTCTTCTTTTTAAACTTCTGTTGGCAGAAATCTGTGAAAAAGAAGAGAAAAAAAACATCGCGTATTAAACTTAATCCGTTAGGATATGTTGTGGTTACGTTTTGAATGCTTGATTGTTTATGGGAAAGTGTTTGTCATTCTCCTATGAGTGCGGATGTGTGTGTATGTTCGTTTTAATTGGAGTTTGTATAGAAAAAAGGGTAAAAGATATAGAGATACAAGATTCAATGGCGTCGTTGAATAATATTAATAAGTTAGCATTTATGCAATCTAAAGAATTGGTAACTCAAAAACAAAACTATAATTCGTATTCTATTACTAAATTCATAAATTCAAATATTTATTTTACAGAAATGGGACCTATCATGAAATTCGTAAAATTAAACACTAAAATTCGTAAATATTTAATAAGAAAAAAAAAATCGCCTCTTTTTTCTATCAAAATTTTGTATTGGAACATCTAAAAACCAAAGAAAAAAAAATAAAATTTAAAAACAAATTCAAACGCATGTGTGTTAAAATAAAAACCTATGATAATTTTTTCTGTGCAGCAAATGTTTAAGTTACCGCTTAATAAAGGCTTTTGTTTTAATGCAAAAAATAGATTATATACAAACTAATTAACTAAGAATAAGCAAGGATGATACCCGAAAATTTTAAAAGATAAATCCAGAAGTAAGTACCCTAGAGGGAAAAAACCTGTCACAAGACAAGTCACGTGACTGGTTCGCGAGGACTAGCAATCGGTTCGAGTTCCGGGACTTTATATGAAAGGGACCGGTAACTTTTACATGGCGGAGGGGGTCAATTGACATAATTAAGATATTAACTGATAGGTTCTAAACCCAAACTTAAGCTCCTTGTCGTGTGATTGGTTCTTTAATACCAGTTAAATTACTATACTTTAAACATATCTCCTAGTACAATAAATGTATTTTGGTAAAATGTTTGTTCTAGTGTTGTGATATGTTGTGATATATTTCTGTTCACCGGGCACAACTCGGGAACATTTCGTGATATTCCCATTTTCACCAGTCATAGGAAGAGTACGTTCAAGACAATTCTTACAACATTTTACAAATTTTGTATCAATTGTCTTCAGTGTACCTGGTCTATGATTGGTGAAAATAAGAGTGGTACGATTTGTTCCCGTGTCGAACTTAACTATAAATTTTCCCAAAAAATAAAAATTTTTTTTCTTTGAATATTCAATGTTTACATGCTTTAGAAATTCTTTTTTAGATAAAAAAAATAATTTGATCGAAAGATTATATTAAAAATGAACTTAAGCCAAACTAATTGACAAAACTAATCGACTAAAAATTCATAACTCAATTATTAAAACTCTAAAGGCACTTAGATAAAACATTCAAAAAATCCCAGCATTGAGAATATCGATGATATTCCACGCTAGTAAGACCGAAATGAAAAAAGCTTAAAATAGTTGAGCATGCTAAGAAAAGATAGTTAGTGAAGTTCCGAACATTTAGAAAAAACTTCATTAATAGGTGCGACTCGCAGCAAGATGGCGACAGTCTGTTAATTGAGCTTACTAAAATTAGTAGGATTTTTGCTACAGTGTTGTTGCCACTCTCAGTGGTAGCAAAGGGCTCTGATGAGAAGACTTGGTAGTCTCGAAACAGCTGTCAGTTCAACCTTCCGTACATTCAAAATATTTCTTTGAATGTTCAATATTTAAATGATTTAGAATTTCTTTCTTAAATAAAAAATAGTTTGATGGAAAGATTAAATTAAAAATGATCTTAAGCCAAACTAATTAAATAACATGGGATAAAAACCATACAGTTCGACTAAAAGTTCATAATTTAATTTTAAAAAAAACTTAATATAATGGTGCAAATAATATATACATTTATAATATATTACTTTAAACTTTTCTTATATTCCTTTCCATAAAAAAATATAACACTGTTCCTGGCTTATCCTTCTTTTAGCAAAGTGGTTGTTAACTCAGCTTAGCTTACCACACTTTTCTGTTCGCTAATTTGTGTATAAAACTGTAAAGATATATATATGTACATACAAACATATGTATATTTAGCAACAACACACTAAACCACCGAAGTGTTTTATAAGGTGTAAAATAACAACAAGCACAATGCAACACAAACTAAACCTCAGTATGGTTTTAAAACAACAGCCAAGAATTAAAAGAGGGATATAAAACAAAACGAAAAAAAAACAAAAAACGTACAACACAATACTTGTGCCAACAATAACAACAAGAAACTTAAACAATAGTTAAACAAAGAAATAAGAACGGGTATAAAAAATTAGAAGTTAATCCTTTTGAATTGAAATCCTGACACAAAAAAAAGCAAAGAAGAAAAGAAAATCCATGGAATTCTAAGAAGAAGAAAAATTAAAACAAAAATTAAAAGTTTAAAAGAAAAAAAATTAAAGCAATTTTTTCAGAAAATAATACAGCTTAATAAATGTAAGCAGTAAAAAAATAAAAAATTCTGCCAAAAACCAGACATAAAAAATGATTTTAATTCGTTGCAGTCTTCTTAATATAGACATTCTCAAACAACATAAATTGGAAAGATCTTCATTAATCTAAGATTGTGTGAAAGCTTTAGTTAATTTTTTCCCGTGCGAAAACTTATTATATCCCTTTGCAACCATAAAAATTTTAAATAAATTAGGCATGCGCATAATCCGTTTTTAAATGAAGCAGCTTAATTCTTTATATTGGGCTAAGGATTTTGCATTTCACTGTATGTGTAACTACATAGCAATCATAAATCTTAATTATGCATTTGCTTTAATTTTTATTCCAATATACACTGAAAGAGTTTTCCTTATAATTTCTGTTAATTTTGAGATTATTCCAATGAAAAACTTTATTAAAATTCAACTAACGTCTTACTTCATTCGATTAATGAAACAAGTTTGATTAAAATTATTTTATCGAAAATTTCATTATATATATGAAATAGTTTCTTTTATCCACTGCAAAAATTTCGCTAATCTAATGACCATATTTTATTATTTTGGAGAATTTATTTCATCGTTTTAATAAATTGTTTCATTGTTTTAATGAAATTATTTCATTAATTTAATAATATTCTGTCATTATTATAATGAAATTATTTCATTGTTTTAATGAAATTATTACATTACATAGTAGTCCCATTAGCTTATCTCTTTTATTCATTATTTCAATTTATTGACAATTTCAGGGTACAAATAGTTACGATAGACGCCAATGCACATCTGACAAATTGGTAATGCTAAGAACCGCGTACAGTATCGAATTCAGACTCTTGATTCTCTTCATTTATTTTACAAGCACTGCATTGACTACTTTAGGCAACATCACTGTCATAACAATATATCTATGGATGTATAATAATAAAAAAGCGTGCAACAAAATACATATAAAGCTACTTTTGTTGTTCGCTTTTGGTTTGCCAACTGTTAAAATAAATAAAGATTTTTGTTTTCAAAGAGAATATATATGTGAATAATTAGATCGGTCTTTCATAAATGCAATGCAGCTTTTCAACAAAACAATCAAATACATTTCATTGAAATGATGACATTCAATGACATAAAAGTTTTATTTATTTTTTTCATTACAAGAATTTTAAGTATCGCTTGAAACATTTTGTCGACACTTAAAGGGGTTTCCATAATACGACAAAATAAAGTCCAATGAAATTTTCTAACGTAATTATGAAAACTAATGAAACAATTCCAATTAAATTCTTGCACAATATTCGTAAAATTTCATTAGCATTGCGGAATATTTCATTAGAAGTGTGAAACAAATTTAACGAAATTATTTCATTGGATTTATGAAACGAAATTCTTTAAGTGTATATATTTAAAAACACACACATACACATACTGTTTAAACCTTTTTGGCTTTTCTGCAGAAAAACCCAGGGTCTTGGCAGGAATCTATCCTGCGGCTCTCCAGTACACTACGGGGGAAATTAAGGGTAATTTATTTTTATCCAAAGAAATGTATTATTCCGGCTTAAGTTTGTTTAATTTAATTTTACAATTATATCATTTTTTATTGATAAATAATTTTTCAAATCATGTAATAATTGCAAAAGAGCAAAGACCATTTTCTTGACTTTTATAGGGGTCGAACTAAACATCGATGTTTTCGCGATCAACTACAACCCCATCGTCAGACCTTTATACTCTAAGCTGCTACAGCCCCGACAGTCAAGCAAATAAATATCCAACGTTAAACCAATTTGCATTACTATACCTGGCTCTTGTCTCAATCAGCCACACTTGTGCTTTTATTTCTGAACCAAGTTTGAGAAAGATTGCTTCTCCAGTTCTTAGTGTTACATGTGTTTTTTATACATATTACACACAGCCTATCAAACATATTTTGAAATTTATTTTTCAAATTTATGTTCCTGATAAAGTCCATCCAAAATATTACACTTTGAATTATTTAGCACAAAATTGTTCAATGGGTTATATTGAGTAAAAAATAATGTCAACAAAATCTTGAGTGAAATGTTCGTTCATAAAGCGCAACCATAAGATTTATGATTTATGCAAATAATACCGGCATAAAAATAAAAAGAATAAAAGCTGAAATGAAATAATCGTTCATTGATTCATTGGTTCTTATATTTAAATACATTGAAATACATAATCAACCTTACACCAACTCAAGTATATTCACAAGCTAAGCAAGCATACTTATTTTTACTTAGGTATTTGAGTATTTGCCAGTGTAAACAACGAATGATGTCAGTCAATACCTTAAGTATATGAAACTAAAAGCACTTGTCTTAAAGGATCAAATTTCATCCCCATCAATAGAAATGCAAAAAATAAAAATATTAAATACTCCTTATAATTCCTATGCCGCATGACTTATTCCATCGTATTGAGCTGTATATTATGGCCTACTTTAGAAGTTATCATTAGTTATAATTGACGATACAAGTAAAAAGACGGCAATAAAAATATGTGCAAGTATTTCTTGTTTGAAAAATCCGTGCTTAAGCTTTTCATTTTATTATTCCTGTGCTGTATTGATGAAGGTTAAGTTTCATTATTTACGCTGAATAATACTTTTTTCCGACGGCAAAAAAAGCTAACAGAAATCTTAACCTCCTGCATTTTGCGATTGAAAAGAAATTAAATCACCAGCTTAAGTCTTGTTTTTTTCTTTCTTTTTTTTCATCTCATATATTTTGCACTTATACAGCATAGAATGTCAATCGTGATATCATCAATACCTTTTATTCCAAGTTTCTGTTAGTATTTATTGTACCAATTTCAAATACTTACTTGTATTTAAATCAAACCGAAAGCTATTAGCTTGTATTAACAACTGATTCACTCTAGCTGACTGGCTGTCTGGTAGTTTGGTTCATTGGCTGATTGACTGACTTGGCGGTATGAATATCATCGTATTATAATGATACTTGGTTTTTATATTTATTTGAATATCTTTGTTGTTTTCTTAAAATCGAATTTCTTAAATTCGAATTTCATCATCTCTTCCTTCCTACTTATATTGTGTTAAAACCCAACAATGTCTCCCACTATTGTAGATGTTGTGGTGAATGGCACAGGCTTATATATTTTAAAGGCAAAGAGGATTATATTAATCAAAGCTTTTGCAAAAGGATTTATATGTGTGTGGTATAAAGTTACGTACACTATAACAAATTTTAGGAAGAAAACAAAATATCTTTGGATACAAAAATTTCGTTAGCATTACAGCTTTATATCTAAAATATCTTTATAGGTTACTAAAAGCTTTTCTTTTTAAAAACTATGAAATAGCACAGGCTTAAAAATTTGAGCTTTTTGTTTTTTTTAATTCATAAAAAATTTTAAACTGCAAAAAGTTTAATTTTTAACTCTTGTTCTTAAGAAACGATGTCTTACAAACGAAATAAGCCACTTATCATGAAAATCGCAAAAAAAAAAACAAATGTTGATTTTATTCTCAATTAAATGAAGGAACTCAATTTCCATACAACAGTAAAATTGTAATTTGTGTGGGTAATTTTTGTTAATTAAGTTCCCTCACTTTATTGAAAAAAAAAAAACATTTGTCAATCAATTTTCATGATACATGGCTTATTTCGTTCGTAAGACATCTGTCCATAAGACCATATGTAAACATTTAGGTTTTTGCAGCTTTAGAATGTTTATAAGTTTTTGGAAAAATTAATTTTTAGCTTTTCTAAAAAAAACTATTTTCGATACTAATTTGTGAATGACTATGAAACTACTGTTTTGTTTACCTATCCATATATTATATAACAATGAGGTGTATGTTTGTTTGTTTGTTTGTGTGTTTGCAGATTTTTGTTATGGCATCACGCCTAAACGGCTAAGCCGATTTAAAATCAGAAACCTCCCCCTACGTATAACTCTGTTAATTGTCAACGGTTTTCCAAATTCTTTATTGGTTTAAAAGGGCTTGCATGCAGTTAGGTTCCATTATTTTGAATATATGACCACCGCTTCCTCCCATGTGCTTAACTCTGTCATTTGTGAACCAATTTTCAAAACTCTTCTTTTGTTTGTAGGGGTTTGCTTGCAGTTTCGTCCCATAATTTTTTTTCGAAAGTTGGTGGGGGGAAATGGTGGGGAGGGGGCATTTTGGTCCCCACGCATAACTCTGTCATATTCCAACCGTTTCTTAATTTTTTTTATTTGAAAGGGTTTACTTGCAGTTAGGTTCCACATTTTTTCAAAAATCGGTGGGGATTATGCCTCCCCCTCCTTAACTCTGCAATTCGTAAAACGATTTTCAAAAAAAAGTTTTTTTTGAAAGGTCTTGCTTACAATTTGGACCCATAGCTTTTTTCGAAAAAATTTGGGAGGGTAGAGGGCGAATTTTGGTCCCCCACGCATAACTCTGTCTCTTGTCAACCGATTTTTAAAGTTCTTTTTTGGTCTGAAAGGGTTTGCTTGCACTTAGGTTCCATAATTTTTTTCTAAAAACGTTGGAGACTATGCCCCCTCAGCCCATTGGTTAAATCTTTCATTTGTCAACCAATTTTTAAAATTCCTTTTTTTTTTGTTTGAAAGAGTTTGCTTGCCCCCTAACTTTTTTCGAAAATCAGTGGGGAAATTTGTCATATGTGAACCGATTTAGAAAATTATTTTTTTGTTTAAAATGGTTTGCTTAAAGTTTAGTCCCATAATTTTTTTCGAAAATCGATAGGGAAATTTGCTCCCGCCCCCATGTGTGAACGCTGCCATATGTGAACTGATTTCCAAATTTTTTTGTTTGTTTGAAATGCTTTGCCTGCAGTTTTATTCTGTAATATTTTTTTTCAAAATCGATGAGGAAATTTGCTCCCCCATGCTCAACTCTGTCATTTGTGAACCGATTTCCAAAGGATTTGCCTTAAGTTTAGTCGCATAATTTTTCTTTTCGAAAATCGGTGGGGATGTTTGCTGCCCCTCGAATTTCAAAACTATTTTTTTGTTTGAAAGGATTTGCTTGAAGTTTGGTCTCGTAGAAGTGGAAATGGTACGGAAAATTGGTAGCTCGATATATTGATTATCGCATAGCTATGCCATTTCTTGACCGATTTCAAAATTTTTTTATTTGAAACGACATCAAAGGTTTGATACTATAAAAAATTGCGGACGAACACACAATTTGTAGAAAGGCACATTATTTGACCTAACGCATAATTGCGTCCGTGTTGTGATCAGTTCAATGGGATCTTTGTATTAAAATGGATTTTTTTTTTTGGCAGAGCTATTTCGTCCATATTGCTAGACCAGATAGACGATAAATAACGCATTAAGGACTTTTCTCAAAATGTTTAAACTAGCTTTTTTCGACCCAGCGATGCACGGGCTGGGTCGAAAAAAGCTAGTTGATATTATGAAGTTTAGATTTTGCCAATTCTATGAAAACTAAGACTTTATGTCACTAGCTTTAAGTCTTTATTGGAAAGGTTAGTTTGTAATACATCAAATGAAAATAGTTTATCCAAAAATACAATTTTATTGTGCAAATATTTATAAAAAGCAAAGAAAATATTTCAGAGGTACAATGAAACACTTTCATTAAAAAACATTTTTAACCAAAACTATTTTACAAGCAATGAGTTCATGTTATTTTGAGAAAGCTGTTGGTTTAAGTTGTTGAGGCGTTGTCTACAAAGCAAATAATAAAAATGAAGAATCCGTACTCGACTCAAAATCAAAATATCAAAATATTTCTGATGCCAATTCTTGCAAAAAATACCACTAAAAAATAGGCGTGACACTCCAAAAATTTTTGATTATCATGTTGAACTCCTACGAGAACTGATTGTGTGTGCAAAGTTTTATAAGAATCGGTCAAGTAGAAGTAGATAAAATGAAAATTTACTTTACATGTACGTGGCACTGAACCCTTTTCTAGCCATATTGTAACGATAAATAAACGTATATGCAAAGTTTTAGAAGAATCGGCTTAGCAGACGTGGACTGCCCACTTTTTTAATCATGATGTAGTATTCAAACCGCAGTTTTATCTGTGCGCTAAGTTTCATAAGAATCGGTTGAGTAGAAGTAGTTGAAAGGGGCGTGACCCTAGCCACTTTTCAACGGCACTAATCTGAATCTGAATTTTAATTAAATAAAGAAAAGTCCGAAACATACATAAAAAATAGATGTCAAATTGACAACCCTTCTCCTTTTTCGAAGTCGGCTAAAAATAAAATTGTTGAGAAATTGCTTTGGAGTTATTTGACCTCAATTGTTCGACTAAATTTTTACTGCAAATTGAACATTTTTGTTTGATCAAATATTATTTGACTTCAATTTTCTGATTATTTGAGCAAACATTATTCGACTCTAGATCCTACTTTTCTTAAAGCTTTTGCTGTTCAAATACAATCTTTTAAATTTTCTTATGCTCTTAAAGCCGTAAAATGTTCTTTTCAAAAAGGTTTGGAAAACAAAAGGTAATTATCAGGGAAACCGCAAATAAACAATTGCAAGTATTTTCCTGTGGGATGGATATAGGCACAAATAAGATATTTATACGTTTTAGAACTTTTAATAATTTTGACATCGATTTTTTAGTGCATATTTTTGCATATTTTACCCCTTACAGCATGTTTTTGCATATTTTACACTTAGTCGCATATTTAGGGCATTTTTTTAAATATTTTGTGGCATATTTTCCTACATATTTTGGTTTTTTAATATTTAATATGCATATTTACAAAAAAAACCTGGTTTTGCCATCGAAAATTTTGAAATTTTTCCACATATAAACATTTTTCTTTGAAAATTTAAAATTTTCTCTAATGCATTTTCTTACCTTACAAATTTTCCTCATTCCACTGATTTATTCCCAGTTTATTCACAGCTTTAAAAATTTTCAATTATGTAGTTTTGAGGATTTTTTGAGCAATTTAAATTTTGTTGAGATTTTGGCTTATTTGTACTTCATAGAAAAATAGCAGGACGATAAAAGTCGCGTTTGCGATTATTTAAGCTATTTATGCAATTTTGCTGCTTTTCCCCTAATAGGAGCCACAAAAAATATGTCTTGGTGCCTAACATTTTCTATTCGGACCGATGAAAGGCCAGACTGCCATTGTTAAATCGACTCCCGTACCCATAAGCAACCAGAATATGTAGGCGGCATGCAATATCGTCCAATTCCAATTTCTATGCTGAAGAGGAAATAATGACCATAAAAAAATGCAAATAAAGTTCATGCAAATAGTATGATTAACTGCATAACCGGACTTTGTACTAGATTAATTATTTTCTTTCTGGTTATGTCGAATAGTACCTTCGCACATTTCAGATTTTTTACTAGAGGGAATACCTTTACTCTGTGAAGCCGCTATTCGACATTCCCATAGACATTATTTCCTTTTTGAAGCAGAAATAATGTCCGTGCGCGTTATCATCTTGTGTTATTGCATGCCACCAATATATGTACAACATAATTCGTCGTATCAGAAATGAATATCATATATATTATGATCGAAATAATAAAGTTTTAAGAGCATATTTTTTTACATTTTGAGCATATTTTTTAGTTTTTACTGCATATTTAATGTGCATAAAACACATTTTTCAGGACATACTTCCGGTTTCTGTGGTAGTTATTATAAATTTTCAAAGCCAAATTATTTATTTGCAAATCTCTTTATAAATCATGTCCTACATATGTACGCACGTTTCTATAAGTGAATCCTTTAGCTTTTTAACAGATTTTTAAGCCACTTGAGGACAAATTATTTTTTAAACTACTTGACTTTTAAATATTTTTCTTTTTTGGAAAAAAGTTAAAAAATCTCTTTGTTTGTATTAGAAATTAAAATGTACATACCCAGCAAATATTTTTTGTCGATTTCGGTCCGAAGATGGCCAGCGAGTCTGCACAAGATGCCGAAGTCGGTCAGAAGACGTACCGAAAATCATGTCAGTGGTTGCTAAAAAAAACTGGAGCACTTTGTCTAAAAACTGTGCCCTAATGTGTAAAAGAATTCTTAACAAATTCTGACGTATTTTCTAGGGAAATTCTAAACAAAACATTAGAAAATGTGCCGATTTATCTGATACTTTTTGCATCCTGTCGGAGAAAAGTCGGAGCTAAAATTAGAAAATTATCAGAAATGTCTTTTAAAATTCTCCACTAATTGCTATGCTAATTATGGCAGCTCATCAGAAAACATTCACCCATATTTTATAAGTTCAAAAACTTAAATATTTGTGCACATTCTCTCAAGCGAAAACTGAGAATTTTTACGAAAACTAAAATCAAACAATGTGCAGAAATAACTGCTAAAAGTCGTAAGAGGTAGATCAGAACATGTGCAGACTATTCTCATAAATGTCTTAAAGGAAATGAAATTGCCTTCGGATAATGTTCAGACTATTCTGCCATTAATTGGATAATATTTCAGAAAATGTGCAGAAAAGCCGTACCAGAAAACTACCTACTAGTCTGCTAAATGTCTGAGGAAACTTTATACACCTCGGTTGATTGTCTTTTAAAGTCGCGGATTTTTTCTGACGTTATATATGTCCACAAAAAATGTTTCCTGGGGAGTTATTTAAAAATTACTATAACAAACATGTTAGTTTACTTGCATGAGTACGATTAAATGTACTGTTTTATTGACATTTTAATCTTTTTTTTGCTGCTACTACTGCACCACTACTACTTTAGCTTCATATTATAAGAACAAACAATGGTATTGGTTTTGAAGTTGTTTAATTTATTTTTTTTTTTTTGTTAAACCCATATCCTTAAATCAACCAAATGCATTTTTATGCAGATGTCAAATGTACAATAACAAAAGAAAACCAAAAGGGATAAAAACCCAGTGCTCTATCAAACAGGCATAGCTGAGGAGCAGGGTTAAATATATTTCTAACAAATCTTATTGTGGCTTTTAATATACATTGTAATGTTCTCTCTCCACCACTAACAGAGTTTTCAAGCTTAAAGTCAAACATATACTCTCATGTTCTGAAGAAAAAATAATAATAATAAAATTATGGTATGTGTATGCTTGCAACCAAGGACTTTTGAATTGTATGAGTTTTTTCTTTTATTTGATTTAAAAATCATTTATATAATTTCATTGAGACTGAGACTATAGTGGCATGTATGAGCTAAGATATTTTCTTATTCAAAAATTACCCGTAATGCAAAAACAAACTTAATCCCTTCTTGTTTTTTACTTGAGCTCTTAAGCATATTTAACCCTAAAATAAAATATCTAAAAAACATGATGAGGTTTACTATTCAAATGTGATTTTTCTTTTTATTTTATCTTTAATGCATAAAAGATTTCAGTTTTAAGGCAATTTGTTTAAAATTTAAAATTTTTTTGCTGACAAAAATCGTTTTCTATTGGGCAACAAATCAGTGAGCGTTCACTAATTTCTACCGCTTTTTCTACAAATAAATAAACCACTTAGAATATTTATGTAATATACATTTTTGTAAAGCTAACAAACATAGTACCTTAAGTAGATATGTTAGTCGAATTTATCATCTCCACTTTTTGCTAACAATGGGGGGGCTAAAATCAAACAATATTTCAATATTTCAATATATTAAACATATCAAATATATGAAATATATTTCAATATATCAAACAATTTGAAAACGACTTTTACTAGTCTTACTACAAAGTCTTTGATCGGATAAAAAATTAGTGAGTTATAGTAAATCAAAATTAAAATCTAATGAAATTTTTAACCTGGTTAGCAACTGTTGGCAAAGCTAACTGTCATCACTTAGATCTAAAATAACCAATTAAAAAAATGAAGAATTCAAAGAAGTTGAAAAAATAAATGTTTAAAGATTACATCATCAATTACAATTAAAATAAATTATATTAGGAAAAAAATTATTTATGAACCTTTTTTAAGTGAATATTAAATTCTCAATTTTGAAAATTCATGAGGGAAGTAGCCATGTCCTTGTACAAATGAAACGAAATTTGCCACTAAGCTAAGAAATATTGTTCTATAATTTATTATTGACTATTAGTGCATTCTGATTATAAATACAGGTAAAATTTAGCTTTTGCGAAAAAGGATATGTGAGATGTAGTCATGTCTTTGCACCGAATGAAACAATATTTACGGAAGAGTTAAAACGAATAATTTTGGAAACATTTATTGGTTTTTAATCATAAATAAGGCAAAAACTTAGTTTTTGAGAAAAATGGAAGGTAGTCATATCCTTGCACCGAATGAAACATAATTTACCGCAAAACTAAGCCGGAAAGTATAAGAAACATTTAATAATTTTTAGTTCTTTCTATTCATAAATATAGCTAAAATTTTGTTTAAAAAAGGGATATATGGGACGTACTCATGTCCTTGCACCGAATGAAACATAATATAAAAACATTTATTAATTTTTAGTGAGTTCTAATCAAAAATATATTTAAAATTTAGTTTTTTGAAAAAAATTATATATGGGAGGTTGTCATGTCCTTGCACCGAATCAAACAAAATTTAGAGCAGAGCTTAGACGAATAATTTTAGAAACATTTATTAAGTTTTAGTGCATTATTATCAGAAATATAGATAAAATTTAGTGTTTGAGAAAAATGATATATGGGAGGTACTTATGTCCTTACTGCGAATGAAACAATATTAATACCAAAAAATAAATGTTTAAAGATTACATCATCAATTACAATTAAAATAAATTATATTAGGAAAAAAATTATTTATGAACCTTTTTTAAGTGAATATTAAATTCTCAATTTTGAAAATTCATGAGGGAAGTAGCCATGTCCTTGTACAAATGAAACAAAATTTGCCACTAAGCTAAGAAATATTGTTCTATAATTTATTATTGACTATTAGTGCATTCTGATTATAAATACAGGTAAAATTTAGCTTTTGCGAAAAAGGATATGTGAGATGTAGTCATGTCTTTGCACCGAATGAAACAATATTTACGGAAGAGTTAAAACGAATAATTTTGGAAACATTTATTGGTTTTTAATCATAAATAAGGCAAAAACTTAGTTTTTGAGAAAAATGGAAGGTAGTCATATCCTTGCACCGAATGAAACATAATTTACCGCAAAACTAAGCCGGAAAGTATAAGAAACATTTAATAATTTTTAGTTCTTTCTATTCATAAATATAGCTAAAATTTTGTTTAAAAAAGGGATATATGGGACGTACTCATGTCCTTGCACCGAATGAAACATAATATAAAAACATTTATTAATTTTTAGTGAGTTCTAATCAAAAATATATTTAAAATTTAGTTTTTTGAAAAAAATTATATATGGGAGGTTGTCATGTCCTTGCACCGAATCAAACAAAATTTAGAGCAGAGCTTAGACGAATAATTTTAGAAACATTTATTAAGTTTTAGTGCATTATTATCAGAAATATAGATAAAATTTAGTGTTTGAGAAAAATGATATATGGGAGGTACTTATGTCCTTACTGCGAATGAGCCAATATTAATACCATAGCTAAAACGCATAGTTTTAGAAACATTAACAATTTTTAGTCCATTGTAATCATAAATATGTGTAGCTAAAATTTAGCTTTTGGGAAAAAATATATTAGTGGTGCGCATGTCCTTGCGGCGAATGACACACAATTTTAGAACCATTTAATAGTTTTCATGGCATTTTAGTCATAATTATAGCTAAAATCTAATTTTTGATAAAAAGGATATATGGAAGGTAGAGTCATATCCTTGCACCGAATGAAAGAAAATTTTAAGACGTATAATTTTAAAACATTAATTAATTTTTAGAGCATTATAATAACAAATTTAGGAAATGTATAGTTTTTTAGAAAAATTATATATAGGAGGTGGTAGTCTGTCCTTGCACCAAATGAAACAAAATTTACAACAAAGGTAAAACGCATAAGTTTTTAATATTTATTAATTTTTAGTGCATACTAATTATAAATGCAGCTAAAATTATGTTTTTTAAAAAAAGGAATCAATCAAAACTTACAGCAGAGCTAAGATGCGTAATTCTCGAAATAATTATTAATTTTAGTGCATTCTAATCGTAAATACAGAAAAAATTTTGTTTGTGAGAAACAGGATATATGTCATGTCCTTGCTCCGAATGAAACAAGATTTATAGCATAGTTAAACTCATAAGTTTAGAAATATTTAATACATTTTAGTGCATTCTAATTATTATTATAGCTAAAATTTAGTGTTTTGAAAAAAAGGATTTATGGGAGGTAGTCATGCCCTTGTACTGAATGAATAATAATTACAACAGTGCTAATACGCATAATTTTTTTAATATTTATTAATTTTTAGTGAATTCTAATCATAAATGCAGCTAAAATTTTGTTTTGGAGAAAAATGATATATGAGAGGTAGCCATGTCCTTGCACTGAATAAAACAAAAATTTCAACAGAGCTAAAGCGCAAGATTGTTTAGAATTTTATTAAATTTAAAAATAGTTTTTTGGGAAAAAGGATATATGTGAGGCAGTAATGTCCTTCCGCTGAATGAAACTAAATTTACAACAAAGATAAAACGTATAATTTTAGAAATATTTATTAATTATTAGTGCATTCTAATCATAAATGCAACAAAAATTTTTGTTATAAAAAGGATGCATAAGAGGTAGGTTAGTCATGTCCTTGCTTCGAATGAAATTTACAATAGCGCTAAGATGCAAAATTTTAGAGACAGATGCCACATTCTGATAATAAATGTAGCTAAAAATTTAAAATTTAGCATGTATGAGATGTACGAATGTCCTTGCAACGATTTTTCTCAAATTTGAATTTTATTTAGTTTAGTCATTAAGTATAAATATACAGCATTTCGTTGTTGTTATTATTATATGAAATTGTATCTTTATATGAAACCTACTTTAGCTTTTCGGATTTACTATGTGAGGACAAAAGGACTATGCGTCGTTGTCTGATGTTAATGCTCGCTTTTTTTGGTCCTTTCAGATAACTTTGTTATCTATTTGTTTTGTTTTCGACATTTTTCTGCTTTTCCTCAAACTAATCCATGGAACTATTTTAGTGTCTAGAATATATTCAATTGAGGTTTATAATCTAAATTTTGAATTTGTCAATTTCTACACAATAATTGTAAGATATTTTCATGAGGTATCAAATAGTGGCGCCCTATAAGTCCAGAAGATTAATAAATTCTTTAAAGAGCTACACACAGTGTATCAGGACTTAGTGCCATACCATGCATGCTCTGAATTTAAGCGTATTTTTTACCTTTCTAAGCACTTTTTTAAGCTTTCTAATAATTCCTAAATTCTCTTTATATTAAAGGTTAGTGTCCCACTTCTTTGGCCCACTATTCGCTTTACTTGTAAATACCAATAAGTATCTAGAATATTAAGTACAAAGTACAAAGCTTTAATTTCTTTTAAGACGGTTACACTTACATTTGCTGTACATATTTTATTTTTGTCTTTATTTTTCTTAACAAGAAAATCCATTAAATATGATTAAATAGGAAAAATTAAAAAAGATCGTTTTAGTTATTTGTAGGCAGTAAACATACAATGTTAATTTGTTTGTCTGAAATTCATACGCTAAAAAACAATAGTATATTAGTAAAATGAACATACAAAAATGAAATAAATATTAAATAGGATTAAAAATAATAACCAATGTTTAAAGACGAGGTCACCTCCACTACTACTTATTCACATTTAGATTCAATATAAAACCAATATGAAAAACAACACCTTTAGTGAGCTAAAACCAAACACTATTGTTGTGCAAAAGTTAAAAATACTTAATCTTGTTTTTTACTTAACGTTTTTTAATGGTTTTATTTCTTCTGCTAAAATATTTTCTACAACGATAAAATAATCTATAATTGTTGCAAGTGACTAAAGACCCACTATAGAGATTTCTTTTTCCATCTTCTATAGTTTCCTGTATGATGTGTGTATGCGTGTAGCTCAAAAATTCTGAATCATTTGTTTTAAGGCCAACATGCGAAATTGTCAAATATTGTTTTTAAGCTGCTAACAACTTTTACGAATTTCTTTCTTAATTTACAATAAAGCCTTAATTATCCTTATGAACAATATAACAAAATGTTGCATATTTTAAGGATTTTCATTATAAAAGTTGACTCTAAGCTTGTGTTTTAAAATGCAGTATTTATATTGTCTTAAGGTTTCAGAAATTAAATACAATTTGCTTACTATCAAAAATAGTACACTGAAAGGAAAACGGTTTGTAATGGGAATGAAACTATTACGTTAACCCCTTACATTAGTACAATGAAAAACATTATTAATGGCATGAAACATTGCATATCAGGAATGAAAAATTACATAAACGGTATGAAACTTTTTTCAGGCACATTTTTACATTTTGTGTTGTCATTAATAATAAGAAATTTTTTTATTCGGAAAATGAAAAAGTAAAATATAAAAATATAATTGAAGTTCAAATACAGATCGCATAATATTATTTTTCTTTTATATTGATTTTATACTATTGATTTTCAATGGTGTCATAACTGAAGCATTAAAGGTGTTGGCTTACATACATGAGATCAAGGGTTCAAGACTAACATTTACAAAATTATTTATAGGAAATAAATTAAAGTAAGTAATTTTCAAGTGTATATTAAATTAAGTCTCTGGCAAGATTAAATAAATATAAAAAGCCGCCTGGTGGCGCTTGGTTATGTACATATATGACCGAAAAAGTTTCATTATAATTATGAAAATTTTATACTTAATGAAGAAATTTTCATGCCAGGAATGAAACGTTACGTTGGTTGACAAACAATGACAAAATCATTGCTGTAACGTAAAAAAATCATTATATGAAAGTTTTCCTCTCAGTGTAGGCGCAAAGCTTTACATGTACATAAATTCTACCACGTAAACAAAACTATTGCTAATAAAAAGGTTCGGAGCTCGATAAGAACAACCCAGCGATAAAATGCAGGAGTAAAGAGGCCTTCCAGAAGACCTATTTAAAAGAAACCAGGGCTTCCACTATCCTTCCATAGTTGCTTCGAAATGTAAGGATTCTTAAATGCCTCTTCTGGAATGGATCTTTAAAGGGTTTCTACAGCATGGCTGACAAAAGTCCTTGTAAAAAAGGCTATTTTAAAGGCTTTCTATAGAAAGCCATACACCTGTACTATAGGAACCGCTGGCTCCAGAGATGACCTGCCCTGCAGAGAACTACATTGATGATAAGGCATACTCTATTCCTACACGGAATAGATATGCTGGTGCCACTTTCTTTAACTCAACCCGCACTGGTCAATGAACGGTACCGGCAGCGGTTGATATTGATAAATACTATGCTGTAAACGCACAGTAAGCTACGATGTCAGCTTATATCTTAAGCGAGAGCTCTCCGATTAAACAGCCTATGACACGCTTATGTTAAATCTAAGTGGGAAAATAAGCCAAAGCGTCACCGCTACCAGCTACTAAGTATTGCTTACATCAGCGATTTTGTAATGAGTATTGTTACCACTGGGTAACTAAGCATTAATTGCCCGAGTATGTTACTTCTCTTAAAACAAAAAAAAACCCAAAGTTTTTGGCTTTAATCGAACCAGCGACCTCTGTACTAATAGACTAGCATAACTACAGCGGCATCTAATTTCAAGGCTGAATCTGTGACCAGTTGTTGGTGAGGTCTCCATCGTGCCAAAAATGCTAGTAGGAGTTATTGGTTTATTGGATGATGCTCAGTCAGTGCTAGCGGCCGGTTGAACTCCATGCAACCAAATATGCCTCTTTGTGCTGTAGCTTATGTAACGGTAGCCACAACAAGTAATGACTTATGGTCGGGTGCATAGCTGTGGTCTGCCTTTGTTGTGTTTTTCTGTCTTGCTGGTATTCCTAGAAAAAGTTTTATTCATGGCGGGTGGTCCGTGTACTATAAGTTAAACAGAGGTGGTGGTGAACGCTCAATTTCACACAGTGTTAAGAGCATCGTCAGGGTATGCCTAAAGGCAGATGCTGTCGTTAATCTTTAAAATGCCTGTCTTGTGATCTAAGACCCCTGCGTCGCACTGTGGACCATTTTTTTAGAAGGCGGCCAAAAATATATATATTTTTTATAGTTAACAAAAGTAAACACAAATGAACATCAGGAGCCAAAAAATTATAGCTATATTTCAACTGTAGCGCAGCGAACAGGTATTATAATAACATTAAAAATTTCTTCGTAATTTTAATTTTTAAGAGATTTTAAAGCAAAATAAATTTTGTATAATTACACAGCGCAACAAAATGATGATTTTTAAAAATTTTCTGATATAAAAATAGGATATTGTTATGTACGAGTATTTTCATATGCTGATGACGATGGCGTCATTATTTTTTTTCTAGCAGCTCTAGGCTTAGAGATATAATGATAGATAATATTTGAATAATTTACACAATTTTTCGTATTATAGGCTTAATATTTCGCAAACTGCCTTTCAAACCTTAAAATACTTTCTGCATTATTATTCTACAGAAATTTTTTTCATTTGAGCAGAGTCGCATTTGTGATGATGTTGGCAAGGATGTTGAAAATCGTTTGTATTTAGTTCAGTCCTTAAAACAATTTTTTGTTGTAATCTAGCATCTCTTATTTTTGAGATGTTGTTCATTAAAAATAAACTGCTCTAAATTTTCTTTTCTAAAAAAATGGTTTTTATGTCACATTTGACAATTTTCTAGTCATATCGTAAAACTATCCAGAGTGTATTTGTGTTGTTGTAGTATATTTCATAGTGCAACAGGAAAAAGTAGCATCAATAATTTCAGCACAGTATGAAAGAAAGTATACCAAAAGAAAATCCCCAAGGGGTTTGGTAAAGTTGGTTCGAAAAAAAAGTTATGGCTTCTTGAAGTTTGTAATTTCTTTTATAAAAAAATTTATTTTATAAAAAATTTTAAGCAAAATACACCTGCGGAAAATTTGGTGACAAATGATCCAAAAGTACTTGTCCTATCAGAAAATGAGACTGGTACCAAAAATAAGGAGTAGTGAATGGTGAAAAAAGACATATTGTGTAAATGGTCACATATTAACCATTTTCAGTCAATTTAGTTGGTACTCCGGCTAGTATTGTAGTAAACGGTACTGAACAAATTCGATGCACCTGGATCTAAGGCCTATAACATAGTATCTATATAATATTAATTGTCTCCCTTCAATTAGATTGCCATGACCCTCAGGAACCTGTGCCGTAAATATATTCCGATATTAACTCCAGCTTAACTGGTACTTATAACCGCTGTGGTGGAGTGGGTAGTGTACTAGCCTGTCATGCCGGAGGCTGTCTGTTCGAATCCTATCAAAGACACCGCTTAAAAATAATATACAATTTCTACTTGGATTTGTAACAATAAAAAAATTAATTCATCGATAATTACAGCTGAATTTTGAAATATTATTTATATATAATCTATATTATTCTACACCGATTAGGACTCCATAAGATAGTTCAGGGACAAGTTACAAGGTGCATACAAAGTATCAATTAACCCCATCCTAGGCCATCCCCATGTAAAAGTGGCTGGTCCGCTTCATAGAATGTGTTAGAACTCGGACTGGTCCCTACCACCTGGTCACGTGACTTGTTTTGTGTCAGTTCCATTTACCGCAGGGACATTTCAAACTCATTTTAAATTTTATGAATATGGTGGTAAACATTTTAATTTAACTTTATTTAAATAATAACCTTAAAATTTTTGTATATGTTGTATTTTGTCAACAAAAAAGGGCTTTGCATAAAATCAAAGAAAATAAAAATTTTTATTTATTTTAATAAATTTTTTTTGAGTGCATCTCTTTAATCAAAAAATTTAATTTTGTAAAAAAAACAAAATAGGAGGCCAAAAAAACCAAAAAAAAAAATTTTCTTATTATTATCTCATAGTAAAAAAAACTTAAAAGAAATGACAAAATTTTAGTAGCCATAACTTTTTTCGAACCAACTTGGCCAAACCCCTTGGCAGTTATATAAAATTTTTAACAAAAGGAAAATTTAAACAAGATTTTTGTTGAAAAAATTATCAATATCTCGATAAGCAGATGCGCTAGAAAAAAGCTAATATTATTTTCGTAATCAGCGGACGGAAATACATCAGGATCAGTTATACGGAAAATTTGCAACAAACATTTTTAAGGACTAAGCCAAAACAACAAATTAAAACGATTTTTGTGAAGATTAATAGCTCAGAAAGTATTTTAAGGTTTGGAGGACCGTTCGTGGAATATTAAGCGAATTATACAAGAAGTTTTGTAAAAATTTCAAATGTTAAATGTCACTATATCTTTATAATTACAGCTGCAAGAATAAACTAATTATGTCATCGTAACTAGAACTTTAATTATATTAAAACTTATGAAGTATGGACAATTTTGAAGTTTTGCCCTGTGTTATATATGGTATTGTGCTAGAGAAATAAAGCCTTTGTCTCTTGTAAATTAAAAAAAAAACATTTAAAGGTTTAAATTGGCTGAAAATATCCTACTTAATAGAGCATAGCTACTTCCCGTCAACACACATAAAATAATCTTGCACTTTTTAGTAGTCCATACCCTCCTATACACCATGGTATATCCGCTAGGCTCCGCCCATGTGAGATATTTTGTCCAACATTTCTGAATACAACTCACTAGCTCATCAATATTATAAGGTAGAGAGCTAGCTATAACAAGTAGTTTTTGTTGAGAAAATAATGTAAAATATATGAAAACGCTCACTTTTCATCTGGAGGGACCAGGGTGACAATTATTTTTACGGTTCAATTCCATTATACACTAAAAGAATTTTGCTTCATAAAACCAATGAAACAATTTCATTAGGTTAGGTTAGGAGGGCAGTTACGATTGAAGAAGTGACTCACTTGGGTCCCTTGATTCGGTCCCTTTGTGATACCCTAGAGCAGACAGAGCGTAGAAATTACGATCGCCCTGCCGCCGTGTCAAACCATCCCGATTGAACTAAGTACGAGGATAGCCTGACTAGCCCTACATTAGCCAGACTGTCTAGGCCTGGAAATATGTTAGCGCCCAAGATTCTCGTTCTTAAGCTGTCTAAAGCCGGATACTGACACAAAAGATGAAGAACTGTCACCTCCTCTTCCTCATCATTACAACTTCTGCAGTAGTCGTTATGATTTAGACCCATCCTTCTGGCGTGGGTCCCAATATTCCAGTGCCCTGTGAGCACTGTTACTAATAGTTTCGTTTTACCTTTACCGAGCCTGAGCAGATTTTTTTTAGATTTTTTTAATTAATCCAATAACCATTTCACAAATCCAATAAAAATTTCTTTAATATTGTGAAAGAGTTTCATTTCAAAATTATTAGTTTTAGTTACTAATCCAATGACAATTTGAAGAATCAATGAAAATTTCATTGATATTTTAAAAGAATTTTTTTTTGTTAAGATGTAGCTGTGAATCTCTTTTTGGATTCAGAACAAGTTTGTTAATTTCTTAATACTGAAGTATATTAACTTAGGTTTCTTATGAGTAAAACAATGTGTCTGTAAATAATGACCAAAATCAAAAAAGCTTGTCGTGAGTAGAACAAAAAATCAGAAAATGGGAATAAAGACTAATAAACCAATGGCAACACTGGGAAAGTGCAGTTTAATATCAACTTAAAAGTGATTAGATTCTTGTATTAAATTTTCACGAAAAAGTTGTATATATAAGAATTGAAATCACATTCAACACAGCCACCTGACAAGTGGTGTTAAGCAAATAAGACGTGAGCTCTGACGATGGAAGTGTAGCGGTCTCCGAAAATGTCGCTACTCTGTTCTGCTGTGTATGATGAAAAATTAAGTTTATGTTAATTTTTCCCTTGTTCCTTGGCATATTAATCATGCCCAATTCTTTCTGAATTAAACGTTACGAACCTTAGCCTAATAACCAATGTGGATTAACGTAAATAATGAGTTTTATTACACTTTGCTGGGATACCCAGCCAATGTTAAAAATTGATTACACTACATTCATAAGTAATACAGACCAGTTGCTAACCAAAACTTCTTGTACTTAGTTTAAGTTCTTAAAATTTATTTATGTATCTCTGGTTAAGTTGGTAAGGAAACTAACTTATTTAACAACTAACCAACTAATTATAAGCCAAGCCAAACTACAAATTTACATAATACACTTACAAATATTCTTAAATAAGTCTGCCTGCTTGTATATTATGTCTCTTAACATATTACTAAAGTAAACTAAATAAGAAAAATAAGTAGCTTAAAATTCTATATTAGGTAAAAACATTTTACATTATTCATGCATTGTGTCTTGTTTAAAATATAAAAGGGATGAAACAATAATAATAATAATATTAATAAGAAGAAATATTATAAAGATTAAATGTTATATTATTTACTATACAATTTATAAATTTTAATTCGGTATTAACTGCTACACATTTCTTGAGGAATTATTAACTTTAATTGGATTTTAAAAGTTATAATGATATCTGTAAATAAAATAATTTTTGGAAGAAAAACAGTTAATGCATTTTAGAAAATTCAAAAAATATGCAGTAATGGATCAATGCCACCATTGTCAAAATGTTCTGAAACGTATTTGTGTCCAGTTTTTTTCACGCGACAAAAAAGTCATTTTAAAATTGTGTATATCTAAATTTTAATGCTACTCACTTTTATGACACGTCCCAAAATTAAGCCTTCTTTTTCTTTTTCAAATTAAAAATTTTTTAGACTGCGCCGATCGCAATGCAAACAAACAAAATTTGCAATAAACCCCCTAGAATAAAAGGAATATCAATTAAGTTTCTACAGCTGTACAAAAATTTTTTTGCCACGCCGCAAAGTAGAGTACTTTTAATATTTTATATATTGCGCCACCATTTAAAGCCCAATTTCATCCTATCGCATATCGTTGCTTATGTTTTAAATGTGGCCTAAATTTTGCCTCTGCTGATTTTTGAATCCGAAATCAGATTCTGGGCACCACTTATTCCATTCTGGATCCTTCCCTCCTAATGTCCAATTTTTTGCACATGGAGGAAAAGCCCTTCTAAAGCTTTATCGTAAAGAAAAATTGGGATCGAATCAGTCTAAAATAAATTGTATGTGAAAAAGTAAAAAAAGGCTTAATTTTGGGGTGTGGCATAAAAGTGAGTATATTAAAAGCAAGATATCCAAAGTTTTAGAAACGCTTTCTTGTCTCGTGCAAAAAATGGATATTAGGCAGGATATCAAAAATCACTATTTATTGTCGGTCTTTTTCTCTCACTACTAATAGGTGAAGCCATGAAAAAATTATTGTTTTTTTATATTCTTGGTCTAAAATTGCACTTCTATTTAATTATTTATTTTTTTATTGACTGAGCTAAGATTTGTTGTTATGGAAGGTCAATTTCTAAGCCCTCAGCAACCGATTGAAGCCGGAGCTACTTAAGGCAGCATCCTCGGCCATGTATTATATCTGATATATGCCTCTGACTTGCCGGTAAGCAGTAACATAAACATATCAACATTCGCTGATGATACAGCTTTTCTAAGTGCTTACAAAAGCCATCAAGAATCTTCCCGCAATCTGCAAAAGTATATACTTCAGTTGGACCAATGGCTAAAAAAATGGCGAATTAAAATTAATGAACAAAAATGTCTACACATTACCTTTACATTATGTAGAGAAACCTGCCAACCTGTACAAATAAATAAACAAACTATACCTCAACACACTGAAGTAAAATATCTCGGTGTTCATCTTGATTGTCGTCTAACATGGAAGTCCCACACAAATGCAAAGGTGACCCAAATGAAATTAAAAGCAGCTCAAATGAATTGGCTTATTGGAAAGAACTCTACTCTGAGCCTAGATTGTAAACTTTTTCTATACAACTCCATTCTAAAATCAATATGGTCCTACGGTATCCAGTTATGGGGCACTTCCTCGGCATCAAATGTAAAAAAATTCAAAGGCGACAAAATAAAATACTACGTACGATTACAATAGCCCCATTGTATGTCAGAGACAAGCGAATTCATAACGATTTAGATGCGCCGCTGGTTAAGACAATGTTTTCTAAACACGTGACAAGATACATCGAAAAACTCGAGTTGCACACAAATCCCCTAGCCCGAAACATCATTAGCTTTAGAGGCCACACCCGGCTGAGAAGGAGGGACACTCTTGCTCTCAGCCGAACACGAGAGACGTAGACAACCAAAGAACCAACCGCTGAAACAAATATTTTTGTCTGGCATTCAAATGGACTTCAAAATTTAAAATTTTTAGAGTTAATATTTGATTACTTATTGTTAGTTCAATTTTATTGAAGATACAATAAATAAATTTAAACGTTTAAAAAAATTAAATTTTTTTTATTAAAAAAATATATTGGACTTATCATATTTTACTTTAAGCTCTTTTCTATTACAGTCAAATAAATTTCATTTCAAGGAAATATCCATCCATTTTGTTAAGTAATTCTTTAGCTGGTTGGAATTTGCCAACACAATATTTCAATTTAAATTTTCAAGTTTTCGTATGCATTTTTCCATTTTACAGCTTTTAATTAATAATAGTTTTTAATATATATTTGATGATCAACTTTTTTTTATTGTTATTTCTATAATAGCTTAAGGACTAGCTTTGGTTTTCTTTTAGAAAATTTTTGTCTTAAAAATAACAACAACAATTACCGTGTAATATAAACACACACACATGCTTAAATTTAGAAAGAAAAAATATTATTTAATATCCTTAAAATTTTCTTTCTTTTAAGCTGCTCAAGCATAAAATACCTTAATAACCCTGATTGTAAGTTTCTTAAGAACATATAAGATGTATTTGAATTTCTTTGTGTATGTTTCTTTATTTTTTACTGAAAATCTCACAAAATGACCAATTGTCGTAGCAATAGCATTAGAAAAGGAAAAAACAATCAACCCTTTTTTTGAGAGTTTGAGCAAGAGTGTGTTCGTTTTTTGCCTTACAAAAACTTGACCAGGCTATTTAAGCTCTAATCTTGTGCTCCAATTAAAAAGGTTAGTTTGTTGAAATTTCTCTGCAGCAAGGTTGTGGGCTTAAAGGAAGTAGTAGTGTTTTCAGTTTTTGGGGTTTTTATTGTTTAACAAGAATCCTTAAGTAAAATAAGTTCTTAAAACAACAATAATAAACTTCTTAAGAATGTTTTGAGCTTATAAAATGTTTGTCTTATAGCGAACTATTTATACACACACATATACAAACTACTGAAACCTTAAGGCTTGAAAAATACACAAACTTGCTCAAAAGTGTTTAGGTGTTAGTAAGAAATTTTTCAAATTTTTCTTTTGCCCGTGTTTGCGTGTGTGTCTGTGCTTGTGTGTTAATTTTCCGTATTATGGTTTTTAGGTAATTACAAAATTTTATTTTAATATGATTTTAAATTGTTTATTGTTTATTCAATCATTTTAATCTTAACTGGGCACTGGTTCACATACACACACTCAAGATACCATGTTTTTCCAATACACATACACACACTCATATGCATCATTGGCCATCTTAAATAAATCTTTTATATAAATTATTGTAGTTATTAAAATGTTATATTTTTAGTTTATTTATTTATTCATTGAGGAAATAAAAAGCCAGCAAGTTTATTACTTAATTTATATTTTAGGCTTAAGGGTAAAAATATTTTATTTTAATAAAGTTTTCCTTATCACTGAGTGACCACTAATAGATTATTAAAATGTTTCTGTAAGAAAATTTAAAGAGTTTAGAAAAAAGTAACATAAGTGGCTTTATAAACAAGTTAACATTTAAATATTATAAAGCATTAGATATATTGGTCTATAAATATCTAAATTAATCTGCATATTAAAATTAAATAAATTGCAAAAAATAAGAAAAGAAGCAAATATATTAGTTCGCAACAATGTATTGTTTTATCTTAAATTTATATAATCCTAAAACAAAAACTCCTTGGACTTTTGACAAAACAACTTAAGTATAAATAATTAAGTATAACACGAAATTTTTTAGTCGTTCTATATTGATGCTGATCGATATCAATATGCATATATCGATAATTTTTTGTACTTGCCCATCCCAAGGCCTTGGTACGTTTCCTTTCCTTTCTTTAAACTCAGTTGGTAACGTATGAGTAATTTTTATTTCATATCTGTTACTCATACGAATTCTGTCGCAAAGTGGTGTAAATTAAAACAATGGTAATAAGCAGGGCTCGGACTTTCATGCAACTAAAAATTGATTTTAAGCGCTTAACAAATGCACTTAAAAATTAAAAATATGCGCAATTAAAAACTCATCGAAATTATATATTATAAATTTTACGCAAAAATATAAATTTACTTACGAAGAAAGTACCAAAACTGAAATAATATGAAAATACTTTTTTAATTAATTGGGTCTATTATTTAATGCAACCGAACTTTAGTTGAGATGTCAGTCGGCAACTGAAAATTAATGGCTGCAAGAAAGGCACTAAATAGCAAATGCAATTGATAGCTGTCAGTTGCCAGTTGCCATCAGTATTATCATTTTCAGCCACTGACAACCCAACTGAGGCTCACTTACCATGCATAATCGGCCTATTAATATTTCTTTTACAAAATTGTGAAATATGCATTTGAAAATGTTTATAACTCCAAAAATATGCATTTATTGCCAAAATATGCAAAAATATGCACTTACCACGAAAATATGCAAACATATGCAACTACAAATTGATGACAAACTACTTAAAATTTGATGATTCGCATAGACAATTAGTCAATACCTCCTTATCTATCACATCTTTGCCTCTAAGTCCGAGCCTTGGTAGTAAGTATGGAACTTTTAAAGTACTTCTAAAGTACTGAAGTTAACATGGTTATAGAGGAGGATCTACGATTTTAGCGTCGTGTCTTGCGAAATCTGTAGCTGCACTTAGTGCGGCTTGTAACTTTCTTAAATACTGAACGATTTGCAAAATTTCAAACGCATTAGATTTTGTTAGACAAAATAAAAAAAATTTGCTCATTATTGCTTTTGTATCTTTTATAGTTTATTTTTCGTTTCCAATATTTGTACGTAATTGTTCTTCGAACTGAATAGGTTTAAGTCGAAAGTTATTATTTCGGCTTAAGTTCAATACTTGAATTAATGAAAATTCAAATTATTTTTAAGAGTGGAATATTAAAATATCTAATCAGACTAGCAAAACGTATTATTACCACTAATTTCGACAGCCGCTACACTGTCATCATCAGCGTATTTGTTCAGTTTTACTAAGTTTGATCGTTGATAGTAGTATTAAGGAAACATCAGCTATTTAACCAATTTTTATGATGAAATAGAATATGAGACCCTATGTTCGTTTTATCAATTTGGTGAGCATAACGTTTCACCTCTGACCATTTATTTCACTTTTCTAACTCTTAGTTTATTTTTGGTTTTGCTTGTGCGTAAGCTCCGCATACGATCAATTAAGCTGGTCATTTTTTTCTCGACTTTTTTTGGTTTTTTGTTTTATAGCTTTTAGTTTTTTACTAAGCATCTGATTTTAAATTTAAGCACACCATCTCATTGCTGATAAAATTCTTAGTAAAGACACCGAACAAAACTTTGAAATATCTTAATTTGCTAAGTCGTAAAACCGTCTAGTCTCGAACATTTTAAATTTAACTAGAATATCGTAAATGTTTCAAAAAAAAAGTGCTTTTATAACACTTTGCAACAAAATGAAAATTTTGTTGTGAACTTTGATCACCACTATATTTTTGTGATGTGCTAGGGTTAGGGTTGCCAGATTCAAATAGTACACTAGCTTGACATTTGACTAAAAACAGCTTGATTTTCAAAAGATAACTTGACACACTAAAATGTGTAAAGCAAAGCAAAACCCTCTCGCCAACAACAAACTATTTTCTAAGGCAGAAGAACATTTTCTTTTAAGAAAACTAAAAACTAACTCCTACTTAAGTGCTCCAAAAGTTCCTTTTATGGCATAAAATGGCAATAGTAAGGAAGCAAACTTATCAACAATAACAAACTTACTTCATAAAGTTGTTGTAAATGGTAGAAGAGCTAAACAAAGACCGCTTCTTACTAAGCCTAATCAAACCATACGACTAAAATTAGCAAAAGAATACGAAAATAAGAATTCTTCTTGTTAGAGAAACTTTATGTTTACAGGCGAAAGCCAATTTAATGTATTTGGGTCGGATGGTAAGCCCAAATTATGGAGGGGATAAAATTAGAAACAACGTTAGAACAACTTGAAATTGACAGCAAGGCATACAGGTGGTTCAGTGATGGTGTTGGGCTCATTTTCTGCAGCAGCACCAGGATATTTGCATTTTATTAATACAAATTATAAATCAATCATAATATGCACCATGTCATGGAAACAGTATGAACAATTTATGATATTATTGCAAAGAAAAAGACTAGGAGCACATGGATTCCAGCAAATCTGATCCAAAAAGGGTCACATTAGAATAAATACCAGATGTTTATATTAAAAGTCAGTCGTCTCTATTCCCAAGAGACTCAAAATGATTGCAAAAAACAAGATACTTAACACAAATTGATATTTTAAAGAATTGTTTTAAGTTGTAAACATTTCTCGTACTGGTACACTGGAATATTTTTTTTATAAAATTTTAGAAGTTATTTCTGTTTTTAGCTATGCATAAGCATTATTAAATCAAAAATATAACTCCAGCTTGATAAATTATATTTTCGCTTGTAACTTGACAACACCTAAAATATCTTGACAATTAAGCTCATTCAAGCCCATCTGGCAAGCCTAGCCTAGCGTCCACTAACTAAGAAAAACAGTAGAAATTTAAAATTACTCAGTCCGCAATGATGCAAAAATGAAAAATTTGGATTTATTAAAACTTTATAAAAAATCGAAAATGGCAAAAACTTACAATTTTTATTAAATGATCTAAAAATAAAATAAGCTTTATTTCATGACAATCGATAGATTAGCATTGATTTTTTTCCTACTAAATTGAAGTCACCTAATTTTTGCAAAAGTTGTGAATATTTACACTGTGCAACAAAACAATTTTTTTAATAAGAAGGTTCGAACAAGTGATTCTGGTAGAGGCCACAAAAAAATATATATATAATGCAAATAAAACAAATTATTTTATTTCATTTTTCCCGACGTTTCGTCAATTATTTGTTGACTTTATCAAGGGATGGGAAATCTATTTATTTGTTAAAAACATTTTATTAATATTGTTATCATTGCACGTTTTTTCACAATAATTAATGAAAATTAAAATAATAGTGTAAGTTTTATATTGAAAAAACGTGCAATGATAACAATATTAATAAAATGTTTTTAACAAATAAATAGATTTCCCATCCCTTAATAAAGTCAACAAATAATTGACGAAACGTCGGGAAAAATGAAATAAAATAATTTGTTTTATTTGCATTATGAATCTTTAGGCCTTATTAGCTCATTTCAAAATACACAAAATACAAATTTACATTGGCCATACAACAAAAATAATTATATATATACGTACTTATATCGGCGTTTTGAAAGTCTACGTCTGGTTTTTTAGGGGGAGTTAAATTCTTCTCTCCTCCTTTTGCGCTTAGTTATACTGACTTGTCGTAGAATATCTTGTAGGGCTTTCGTTTCAGGTGTCGGATGTATTCAACACTTTTTGCCCCTTATTTATGTAGCGGCCAAAAAGGGCCATGCTTCGAAGAACTACAGGGTTAATATATTCTACAAAAATGTTAACCGGGGTGTGTTACATAACAGCTCTGGGAACATTTTATACGTTAAACGTAAAGCCTACAAAATATGCTATGCCGAGTCAGTATAACTATGTGCAAAATGTGGGAAATGAAACTCCCCCAGAATGAGTCCCGGATGTTAGCTTTCAAAACGGCCTCTACAAGAATCAGTTCTTAGAACTTTGTTATTTAAAAATAATAATTTGATTGTACAGTGTATATATTCGGGAATATCTGTCAGTTTGTTGGTATGTTTGCACGCTATAGACCCTTAAGCCAGCGAGCCGATCTTGCTGATATTTTAGCAGTATATTACTTATGGTCTGGAAGGAACATTATGAATTGTTCGAGAGAAACTAATCAGAAAAGAATTACTGGACGTGGCACCTCCCATATATATATTTTTTTATATATGAAGCTAATGCAGCAAAAAATTTAAATTTTGTGTGAGTAAAGCTTTCTATAGCATTCGTTGTCGTTCAAAAACATGTCCGGATTGGTGGAGGAGGGTATGACACCTCCCACAAAGAGCAAATATTTACTTTGACATATGTTAAAAAGTAATATAGCGAGAGCCTTGAAATTTTGTAGGGATAACTCTGTCGATATTGTGCATTGTCTCTGGAAAAATTTTAAGAAATGGACAAGTGGGCTTAGCGCCTCTCATATAGAGCAAATATTTATCTTGAGATGTTTACAAAACTAATACCACCGCACTATAGGAAATTTTACCCTTTTTGTGGCCAAAATTAATTACAACCAAAAGGCAAGAATGATTTAAATACGAGTAGTTTTTTGGCAACGACGTCTGGAGGCATCCTTCTTAAGGCCCTTAAAATTTTGGATCACTTACTATCAACTATCAAGAACTAATTATAAAAGTTTTCTTTTTCTTTTCATCATAAAAGGAATATTGTATAGCGAAGCATATGTGTTTTAGCTAGTTATGAATAATATCAATATGTATCTATGGATTTTAATAAAATAAAGCTTATTTTATTTGGAATATAAGTGGCTTTACGATTTATTAATAAAAGTTTTAAGGTTTCGCCATTTTCGATTTTTCATATATATATTATTTACCATTGCGGTCTGAATAATTCCGAAACTATTGACTTTGTAAAAAACAGTATTGAAGCAGTTTTATTTTAAGTTCTTTGTGGTCTTTGTAATAAAATTGGAAAACAATTTTCTTCTTAACTCGACTTTTTGTAAAAATCAAGTAATTTCACTTTATTGTGAATAAAATCAGTATATATTTATTTTTTATTACGAATTTATTACATATTGTCATAATATTATTTTAAATAAATTTATTTGCTGATGGTCAAGCATTGGCTATATGTATTTCAGTGGTACCAAATCGTCAGTAGACTTTAACCATATTTTTGAACAGTTACAAACAATCTGTACATAAAATAAGAGGCTTCTAACTGTTAAAAAATATGGTTGAAGTCTACTCACGATTTTGTAAAGCACCAATGAAATGCATATAGACAATACGTAACTGTCAGCAAATAAATTTCATTTAGTTTTTAATATATTTTTATTTTTGGATTTTCTGCAGCTACACCCAGGCAGGAATCGAACCTGCTACCCCCGGTTAATAACGAGTGTTTTTTTTTTTTGCTATTATCTTTCTGGCAACACTAGTTTTGACAGCTCACGCACGTTTTGTATCTTGTGTCACTGTCAAACATCTTCAGTTTGGTCTATAATTTAATCATGAATCGTCTTACAAACGAACAACGCTTGCCAAATTTTTGGTGAATGGGCTCTTGAAAAGTTAGATGAAGATCCACTTTTTTATCGAAGAATTGTGTTCAGCGACGAGGCTCATTTCTGGTTGAATGGATACGTGAACAAGCAAAACTGCCGTATTTGGAGTGAAGAGCAGCCAGAAGCATTGCAAGAGCTACCAATGCATCCACAAAAAACAACCGTTTGGTGCGGATTTTGGGCTGGCGGCATCAATGGGCCGTATTTCTTCAAAGATGATGCGAATCACAACGTTACTGTGAATGGTGAGCGCTACCGTGCGATGATAACAAACTTTTTTCTGCCCAAAATGGAAGAGCTTGACTTGCATGACATGTGGTTTCAACAAGTCGGTGCCACATGCCACACAGCACGCGAAACAATGGACCAATTGAGAGCCGAGTTCGGTGAACAGTTTATTTCACGCTTGGGACCAGTCAATTGGCCGCCCAGATCATGCGATTTAACGCCTCTAGACTATTTTTTGTGGGGCTATGTTAAGGCTAATTTCTATAGCGACAAGCCCGCTTCGATTGACGCACTGGAAGCCAACATTGCCAACATTATTCGTGAGATACCGGCCGAAATGTTGGAAAGAGTATGCCAAAATTGGACTAAGCGGATGGACCATTTGAGGCGCAGCCGCGGCCAACATTTGCATGAAATAATCTTCAAACATTAAATTATATCGACCCAACTATCGATCCAAATAAATATTTCATGCATTTTTCTGAATTTTATGTGTTTTTTTTTTACTTTCCAATAGTTCTTATAAAATCACCCATTAGTTAAGGACACTAAACACTACACTACGTCGATACCGAATACATCGATTTTTTAATCCATCGGGTTTCATGAAATAAAGCTTATTTTATTTGTGTTATATGTGGCTTTATGGTCAATTAATAAAAATGGTAGCAATTTGCAATTTTCGATTTTTTATACATTTTTAAGATATAAAAATATTTAAATCTTCTAAATAAAATATATTTAAATTATGAGTTTCAGTCGAAATGTATGGGCTTATATCTAAAGAAATTCTGTTATATTGGCTTGAATTAAAAAATATTTTTATTTAGAGATGAATTCGATGCATGTAGACAAAGAAAAACTTTACTGCACGGAGGGTTGAACCGACTTGTTTCAATAGCTCCTACTATTCTCGTCAGAGTTCTTTACCGTGTACCCCTTTCGGCCAAAGTCGGTTTGCAGTCAAGTGTTGAATATCATTTACCTTTAATCAATTCATACTGTCACTCTTAGAGCTGTATTTCATTTCATTGTTATTTATATTCACTTTTCCCTCTTATGTCGTGTGTTAAGCTTCTTGTTATTTCTCTATTCTAGTATCATCGATAATTACAATTACTAGTGTGTGAATGTTTGTTTGTTTATTTTATTTGAATATGAACATCCTTTTGCAAAGTTCCTTTAGCGTTTGAAAATTAAGTTATGAGTTTTAGCCGAACTGCATGGATTTATAGCCAAAAAATTTACTTATTTTGCTTATGTTCGGTTAAAATTTAATATTTCAAGTAAACTATATTTTTATTTAGAGATAAATGTGAAGCATGTAGATACAGAAAAATTTGACGGGGCGGAGTGCTTAATAGCGGGCGCTATCGAAACATGTGAAATCAACACTCCGCGCAGTAAAAAGTTTTCTTTATCTACATGCTTAACATATATCTCTATCTCTAAATAAAAATATAATTTAATTGAAAAATTAAACTCAAACCGAACTCAAGCCAAAATTACTAAATTCTTTTGGATAAAATATATTTTTTATCATTGCGGTCTGAATAATTGCGAAACCATTGATTATATAAAAAAAATAATGCTAAAACGGCTTAAAGATAATGAATGCTTATTAATATGATTATTTCGAACGTATTTGCTTTGTGAATCTAAATTGAGTATTAGCCTAAGGTTCGTAACGTTATATTCAGAAAGAATTGGGCATGATTAATATTCCAAGGAACAAGGGAAAAATTAACATCAACTTAATTTTCTAACGTACACAGCAGAACAGACTAGGGCCACTTGCGGAAGCCGCTACACTTCCATCGTCAGTGCTGACGTGTATTTTGCTTATAACCACTTCTCAGGTGGCTCTGTTGAATGTGATTTTAGTTCTTATATATGCAACTTTTTCGTGAAAATTGAATACGAGAATTAAATCACTCTCAAGCTGATATTAACTCCATTTTCCTAGCGTTGCCATCGGTTTATTTTTCTTCATTCCCATGAATGCTATTTAGTGATCCTTTCAATAAAATTGCACAACCCCTTTTTAAGTTATGATTGTAAAAAATTTTGTTAGAAATGTAAATAGTATGTCTTGTGGGATAAAAGGCCATGCTTTAAGGATGTTTTCGGCGCATTTTTTTCATTTTTTAAAATTAGTAAAACAAATAAAATTTCGGGAAGAAAGTTCGGATGTTATTAAAAATATTAACTAGAAATTTTAATTTTTTCTTAAATATATACTATGAGCTCTAAATACCTTATTTAACGACGTGTTTAAAAAATTATTGATGTATGTTTTACCTATTTTTAGATATTGAAGTTGTAGTGTAATTAGCAGAGAAGACAAAAATACCAGAAAAAACATTTCCCTGTAAAATTTGATATGTGCGGTTTACGTTATTTTAGCGGTTAAGGCTCGATATATATTCAGTTTTTGCGTAAGGCGTTAATGCTCAATAGCATTGAGAAACATTGAGAAATAACACCATATGGTCTAATTTTTCAACTGATTGTGAAATAAAGCCATAAGGTCAGCCAATGGATTCATTGCACTCTACCATTTCAACTGCTACCTCAAAAGTTTGCACACATGTCTAACATGTGATATGATTTTCCACAACACTATAAATCATTTAATAAAAGCCTTTTTTCAGACACTTTCATAAATAAAACAAAAGCATATGTAGTTATGTTTGCATGCATAGTTGCGCTAATAAGCTTACCTCCGGTAATAATATTTATTAATTATTCCAATTATAAATCGCTTTTAAGCAATATTGTATTTTTTACATAAAATCTCCCTGGCTCTCCGAGAATTAAAGCCAAACATATATTTAGTGTTAATACGCGATTTTAGTGGCAGACAAGTAATGAAAATCCTCTACTACTAACTTCATACTAGAAAAAAATCTTTACTATTTATATTTAAAAACTGTGTGTTTTTTGGGCTAAATTTTGCAAGGATTTTTTTTTTATTAAAAATTTTAACAGTGCCTTGAGTGAAATAGGTGCTGCAAAATGCATTATTGTAATAAGATTTTCTCTCTACACATTAGTGGTGGTAAAACTAATTATTAAAAACTATCTGTGAAAACTGTAGACCCTTTATTATTATTTGCAGCGTTTTTAGCGCCAAAAAACAATATGCCTGCAACAAAACATAGTAGAAAAATATGCATTTTAGTTTTAATCTTTTTGGGGCCGGCCAAAATCATTTGTATAAATTGTAGCTTTGTTATTGTTTTGCAGTTGCATTTAGCCATAATTTTTGTTGGCCATAATGTTAAAGCAACAACTACAACAATATACCAAATAATATATACTTTTAATTTTGGGAAATCCGCTTTTGCTTTAACCTCAAATCATGTTGATGATTATGAAAATTATGTTTCTCGTCGGTTTGTTTGGTTGTGGGTTGGTTGGCCACTTACAATACGTGGGTTGAGAGCATAATTATTGTAATGCGTTTATTGTTAATGGATTTTAACAAAGAGAAATAAAGTTTTTAAAAATTGGTAAATTTTTTGTTCAAATAATCTATCAGCTTTTAAAGGCTTTGGTAAATTTTATTTGATATGGAATTATTTAAAAATCCATCTGGGCTAAAAGCTTCATGATTTGATTGAGTATATCCAAATCATTTTATATACAGAAAGCCGGCGACACCCACACATGTGGTTTAAAAGTGAAATTGCAGTAAAATAAATTTAATGGCCTAAAATTTTATTTATACACACAATACAAAAGTGCGAAGTATGATTGTTATTTTCGCAAATTATCTAAAAGATTTTCTTGTTAATTGTATTGTAGCCTGAGATAATAAAAAATATAACAATAATATTGTTTCTAGTGTTCCTATTATGATCATACTATAACATAACACAGTCATATTAATATCACATAGAATCATAATATTATTCGCCTTATGATGTATGTCGTTGGCAACGTCGCGTTATGTCGACAACATGAATAAAATTTTGAGCTCACAGTCGCCAACAATTTACCACTTTTACAGCTATTTACCTCTTCCTAAGACTTAGAGAAGATTTTATTATTTTATTTTGCGAAAGAAGTTTCTCATGGTTTATCGAATAACTTTTAGCACAAACTGGGCCATTTACGCCGAAATTTTTAAGCCAACGCAATAGTTGGGTATGTTTCGTGCTATTTAGCTAATTTCAAAATGGTTTCGATATGTATTTTGACACCTCTAAAAATATTCGAGAAAGTTTTTAAAATTTATTCGAAAAAATATTTATTCGAATCAAAAGTGCTTAAATAATTTTGTTGGAAGCAAGTTATTCGAATAGATATATTCGAATAAAATTATTTGAATAATTAAACTTTGCTTAGAAATATTCAAACTAAAATATTTGCATAAAAATTATTTAAATCAACAACAGAATAATTTTTATCTTAATGTTGTACTTTCACGTGAACTAATTGTGAGCACGATAGTTGACAAAAGCCGATTAAGTAGATGAAAATAAACATATAGATACATACTTTGAAATAAAGTTTGTCTATTAAAATTTTCGATTAAGAGAAGATATTCCAATGAAATTATTCGAATAGTATTATATCGATTAAAAATATTCGAATAAAAATATTGATTAAAAATTACTTTAATATATTTATTTGAAGAAAACTAATTCAATGAAAATTTTCCGAATCAACATTTCTCCAATAAAGTTGTTCGAATAAAATTATTCGAACTTTTCTATTCGAAAAATTTTATCCCATTAAATTTATTAATATAAAAATTCTTCAGAGTAGAATATTGGAATAAAATTAGTTGATTAAAAATCTGAGAAAAATTCGAGTAAAATTTATTCGAGAAAATAAGATTTGAATGAAACTTTTTGTATATATTTATTCAATAAATTTATTTATTATAATAGGTCCACGTCAGCAAAATCGAAAATGTATTTTCTGTGTAGCAACGCATTCCTCAGTAGTCAGGTGTCTTGGGTTTCGTTGAACCCTTAGCAGTATTCGAATAAAACTATTCGGATAGTAAAACCTCGATTAAAAATATTAGAATTAAAATATTTGTATATAAATAATTCGACTAAAATTTTTCGATGCAAATTTATTCGAATCAAATTTGTTCGAATAAAATTATTCGATCTAAATTATTCGAAATATATTATTAGAAAGAACGATTTTCGATTAAAATGGTAAAATTCAAATTGTTTAAGTAATGTTGTTGGAAAAAAGTTATGCTAATAAAAATATTCTAAATATAAAAAAAATATGCTAAATAAATTATTCGGACAGTAGTGCTTAGAACCAAACTTTTACGATGTGTCTACTAAGGGCCTATTCACATATTACGTGACGCTATTTTCGCCTTTTATAAAATTTGCAGTATAAAGTCCATAAGAAATCTTTTCAATTTCTTAATTGTGCCCTTACAAAAAACGATTTTTTCAATTGCAAAATTTAATGTAGAACGGTGTTGGAGGCACATATATGTAAATGGTTTCCTACATAGAGCTACAAGAATCATATACATTATCTTACAGATCATATCAAAATAATTGTAAGAATACTATTAACTGAAAATTTATTCGAATAAAGATCCATGCAGAAGGAAAGTGAGCCTTTACTAAGGTTCTGTTGTCTGGCTGTCCGTTTTTAGCTCTTGAACTAATTTGCTAGAAAGTTTCATAGAGTATATAGTATATTTTTATGGTCGCTATAACAAAAAAACAATTGATTGTGGTCGCCATTTTCAAAAGAGTCGATATTTTCAAAAATGTAAATATATGTATCACTTTGGTGTACTCATATTTAAATATTTTCTTTAATAAAACTACAAGAACACAAATATTTATCTGATAGATTATGAAAACGCTCGATATTTTCAACCATCCTGGTAATAAAAATCCTATTAACAATTAAAGCATTGCAATATGCTGATATAGCTGTGATATATGAAAAAATGTTAAATAGTATTTAATATTTTATGTTTAAAATTATCTGCTATTGTTGCGTAGTATATCAATACAACAATTAAAACAAGAGCACCGTCAAACGAGATTTCATGGAATCATTTAAACATATAAATATTATTGTAATAATTTAATTAAATTTAAATACGAGTATATCGTTACCTTAATATAGAAACGCCCTAACTTATTTTTTTAAATCGAGTTTTTAAATATTTGGATAGATGAACCCTCTAATCTATCGAAATATGCAAAAAATCGATTTTAAAAAATGACTTAAAGCTTTTTTATATTAAGATAACGATATGTACTATATATGAGGACAAAATAAACAGAGAACAATTTATGCTTTCTTTATGCATATTTGATTCATAATGCAGCAGATGCACGCAGCCTTAATCCTTTACTACTGATACAACAACAAAACGTCGGCATAATAACATCAGCTAAAATACGTATTTACCCACAGTTTTCAAATATTTTTGTGAATTTAATATTACACCTGAAATCCGGACAGATGTTTCAATAATAAAATCAAATACTTGCTGATAATTAACTTTACTATTCGAAAATATATTTAAAGTTCTTTAAATAAATATTACGAGATTTTGTTAAAAATGTTTCACAGAAAATGTATTAAAGATTCTGTTTGTTACCCATATAAGCACTTGTACTTCCGTGAGTATTTAAATAATTATTTACAAAAGTAATTAATTTTATTTTACGTACATTTTTACTTTTTTAACAATGTAACTAATTTAAATATAAGAAGGTAGGATTCATATATCAGCTTTCGCCTCATTCAATGGATCGTGAAATAATATTATATATTTCGATTTTACAATTAAGTTACGGCCCTTTTCACAATGTATAATTAATAGTTAACAAGGACTTTAAACGCAAGTTTTGTATGCCGAAGTTGACATTAAGTTCACATTAACTTCTAACCGTACATTGTGAAAAGGGCCGTTAGTCGAAAGAATTTTAATTATTTTGGCTTGACTTCGGTTTTAATTTAGTTTTTCAATTAAATTATATTTTTATTTAGAGAAGCATGTAGACAAAGAAAAAATTGACTGTGTGGAGGGTTGAACTGACGTTTCGGAAGCTCGACGAAAGTCGGTAGTTTGTAGTCAAGAGCTCAGTATCATTTACCTTTAATCAATTCATACTGTCACTCTTAGAGCTGTATTTTATTCGATAGTTATTGATATTCACTTTTTCCTTTTTATGTCTTGTGTTAAGAGCTTCTTGTTGTTTCTCTATTCTAATATAAATTATCATTGATAATTACAACTACTAGTGTGTGAATGTTTTTTGTGCAGTTTATACATCGTTTTGCTAGATCCATTTAGAGTTTAACAATTTCCAGCAAATAATTTTCCTACTGGTAGGCAGAAATGTATATGAGGATTTAAGTCGTAACTACTTACAATTTGACTCAATAACTACTTATTTTTGATTGAGATTTCCAAATAAATTTACATTCTCACAGCAAGTAACTTGTTATTATTTGGCTTACTTGAAGCTAATAGAGAAGTAGTGAAATAAAGAAATTAAAACTGAAAAGAAAATTTTATACACATCATGTTTTCTTTATACTTTTTTAATTTTATTTTATTTTTTTACCCAGCTGGGATACGAACCTGGGCTCGTTCAGATATGAAGCCAAGAGCTTTACCCACTTAGCTATTGTTGACTTATAAGCTTAAGGGACAAAAATTAGTTGTCAAGTACAACACATGATGACTTAAAAAGTGGTTGTCTACTAAAAGTATTGTCTACTGCGCGACGAGGGTATTGTGTTTATTAGCCTATGTATGTATGTCTGTGCGTTCCTTTGCGGCACTACCGCAACCGAACAGGTGTGCCGATTTTGATGATTCTTGCATCAAGCGATTTGTCTTGATTCTGCGAGTGTCACTGAAAATATGGCAGCAGTCAAAATTCAAAATAGACGCCATTTTGTGAATACAAAACAAAAAAAAACGGGTATATGAAAATAATCTAAATTTTTCTCTCATTGTTTTTCATTTCTAATGACCATTTAGGACCTATGACGGTTTAAAGTTGTTTAACAAACAAAAAACCCAATTGCGTAATAAGTGAACTTCGAACCAAAAATGTAAAACCAAGCTGTCTGTCTCAGTGTTCGAAAATTTACTTTATATAATGTACTTTAATGTTCTTTACAGTAGAATATTGTAATACACAAATGCAAATAGTGGTTGTGTAGAAAATACTTTAAAAAAGAAGAACTGTATACTTTATTAATATGATTATTTCGAACGTATTTGCTTTGTGAATCTAAATTGATTATTAGGCTAAGGTTCGTAACGTTATATTCTGAATATAACGTTACGAACCTTAGCCTAATAATCAATTTAGATTCACAAAGCAAATACGTTCGAAATAATCATATTAATAAAACAATTAGCTACTGGCTTGAGCTTTTCACATGTTTACATGTTCATATATACTTAAGTATAAAATCAAACCAAAAAAGTTTGTCTTGAGTAGAACAAAAATCAGAAAAATGGGAATGAAGAAAAATAAACCGATGGCAACGCTGGGAAAGTGCACTTTAATATCAGCTTGAGAGTGATTTAATTCTCGTATTCAATTTTCGCGAAAAAGTTGTATATATAAGAATTAAAATCACATTCAACAGAGCCACCTGACAAGTGGTGATAGCAAATACACGTGAGCACTGACGATGGAAGTGTAGCGGCTTCCGAAAGTGGCGCTACTCTGTTCTGCTGTGTACGTTGAAAAATTAAGTTGATGTTAATTTTTCCATTGTTCCTTGGAATATTAATCATACCCAATTCTTTCTGAATATAACGTTACGAACCTTAGCCTAATAATCAATTTAGATTCACAAGAACTGTATACATTTTTTATTTTATTAACACATATCAACAACTTGTAACTACTTTCAGATAATGATTAAAATACGTATTAATTCTATTAAAACCTAAGTAGTAGTTCTAATTTGAAGCATAGTAATAAGATAAATAAGTACCACTCATTACTTTGTAAGCAATTAGTAAAGTACTACCGATTACAAATATGACAACAGTTTTTTCTGGTTAAGTTATGAGTTTTTCATGGAACTGTATGGGTTCATATCCAAAGAAATTTAATTATATTTGCTTGAGTTCGGTTTTAATTTAATTTTTCAATTAAATTTTATTTTTATTTAGAGATAAATGGGCAGCATGTAGACAAGCAAAAATGTTACTGCGTGGAGGGTTAAACTGACATGTTTCGATAGCCCCCGCTATTCTCGTCAGAGTTCTTTCTATACAGCGATTTTTAATATTTTTGTGTATTAGAGCTACATTTGCTTTCGCAATTGTGCTGGGAATGATTTTTGCAAAAAAATACACCACAAAAAATTAGTATGGGGTTTGAAAGTACTATACATCTAATGTCTAAGAACAAGAAATTATAATAATCCCAGGACGAAATCAAAAGTTATGACCACTTTTTCAATTTTGACTTCAGGTTATTTGAAAAAATTTTGGCCACTTTTAAAATAATTATTCACAAAAATTTATACATAAACAAAAATAAGGCTAACTCTTCTTTCAAATAGGACTAATTTTAATAAAATCGACCTACCACGTTAAAAGCTATGTCAGTTTCCAATAATTATTCGCAGCGAAATATGACTTTTCTAATACATTCTTCGAAAATATAACAACCCACAGTGCGGAAGAAGCAAAATTTTTTCAAAGAAAATCAGAAATTTGTAAACAGATAATGTTCTTTATATCGTTTTTACCCTTCAGATAATGTTGAAAATTTTTTTACGTGCTAAAATTTACAGATATATTATATTTAAAATTTTTTTGTACGTAACGCTTAGTACATTTTTTTACAAATTCAATATTTTTTCAGAACACACACAATATTTTAAATTTAAAACTATTCAGATGTATAATCTTAGATGTATTTTAACATAAACTCTTTAGTTATTCTCCAAAATATGTCAATTAAATTAAAAACATAGGGATAACACTCAATACTTTTTTTGGATACAAACCATGATTGATTGATGAAAGGTTTTGCAATATAATACTATATAAAAAAGTTCACAAAACTTTTAAATATTTAGAAGTAGAAAGCTACGCTATTATTTTAGTGTATATTGTTAATGCAATTCTAACAAATAAACTGACTACTGAAGCGTACTAAAAAAGCGTAATGCTCAATATAAAAGACTGCGGACAACGACAATGCAAAAATAATAATAATTTCTAATATTGTTCAAAAATTATATGTGTAAAATAAGAGAAGCAAATGCAAATATTCGAAAAACGTTATAAATTTAATCTCGTTTTTATAAAAACTCAGAGTTTCTTATTGTGGAAAATCAACAGTATTTATTACGCCCACGCCATTTTGAATGAAGAGAGTATAAACACAATTTCCGTACTTTGTTTTTAACACATAATGGACAGTCTTACACAAAAAAAAACTTATGTACATTAATTTATATTTAATCTATTAAATCATACCAAACCTATTTTCATTTAAAAATTTACGCGTTCATTTTATGAAATATTTTACTATACATTCAACGGACATGAAAAAAGCATTTGAAATGAGAATTAGCCATATATGAAAATATTTAGCATTTTACGTAATATTTTTATAGCGTGAGGTATGGTCACGCATAACTAGAGTAGGATCTGACAAAAAATTTATAGTTTTGAGTTCTTAAGACAATCTTTCTACCGTGAGAACCAAACAATTTTTTTAATTTAGTCATGAACATATTATCGTTCTTGAAATTTTAGCATGGTTTGTTTTCCATAATATTTTTTCAAAAACTCTCCGTTTAGACCAATTCTATTATTTGTTTGTAAGTTCATATGTTAGTTAGTTAGTTAGTTCATATGTTGAAAAAATATGTTTATAATATTTAAAATATATCTAATATCTAACTATCATTATATGCTGTTCAGCGAATATATATGTAAAAGTTAACTATGATTAATTTTAGTCGTGAGAATATTACATGATATGTATTATATTTCGATCACACAAAAAGTATATTCTAAACATATTATGATAAAAAAATTAATAATATTTGAAAAATTTAATGGCGATATGTTACAATATAATTATTTGGTAGCATTTTAATTATTCTAACACATTAGGTTTTTTTTATTAACTATATCCTACTTTTCTTTTCCTTTTAGCAAAATCGTTACCATTACATTGTGTAGTGGAGTCAGTACACTCTCTGCAGGCCTCCTTAACTATAGACCAGCGCAGTCCTTGGAAGCGAAGACCAAATGTCGAAACAGATAGTTATGTGATTATAGCAGCAGCCACGCCATGGTCAGAAATAGTACAAACAGCTTTACAAAGATTGGGTTATTCACAGGAGACATCATCGACAGCAAGAGGTAGGAAAGCTCTTACACTATAAATATTAAGATTTATATTAAAGAAACAAAATGTTCATTAAGAATGCAATCAAAACATCAGAGTTGGTAGCAATATGTCTGCGAAGCTTCCTCAAACTCTTATTACTGAAAATTTAGCTCTTCTAGATTATATTAATGTAGAGTACTTGCCTACTATTTACGCGATTTACAGTGATTCCAATTAGAAAAAATGATTAATAAATCTGCATCTATAAAACTTGCGACCCGATTATTAAACGACGTATGTAAAAATTAAAGAAGAATTTGTAAGTAAATTGTATTGAAATTTCGATCGATATCGAATGCCGCAATTTGCCCCCTGAGTTTTAAGAATGCTGATATTTGGACCAAATTTTCAAAGCTGACTAGTTCGGGCATGAAAATCTTTGTCGGCCTCGGAACTCTTACAAATATTAATATTGACTTTGATCCATTTTCACGACTACATGAATTGTGATATTTGAAAAAAATTCGACATATAATCAGGAATTGTGTTAAAATTCATGAAATATTTTTTTTGTAAATTTTGGCTATGCAATTACCGGAGATATTGGCGAAATAGAAAACAAGGACGATGCCCAAAATATAAAATTTTAAAATCCAAATCTAAATATCTTTGAGAACATTGAAGATATCTTAATGAAGTAAACTGTGTGTTTTCTTCCTGTTTATAAAGTTTATACCAAGTGCAAATTGATTAAACCTGATAATATCTGTAAAAGTTGTGAGGCCGACAAAGTTTTTCATACCCAAGGTAGTCAACTTTGACATCCTGTACCTCAACGTATGTTTTAACAGAGTGGTCCTAACTTTAACAACCTTAAAGCTCTATGATATTAGCATATATCGTTTTGTAAACGAAACGCAAGTTTCAAAGATACAGATTTATTACCATTTTTAGGGTTATGTCGCAACGCTGTTTGTCTGTCTGTCACAGGTTGTACTCTCGGAAATCATAAGAGCCACGGACCTGAAGTAATCACAGAATATGTAAAACTTTTGCCGCTACAACAAAAGAAATATATGACAGGTAAAAACTAAAGGGTGTTCTAAAGCGAGCAACGAAACATGTTGAAATACTAATGTAATAGTTACACAGACAGACACTTATATATAGAGACTTTAAATTTTCAAAGTAAGTGTTAATTGGTGTAGTCTGTAGAATAGACTACAACAATTAACACTGATATTTAAAATAATAAAAATTAAAGGGAGTTCTAGCAGTTAATGTAATTTTACTGTTTAGTGTAGACAATATGCTGTATCTTGGAAACCGTAAAAGGTAAACTTTTGAAATTTTCAAAAACGCTAAAACTAAAAAATTCCAATATTAAAAAAATGTCAAAAAACGCGCTTTAAGGAAAAAGCACCAAAATAAAAAAATCGCTAAGACGCAAAATTTCGCCAAAACTGAAAAGATCGCCAAAAACTAAAAAAAACGCCAAAAACCGAAAAAGTCGTTAAAACCAAGGAAGCACTACAACATAAAAAAATCGGTAAATATCATCAACAAACGAAAAAATCGCCAAAAATTAAAAAAAATCACTAAAACGAAAAAAGCGCCAAAACCAAAAAAAAAGCGCCAAAACCAAAATAAGTCGAAAAAAAAACAAAAAACTCCAAAACGAAAAAAATGTCAAAACAAAAAAAAATCGCAAAAACTAAAAAATCACAAGAAACCGAAAAAATCCCCAAAGCCGAAAAAATCGCCAAAACTGAATAAAGCGTCAAAACTAAAATAAATCGCTAAAACCAAAAAAATCATCAAAAAGCGAAAAAAATGTTTAAAAAAACGCCATAACCAAAAAATCGCCAAAACTAAAAAAATCTGCGAAAGTCGCCAGAAAACCAAAGATATCGCCAAAAACAACGAAAAATACTTAAAAAATAGAAAAATAGAAAATTAAACAAGAAGACACAACGAAAAAACTGCCAAAATGAAAAAAGAGGCAAAAAGGAAAAGGGATATACATATGTGTTCGTACGGAACCCTTCGTGTGCGAGCCAAAGTCACACTTTAGTTAAATCATTCCAATTGAAAGTGGTGTACCGTCCTCGAAATCAGTGCGAATAGTCTGATGATTAGATATTCCAATATTCCTTTATCAATAAAATTTTAGTTTATTATCAAATTTTGAATTAAAAAAGTAATTTTTAAAATGTAGATATTGAATGAACTTTAAACTTAAACCCATATACCGCCGTATTCATAAAAACTAAAATAGGTTAGAAATGTGTTTTAATACAAATTTTCTATACCAATTTTTCTTAAAATCCATTTCAAATCAATTTTAAAATTTTTATGTATACGACATATACGAGTAGATGTAAACGAGAAAGTTAAAATAAATGGGAAAAAGTAAGTAAAGTGGGAAAAAGAAAATTTAAGTTTTAGAAATATTAAGTCCAGACTGTTCTAGAATTCAAAAATAATAAACTTTAAGCGCATAATTGTTCTTTAACTATAAGCCCAAAAATTTTAGCTTGAAAATGACACGCCTTACCTGCATGGGAGACATAGACTGTGTGGATTAGGGATGGGCAAGTGAATAAAATATATCGATATATATCCATATCAATATATTTTTATATATCGATCGGCATCGATATATATCGATTATTTATACATAAGCCCCAAAATAAAACACAAAAAGTAATTTTCTAATATATAATTAATCTGAAAACTCTAACATACTCAAACAAAGAAAATTTTCGAATACACAAAAGATTATAAATAAAACAAAAGATTTTGGTAGTTATATTCTGTTTGACGAAGATTATCTAGATAATTTTTTTTAAACATCAAGAAAAACAAAACCAAACCTAAAAATATCGAATTTAATACTGCCTATATATTTTGTAATAAATATCGATATATCGCTATATGGCAATTAAGAATATTGCCGAAATATATAGATATTTTTTTCCAGAATATATCGATATATCGATATTTTTGCCCATTCCTAGTCCATCCAACTTACAGTCTAAGCTTTCCTGCCTTAAATTTAGCAAACCTTGCTTGATCTACGTTTTGTTTGCTTACAGTGCAGCCCGACCGGACAACAATTTTTTAAAATTTTAATTTTGCGCTCCACGATTCCGTTTTTGAATAAATCGTTATGTGTTTGTTTTAAGAAAATCCATACTTACTGTACTTTTGATACGTTTGGTCGATTTAAGTGCGGATGACTTTCTTTTTTTTTTATTTGAACTTGAATTGAAATTATTAAATTTATTTTAAAATTACCTTTTCTTTTAAAAACCTTTTTCAATCTTTTCATACTTTTGCAGGTTCCCTCATCATCAAAAACTGGAAACCCATACCTCTAGAAAACATATCCGACAATCCGGTTGTTCCTGTATGTGATATTATTGGTGAACTAACATCGGTTGTCACACTGCGTATTGTTATATTGCGCTGCAAACCTTCACCGTTTGGTGAAATCAAAGATAAACTTTTAAAATTGCTCGTACTACAGTCACATGCTGTGTTGAGATCTACCGGCTGTCCTTTAGACGAGGTAAGTTTTGCTGTAAAATATTTTCTTATTATATAATCTATGCAAAAAGTTTAAGATCCCCAAAATGGCAAAAATAAAAAGAAACAAACACTAATTAAAATCTTATAAATTATGCTTTTTGTTTTAAACTTGACAGAAAATAATCAAAATGTTAAAAAAGAAAGAATAAAATATTTTCGATAAACCTCTTAAAATTAAAATCCGCCCTCATCACTTGCTCTTTTATTATTTTTATTTTATTTTTGAAAGTGCGTACATGAGTGTGTGAGATTTTTTTAATAGTTTTCTGTTGTTGAAGGAAACTGTTGTTTTTTCTTTATTTTTTGTCTTTTGTTAAATATTTATAATCCTTAAATGTCTTTTTTGTAATGAATTTTAATACTTCAATACACCCCAGAACATAAGAAAAGCTTTAGCTGGCGTATGTGTATGTATGTATATAGGCGTATGTATGTGTGTTTATGTTAACATACTCGTATTGGGTAAAATATATCTATTTTTCCAGAAGCAGAGATTTTTGTTTTCAAATATATAATTTGTCGTCGAATATGTAGTTTTTCTTTGTTCAAAGAAAAGTATTAGACTTTTGGCAAGACCTTTTAGTAAGTTGCCAACGAATATTGTCAAAATCTTTTTCGAAGGATTTTAACATAAAAGTGATACCTTAAAAGCTGCCGAACATATAATTAATATTTTAAGTTATACGAATGTATGCTAGTAATTTTAATCTGTTTAATAAGAAATTTTTATGCTAATCACAACTTAAATATAACAGGATATTTTTGGGGATATGGTCCCAACAAACCTTTTACTATTTAAATATATGGTGCATTATTTTTGAAGCGGACAACCCAAAAACTTTTTGATATTTGGCATAACTATACTGCCCTCCTAAGAAAGAAACTAACAAGCGCCAAAATTGAGATAAGGACAGATTCCAAACCGAGATTGAGTTTCTGATTTTTGTGCTAAGCTTAAAAACGCTTTCTTCAGCTGTAAATGACAGAAAAACGTTAAGCAAAACGGTCACATCTACCACTTCTAGGTTTTGTTTTCTTTTTAAATGGTTTTCTTTAACTTACCCTGTTTGTGGAGTTTGATGCGTTTGTCTTTTCGTGTCAAATTTAGTAATTGAAAATTTACCCCCTTCCTCTTGACCTGAAATTTTGTAAGAGCCTGAGGTTTGGTTAAAATTTAATATTCCGATTAAAAAAGTGGGCGGCGCCACGCCCATAAAAAGTGGTACTTAGTTTTAGCCCTTTCCTGCTAACCGATTGATCTGCAATTTAGTGGACGCCTTTAAGTAAAGAATTCGTTTTTTTTAAAGCACAACCCGCGAAGCGATCAGCTTGTCTGCGAAAAAACACCTAGGGTGTCTGGCGGGAATCGAACCCACGATCTCTGGACTGACAGGCTAGCGTCGCTACCATTCAGCCACAGGGGCACCCCACTTTTACACTCTACACTTTTGTATTTAGAAATGTGGGCGGCGCCACGCCCATAAAAATTAGTACTCAGTTTTAGCCCTTTTCTGTTAACCGATTAATCTGAGATTTGCCGGACACGTTTACTTGCAATAACTATTTACTTTTATAATTAAAAAAGTGGGCGGTGCCACGTGGAGACCTTTACTTACGATAACTGTACAATTTAGTAATTACGAAAGTAGGCGAAGCCACTCCTATAAAATGTACTACTTAGTTTTAACGCCTTCCTGTTAATCGATTGATCCAAATTTTGGTACACGCCTTTACCTTTGATTACCGACTGATCTGAAATTTGGTAAATAGCTTTACCTTTCACGATAATACAATCTATTTTTCAAAAATGGTTGACGCCACGCCCATAAAAAGTAATACTTAGTTTTAACCCTTTCCTGCTAAACGATTAATCTGAGATTTGCTGGACACCTTTACTTACGGTGACTATACAATTTTGTAATTAAAAAGGGTGCGGCGTCACGCCCATAAAAATAAATATTCAGTCTTAGCCCTTTTCTGTTAACCGATTGATCTGAAATTTTGTGAACACGTTAAATTTTCATGACCGATTGATCTGATGACGTTACTATTATGTGTATTCAATATTATTGTAAATCACAGATGGCCGCCACCACAAAATGGTGATTTAGTTATTTGTCTATAAACACCTCAATATGGATATCAAATGAAAGGGTTTGACTAGTAGAATACAGTACTCAATTAAAAACTTCCAATTCCAAAGTTTCGGCCAGTACAAAAAAAAGGGGGGGGGGTTATATTCATGCATAGATATTGTCAGCCCCCTCAATATTGGTATTAAATGAAAGCACTTCAAAACCGTGGGGCATTCTTGACTATACATAACAGAAAGTCGATGCGTCCCACGGTTTTATTTTTGTCTGATCAATGCCCTATGTTGGTGAGGAGAGTGCTGTGGTAGCTGGCACCTGGTACTACATGATTATTTTTTAGCTTTTAGTGCATTATCTACAGCATTATTATGTTTCGTTACAATAAAACCATTTAACTTGAAAAATTTTTTTACTTATTTTATTAAAAGCTAAATATCTCAAAACTACTAAAATGGATATGCGACTTTCTTTCTTAGGAGCGCAGTGTAGTCCTAGTAGGTATAAATGTGTAGGCAATTTTTTTTTGTTGTATGATGTTTATTTGTCGAGTTATGGGGTGCGAAAATGTTGGCGTTTTAAAAATTTTTTTTTTGCGCGGACCATATACAGTGAACCAAAAAAAAATTTTTAATAATTCGATCTCTTATAAAATAAATATGAAATAAGACCCGACAAATTATATACCAAAATAAACGGCAAACTCTATAAATTTTGAAGCCACAAAAATATTTTTGACTAGTCTCCTGGAAAAATCTTAGCAATATAATTTGCAGATAGGTCAAAACAATAAAATAACCCGTGAATTAAATATAATTTCGCGAGCAATATCCTTATTCTAAATGGTGTATAAAACTGAGTTAACCAAATAGATCTGAGTTTGCCATACGTTTGACCCATAGGAGAGTTAATATGGTTACTCCATGCTAGGTGATCACACTATGCGACAAATGAAGACTTTTTGGAAAACACACGGGCTGGACAATATAGGTTCGATTGTACTACCACGGTGCAGTTAAACCCTATACCCGGTTTGGCGAATTTGGTGACTAATTTTAGATTTTTATGGACCTCCAAGGTTTTTGAAAATCAGTGGGCCCTCAAAAAAAGTGTCATCAGTTTTTGACACATACATAAGCTTTTTTTTAAAGATCAGACGATTTCCTATAAGAACCACTTATTTCAGTTGTTTGGATTTCTTTTTTTCTAGTTTGAAACAATAATTTAAAAAAAATTAAAACGGTAACAATTTCACACCCCATAGCTCGATAAATAAACATTATGCAAAAAATTTTGCATACACATTTATACCTACTGGAACTATAGTTATGCTAAATATCAAGGAATTTCGAAAAAAAAAATTGTTTGACTGTCCGCTTTAAAAATAATGACCCATATTAAGCATTTTCACGCTGATTTTCAATTTAGCTAAGTTACTAGCTTCGTTATTTTTTATTGCTAAGCTCCTTTTAACTAATATCTTATTTTTTACAAAGTAAGAAATGCCTTTTGATTGATTACTCTAATGGTTTAAACATTCTACCCAGTTTGTTAGGCATTACCTGTTGATATCTTTTAAAGAAATGAAAAAAATTAAATAAAACAAATATTAATGCCTTGTAATGTATTTATGGAACCTCTTTTCCTAATCATATGACGCCATAAAAATGATAATTCCTTAATGAGCTGATATTATAAATTATTATAAATCAAATTGACAATAAATAAATGCATTTCTTTATTTATTGTTGTACTCTATATATATATATATATATATATATATATATGTATTATTTACCAAACAGTGATTTAGTTTAATATTAAAAACTATTAAAATAATCATGTGATAACAACACAAAACTTGTGTCTACACCAAGTAGCATTTTAAAAATTTTACAGTAGACTGCAAAACATATGAAAAACCACAAATGATTACTTATTAATATGATTATTTCGAACGTATTTGCTTTGTGAATCCAAATTGATTATTAGGCTAAGGTTCGTAACGTTATATTCAGAAAGTATTGGGTATGATTAATATTCCAAGGAACAAGGGTAACATTAAGATCAACTTAATTTTTCAACGTACACAGCAGAACAGATTAGCGCTACTTTTGGAAGCCGCTACACTTCCACCGTCAGTGCTCACGGGTATTTTGCTTGTCAAGTGGCTCTGTTGAATGTGATTTTAATTCTTACATATACAACTTTTTCTTGATAATTGAATACGAGAATCAAATCACTCTCAAGCTGATATTAACTGCACTTTCCCAGCGTTGCCATCAGGGTCCCTTACCCACACTACCACTTACAGTGGCAACAACACTATAGCGAAAATCCTACTAATTTCAGTAAGCTCAATTAACAGACTGTCACCATCTCGCGGCGAGTCACACATACTAATCAGCTTTTTACTAAATGTTCGGAACTTCACTAACTGTCTTTTCTTAGCATCCTCAACTATTTTAAGCCTTTTTCATTTCGGTTTTACCAGCGTGGAATGTCCTCGATATTCTCAATGGTGGGATTTTTTATGTTTATTTTGCCCAAGTTTTTGGAACAGAACACATTCATGTTTTAGCTAAGTGCCTTTAAAGTTTTAATAATTGAGTTATGAATTTTTAGTCGAACTGTATGGTTTTTATCCAAAGTTATTTAATTAGTTTGGCTTAAGTTCATTTTTAAATTAATCTTTCGATCAAATATTGAACATTCAAAGAAAAATTTGGATGTACGGAAGATTGAACTGACAGCTGTTTCGAGACTACCAAATCTACTCATCAGAGTCCTTTACCTACACTACCACTGACAGTGGCAACAACACTGTTGCGAAAATCCTACTAAATGAACTTTTTTCTAAATGTTCGGAACTTCACTAATTGACTTTTCTTAGCATGCTCAAATATTTTAAGCTTTTTTCATTTCGGTCTCCTATGAATGTTCAATATTTACATGCTTTAGAATTTCTTTCTTAAATAGAAAATAATTTGATAGAAAATTAAATTAAAAATGAACTTAAGCCAAACTAATTAAATAACTTTGGATAAAAACCAAACAGTGCGACTGAAAATTCATAACTCAATTAGTAAAAGTTTATTTTTTTCTTTTTAGCGCATTTAAATAAATGTTTGTTTCCTAAAAAGGTATTATACTTCTAATTTAATATTTTTTAGCAGTTATGTATGTTGGTGAAATACATCGGAATTTATTAAGAATCTGATTAGAATTGTTTTGTTAGGTAGGGCTTTTTGTGTTTTATTTATCGATGTGCTTACAGAATCCTTTATTTGACGAATTTCCAAATATCTTTGGAATGAAATCATAATTTTTTTTTGATAATTCTTAGCTTAATGCAAAACGCTGATGTAGACCTGCAAATTTCATGTGTATATGAATAGCGTTAATTCATATGACAAATGCTCTTCGAAGAAACTTTATTTTAAGTGCTGATAATACTGACCAACAAAACTGTACTATCGATTGTTCATCAAGTAATTACAAATAAGTTTTTTTTGTCGTAAGCATTAAATATCGTTTATTAGTCTTGATATATATATTTTTACAAATATTTAGGTTTTATTTTGTATATTTTTTTCTTGCTATATCGTATGTGAATGTAGTAGAAAAATTGCATTTTAGAATAATTATTTAGCTTTTGATTTATGAAAGTTTTTCAATCAATTGCATTTCATATACACTTGCACATATTTTGATTGCTCTATATTTTTATGGCTCATTGAATCCCAAGTACTTGAAACTTTTATTATACTAAAAGCATTTTGTTATATACAATTTAACTGAGATTTTTATGGCGTCAACTTTGTCAGTTTTTTATTGTACAATAAATGAAGTAGGAATATTATTCTTAGTTTAAACGAAGGTACTTGCATTAATCAATAGTTTTCTGATATACGACTGGCCAATGGATTTGGGAATTTAGCAAATGATTGCTTGTGTTACGTGCAGGCGTACTACGTATAACTATGTATTTTAGCATTACTTATTTGTTGGCATAAAAATCAATCAAATTTAATAAACCAGCTGTCTATGGTGCCACTATTGTGTGTAGTTTAAGGGATTAAATTTGCTAAGAGATTTTAGCTTTTTTTAACTTATGTACTTAATTTATAAATATTATAAAGAACTAAACTCTGACAACAGGTATTAAGTTAACAAACGAATAGATATTTAAATGGCAAAACGGGGACACATCATTGATATCAGCTAATCAGCTTTCAATGATATCACATTTTTGCTCGTATTCTTAGCTTTTCAAAAGATAATAAAATCAATGAAAATAGCGGCAGGGATTATATACAAATATTAATAAAAAAAAAAAAATATGTATCCATATTATAATATAAATACAGCATTGAAAAAAACAATTTCCCCTTTTGCAGGTGACGCTTTCACAAATTTGTCGCAGTTCATATCAAAACCCCTTTGCGTTTCCCGGCGGTGATATACCTGAAGACTTACGACGCAAATTTGATCAATGGTGGTCAAATCAATTGACGCCACAAGCAAACATGGGACCAAAACTACTCCCCTTCATGAATGCTCCACCTACAGGTGTTAGTAATGAAATGGAACATAATATGGGTACAGCAGCATTAGCAGCGGCTGCTGCAGCCGCTGCTGCGGCACAAGCAGGTCTTCATGCCGCCACCTCAGTTGGTTCGAATGTGGCCAGTAGTATAAGCGCCAGTCGTGAATCATTATTACTAACTGACACTGGAAGTCATCATGCTGGGCCAGTGATGACAGGTGCCACAAGCAGTCATCATGCCAATATGATGGTTCACCCAGCCATGCATGCTAGCATGCATCATCATGCCAATTTAGCTGCACATTCTCAATTTTCCAATCAAAAGACACGCATGCGCACAAGTTTTGATCCCGAAATGGAATTGCCACGTTTACAAAAATGGTTTCAGGAAAATCCTCATCCCTCTAGGCAACAAATACAAGCCTATGTGGTGCAACTAAATTCTTTAGAGTCCAGGCGTGGTAGAAAACCTTTAGATGTTAATAATGTAGTGTATTGGTTTAAAAATGCTAGAGCAGCCCAAAAAAGAGCAGAAATGAGAGGAGGATTTGGTGCTATGCATGTAGCCATGAATGGTTATTTGGGTCAGCACAGTCAATTGGGACAGACTTCGGGTGGCAGCAGTACTGGCAGTATGAGTAGTCAACAACAAATTATGGGTTCCAGTATGGGCAACCTTTCGCTTTCGAATGATTTTATGAAAAGTCCTTTAAGTCTCAAGTCCGAAGATATAGATAACATATCTCAGCATTCAGATGATATGGATGAGGATAACTCGCGACCAAATTCACCTCAACTACCGCTATCGCTAACGATACACGAAAGGCATCAAATCACTCCCGATATGGAAAACAAGGAAGCCAATAATGAGCTGCTTAACAAAAGCTCTCTAATAGATGATAATAGCGGTGAAGGGAAAAATACTGCTTTAAATGAAATGCAAAATGAACGTTCTCATTCGCACAGTTTTGAGGAGAGAGATAAGTTTGCAAATGATAAAAACAAAAGCAATGACGAATTAGACACCAACACCACAACCACCGAAAATGCCAACAACGAGGAAGCTCATCGGTCTCAGCCTGAAAATGAAACTAATAATAATAATTCTTCCAATTCCCTTAATAACAATCAAACGATCAATGATCTAATTCACTCACAGTCGCGTCCTTCTTCACCAAAAAATTCATCTTCCAAGGAAGACGATGAAGACCTCGATATGGACGATGATGATGATGAAAATGATACCAGCCATTTGGATGATTTTCGTTCACCCTCACCGGACATGAGCAATGCCATGATGGCTGCTCAACGTAAAGATTTACCCTTTCCCATGGTGCCAAATAGTATGTTTCAACAATCTTTTATGTATATGAGTCATTATATGCCTGGTTTTGGACAGGCAGCTGCAGCTGCTGCTCATCCTCATGCCGCTGCTGCAGCACATCATGCAGCCGCAGCTGCTGCAGCCGCTGGCATGCAACCGAATCCTTTGATGGGTGGTGGCGGTTTAAATTTATCCAGTATTTCAAATGAGGAAAGACGTAAACGGAATCGTACATTTATTGATCCGGTTACTGAGGTGCCAAAGTTGGAGCAATGGTTTGCTATGAACACACATCCATCGCATAGTTTGATCTTAAAGTATACGGAGGATTTGAACACGATGCCCTATAGGTGAGTTTTTTTTTATTACTACATGTGTGTATGTACAAATACATATCATAATTTCGACCAAAATTATATGGTTTTTATGGAAACGCCCTAACTCGTATTTTTTTCATTTCCAGTTTTTTTTTCATATTTTGATAGATGAACCATTAATTTATCGAAATATGCAAAAAACTATATTAAGGTAACGATTCGTTGATTGAATATTACTTCATAAATAACCTGTCTTTTTTAAGCCAGGGTTCTTGGACTAACCCTAACCCCTACCCACCTCTCTGATAATCCAGGTAATATTTACAGTGCATGAGCTACCATGTGGTACCATTGATGCCATTGTCATACGGTATAAATCTTACGTTAATGCTTTCTTGATTCGAGTCCAAGAGATCATTCTAGTCAACTGCCTAGTTCAGCTGATCACAAACTTCACCAACCTCGCCATAGTCGGATGTGTCTTCTCAAGTGTCTTCTAGAGAAACCTAACTGATAGTCTCATCTACCGCTATTGCGTCCGGATCTAGCTTCTGAGTGCGCTTTTCCTTACTGTCACCTTTATACTCGGGAAGATGACCTTTAAAACACAGAACATATTCTCTTATCAGTCCTCGACTGGCGCCAAGGACTCTTGTTCATATATTTAGACTGCAAACTTAAGTGAAAAGTATGATTAATGAAAAAAGTAACTAAAAATTAATTTTTTTATGAAAATTATCGCAGTAAGGAAAAGATGTAATTAGAAAGCAATTAACAAATTTAGATTTATCTTCTGGATTTAAATATTCTTTCTTAGCTAATTTTAGTTATATTACTGATAAATTCTGGCCATTCTGTTTTTATTGCTTTATATTCTTTGAGCTTCCTTTGGCGTCAGGCTCATAAATCAGTGCAAGTTAATCTCTCTTTTTGGTTTAGAATATGTTTAAACAAGCAAATCTATAAATCAGGAAAGACATCAACCAAATATTAAACGCATAAAATTGGACGTTTAAACTACCAATACAAAACATATTTTTTTATCGATATTTCACCACAAAACCAGCTATTTTTGACATTTATCGTAGTGTAGTCAAATTATTATTGTTTAAATAGGGATAGTACAAAGGAAATGATTTACTGCAGTTGAGTTTGAACTACATTTAAATTTTAGCTTAGTTTAACAAAACTAGAGTGTAAACGTTCACTGATTTATTAGCCATTAGAATGATATTATTTATAAAACAAATAAAACAAAAAGAAACATCCCTAAAGCATGCCTTTAAATTTTCACAAAAAAAAAACTGTAACGTTATAAGTGCCGTCTTATTACGTTTATGCATTTTTAGTCTCCTAACGTGGATCGACGTAAGGATCATACATACGAAACACATGAAAGGATTAATTTTAAGTTAAAATTAAAATAATTACAAAAAATTAATTTTACAAATGAACTATATTTCTATTTAGAGAAAAATTTAGACAAAGAAAAATTTTACTGCGCGGAGGGTTGAACTTACATGTTACGAGACCCTCGGTATATTCATCAGAGTTCTTTACCACTTAGACCACTCGACCAACGTCGGTGGTTTCCAGTCAACAAACTGAATACCGGGAACGATTTTCCGTCATACCACCTCAAATTTGGTTGATAATCAGACCGGTTTCGGCTATGTGCCATTTTCAGTATTCTATTGAATAGAACACTGAAGATGGCACATAGCCGAAAGCGGTCTGTTTATCAACCAAGTTTGACGTGGCTTGACGGAAAATTGTTTTAAATTCAAACAAACCCCGTCGGAAGAACAATAACACACTCAAACTGAATATCATTCATACTGTTACTCTTAAGGTACGGTCACACTTGGCAAATATTTGCCCAAAAAACATAGCAACTACCTTTGCTCAGGTTAGTGTGGTTTATTTTGGTTTTTAAAACACAAAATAATTGATTATGCTGCAAAAAGTTATTTTTATATTATATTTAATAAATGCGAACTCATATTTTAAAAAATATTGGAATTAATGGAAAATGAATTTTAGCTTGTATGTTGGTCACGTTTTTACCCATCAGAGTTCTTTGCCGCATAGACCACTCGACCAAAGTCGGTAGTGCAGTAGTTAAATATCGATTACCTTTAATCAATTCACTCTTATGCCGTTTTTTCTTCTAGAAAAAATTTAACATTTATACTTTTTATAAAAACAATAGGAATTTAGCATTCATTTAAAGCAAAAGTTCACTTTCGTAATAGATGATACAATAATTTTTAATGAATTCAGTTTCTCGAAAAATGCATATATTGCAATTTTTCATTAAAAAGTGCAGCAAATGCAACAGTTTTTTGTAGAAAAGAAAATGCCATAAGATTTTTTTTTATATATTTTTTCATTTGATAGTTAGTTGTTGATATTCACTATTTATCTTTATGTCTTGTGTTTAGCGGATTAAGAACTCTGATGAGTACACCTGGGAGTTCTCGAAAGATGTGTGATCAACCCTCCTTGCAGTCGATTATTTATTTGTCTGCATGCTTCATATTTTTCTGTAAATAAAAATATAGTTTAATTAAAAAATTTAATTAAAACCGCATTTAAGCCAAAAAAATTAAATTTCTTTAAATTTAACCCACACAATTCGACTAAACTTTATAACTTAATTGTTAATTAATATAATTTAAATTTTTTAAGAATCAAAATTTTTAATTTTTAATAATTTTCTTTATTAACATCTTTTTTTCATTTCAGACAAAAGTTTCCCCGTTTGGAAAGTAAAAACGTACAATTTTGGTTTAAAAATCGCCGGGCCAAATGCAAGCGTCTTAAAATGTCACTGTACGATACCAATCAATGTTCCCAACTAAGTGGACTTAATTCCTTTGTACATAAATACGATGAACGTGATTAAAAGTACATAAAATAAATAATAAGGCAATATTGTTTGTAAAAAAATTAAATGCAAAACTTTCCATACACTCAAAAAAAAACTTGAACAGAAAATCATATCAGAAAAAATAGTCTGTAGAATAAATGAATATAATATTTTTATTCTTTTGTCTTTAAAAATTAAAATATTAACAACAACAAAAAATCCAGCCAATTTTGTAGTATTTAGTAAATATAAAATTAAATTGTAATCCGGTAATTACAACTTGTTAAATACAACAAAAAAAAAACAAGTTATAATTTTTTAATTGTAATAAAAGAACACACACACATACATACATATGACAAATAATAAAACTATATGTTTAAATATTACTAACTAATTCAATTCACAAAACCCCAGTTAATTATGCTCTTAAGCATTTAATTTAATATTAAAAACTAAAAATTAAATTTAAAATGTAGGGAATAAATAATTGTTTTTTAAAAAAGTTAATAGCAAATAATTATACAACCAAAGATGGCATCTGAATTTGACTTTTTATTCAAGATTTAAAAGAGAATTATTTTATAATTTCTTTCTATAATTTTAGTCATAAATAAAACTGGCCTTATTTGTTTTTAAGTTAAATCTAAGTTTAATTGATAAATTATATAAGCTTTCTTTTTAGAAAACATTTTGAAAATTATATTACAAAAAGTATAATTTTTTGTTTAATTCTAGGCAAAATTATTTTCCTTATTTTATTTATATTATTTTTTTTATATTTTTTTTTGGTATATAATACCTTTATTAACGAAACACATTTAATGTTCTTTTTTGTTTTATTTAAATTTAATTTTATAAGATGGGTTAGAAAATGATAAGATCAGTTTCTTTTAAAGCTTTAGCAGTAATCCCAAGAAATTAGTATATGCCAACTTTCCAAAGGCAGCATTACTTTTTAACCCATGATGAAAATAAGCATATAACGGTAAGCTGCCTTATCATTTCGACGCGCATCTTATTAACAACCCCTTTTAATAAATAATAAAACTTAATCTGTATTATATTCAACCTTTTATACAAATGCATCCACACACACACACAAATATACACGTGGCTTTGTGTAACTTCATTTGTATATATTTCTATAAAAAAATATTGAAAAATAAATAATTTTATCCGATTAATTAGTTAATAAGTATTAATTTGTTCTCTCTATCACCCCCTCTCCTGTTTCTCTCTATCACTCTATTTAAAATAAAAATGAATGTTATTCATTAAATTATAAATAAATTTCTCTTCTGTATTTAAATAATATTTAAAATATAATATTATAATAATAAAAACAATAATTTAATAATAAGAACTATAAATCAATTAATTTTATTAAATCAGACTAAAGAAAAAAAGTAAATAAAAGAAATTTAATGTCAAATTTAAAAACTGTGTTTTATTTTGGTAAGAATCAGGTTGAGCTTAAGCTCAAGTCCGACCGAAAACAGTTTTTTGAGGCCGAACCCGAACCGAACCTAATATTCGGCAAAAAGGCCGAATATTCTGCCGAATCCGAAACTTGCCGAAACTTTTTACCATTAACTGATATTGACATTTTAAAAACTTAACAGAACTGAAAAGCTATTTATTTTATTAACGACCCTTTTCACAATGTGATTAAAAGTTAACGTGGTCTTTAACGGCAAATTCGGCATACAAAACTCTCAGTTAAAGTATACGTTAACTTTTAACTGTACACTGTGAAAAAGGGCGTAAGAGCATTTTATCACTCTATTGATGACGTTACAAGAGCGCCAATCAAAAAGTTGAATCGGAATAACTAAAGAGATATAAAGTGGAATATTTACTTTTGACACTAAATTTATACGATTGCATTCATTTCTACTAAAGTGAAGTTTTTTATTTATGCCCGCGTTTCATCGATGATATACACAATAAAGAATTTTTCTCGACGGGATTGAATTTATCGTGAAGATTGAAAATAACTCTGCGGAAAATTTGGTGACAATTGATCCAAAAGTACTCGTCCTATGACTTGAGAAAATGGGAGTGGTACCAAAAATAAGGAGTAGTGAATGATGAAAAAGACATATTGTGTAAATGGTCACATATTAACCATTTTCAGTCAATTTAGTTGGTATTCCGGCTAGTATTGTAGTAAACGGCACTGAACAAATTCGATGCACCTGGATCTAAGGCCTATCATATAGTATCTATAAAATATTAATTGTGTCACTTCAATGAGACTGCCATGCCACTCAGGAACCTGTTTCGTAACTATATTCAAATATAAACTCCAGCTTAACTGGTATTTATAATATTGAAATATAAGCTCCCCTGTGGTCGAGTGGGTAGCGTACTAGCCTGTCATGCCGAAGCTTGTTGGTTCGAATCCCACCAAAGACACCGCTTAAAATTAAAATACAATTTATAGTTGGATTTGTAGCAATAAAAAAATAAATTAATCGATAATTACAGCTGAATTTTGGAATAATATTTATATATAATCTATATTATTCGACACCGATTAGGACTCCATAAGATAGTTCAGAGACAAGTTACAAGGTGCATACAAAGTATCAATTAACCCCACCCTAGGCCATCCCCGTGTAAAAGTGGCTGGTCCGCTTCATAGCAAGTGTTAGAACTCGGACTGGTCCGTACCACCTGGGGACTGTGGCTGCCTGGTAGCGATGCTAGTCTGTCGGTGCAGAGGTCGTGGGCTCTCGATCCTCGTCATTGACCCCAGGTGTTTTCCGCAGAGAAGCTAAATCGCTTCGCTGTTTGTGGTTGTTAAAAAAATACTTTCTGTGTAGCATTTGTATTGCTAGATCGAATGGAAAACGTAAGTCCAAAATACAACCCTGTTTCAAAGTATAAAATTTTCTAAAAGTTAAAAGTATCGAGTAATTATTATAATTATAATTTAAAAGATATTTAAGTGAACAAATTTATTTAGCTTTTTCGCATTTTTATGCTATAAATACTTTACTATATTTACTTTTTTTGACAAAGCTAAGAATATATAAAAATAAATTCCAAATCGGTTCAGATTTGCGAAAATTATAAGACTTCTAAAGTTTTTCATATGCGCTGTGTTTCATTTTTAGTTAGTAGCCTGCATATCTTTGCAAGCAATATTGTGCAAGTATAGCATTGATATGTCAAGTTTCAAATAAATCTGATTAATTGTGTTATTTACCATTTATTTTGTGAGCAGTTTAATAATGCATTCGGAATGTTTTTCATATACTATTTTATATTGAAATTTTGTTTAAAAAATGTTTATCTTTGTCAATTTCAAACTAATTTTTATAATTTTAGGCTTGCTTTAATTGTTATAAGAAAAATAAAAAACTTAGTATGGTTTCGAAAAAACCGTTGCAAAATAATACTCCAAACTTGAACAAATATGAAGAAAATAAAAATAAATAAATTTCTTTTGATGATATTTCCACGAAATATCAGACAAAATAAAATATTTTAAATGCACATGGAAAGCTTAAGTGCTCCGCTATTCGACATCGCTTAAAAACAAAAATTGGTGCGGAAATAACGCAGTGAAAACCTTTTTTTGCCCTTGAAGTCCCAAAAATATTCTTTCATTGATAAATTTCGATTTTGAGGGTGTAATCGAATTTCTAAAAATTGCAAAATTATCTACTCAAGTAGGTCCTTCAAAAAATATCTCAACTTTTTTTTGATTTTGTAACAGAGTGCTATTTTCAGTATATAATAACACTATAAAAGAAAATTTTAATGATGGCCTAAACAGTAATCAATGTAGAACACAAAACACTAAGTTTTGGAATTATTGGCTGTCTGTCTGTCTGTTTGTCTGTCCGAAAGTGCATCAGTCAAAACCCACTGAACGATTATTTATGAAATTTTGTGGTACTATAGAGACCTGGCTCAAACTAAGTATACTTTTTACTGCGATAAAATATCTCATTTACAAGTTGAAATAGTAGAAAATGCGAAAATATATAATTTTACTTATATAAATGTTGCTGGAAGCTAAAACGATTTTTTTATGTTGGTAACACTGTTTATTTTGTATAAAGGCAACTTCAAACAATACGCAAAGAACTTTATATTATTACTATTATTCTAGATATAAATAATTTCATTTTAAATGAAATTTATTTGCTGGTGTTTAAGCATTTTCTATATGCAACATTTCATTGGTGCTTTACCAAATCGTCAAACAATGCTTAAACACCAGCAAATAAATTTCATTTAAAATAAAATTATGACAGTATGTCGAATAATAAATTTCTTATAAATAATTTCATTAAAGTTCACATAAAATTATTCAACGTCATAAGAATCACTTTAAATATAGCCACACTATGCATGTGTAATTACTTAATGATACATAGCAATTCAGTAAAGCGCGATTTGGACTCGCAAACGAGGGCTTCCGTTCGAATACCATATTCATAATTCCTTCTTTTCGTTTTGGCAATTTTTTTTATTATGGGGACTTTTTTCGTTCTGAGTTTTTATTAAGCTTGTTTTTCGTTTTAATGAGTTTTTTTCTTTTCTTTTGCGATTTTTTTCGTTTTGGCGATTTTTTTTTAATTTTAGTGATTTTTTTATTTTTAGCTTTTTTCGTTTTGGTGCTTTTTTTATTTAAGCGCTTTTTTCGTTTTGTAAAATTTTTTTAGTTTTGGCTTTTCTTTTAATTTGGGGATTTTTTAACCGTTCTCGGTTTGGTGGTATTTTCCTTTTCGTTTTTGGGATATTTTTTAATTTTGGTGATCTTTTAGTTACGACAGTTTTTTTAATATGGTGATTTTTTTGTTGTAGTGTTTTTTCATTGATTTTTCATTTTGTTGTTGGAGCTTTTTTCATTGAGATGCGATTTTTTTAGTCTTTGCGGTTTTTTCGTTTTGATGCTTTTTTGCTTTAGCGCGTTTTTTATTCTGTCGAAATTTGTAATGTTGTCTACTTACATAGTTTTGTTTTTTCTCGTTTAGGTGGTTTTTTGTTTTTTCGTTTAGGAGGTTTTTTGTTATAGCGATCTTTTTCATTTTTGACGATTTTTTGTAGTTATTGGCGATTTATATTAATTTTGGTGCTTTTAGTTATTGCGGTTTTTTTCATTTTGGTGCTTTGTTTTATTTTAGGGCTGGCTTCATTCTGCCGATTTTTTAATGTTGTCTACTTTTTTAGTTTTTGTGTTTTTTCTTGACTTAGCTCTTTTTTTGTTTTGGCGACTTTTTTATATTTTGGCGATATTTTAGTTTTTGTGTTTTTAACGAATACTTTTAAATTTTTAGCTGTTAGCACTCGTCTTGTTGTCTTTAAAATACTGCACTATCTGTGGAAATTTCAAGAGTTTTCCTTCTACGGCTTCTAAGATATATTATTGACAAAATTACATCGTCGAAATTACATTACCTGATAGAATACCCTTTAAATTTTATATTATATAAGTTTTAGTACTTATTTGTGTATTCTGTATAATAATGCACTAACTCTGAATACGTCAAGTGGCTATATGTATATTACATTAGTAGCTTAACACGTTTCCTTGCTCGCTTTGGAACGCCCTTTAGTTTTTAAATTTCATGAACTTTTAGTAGTTGTTGTTGTATCGGCCAAAGTTACACATATTTTGTAAAAATTTCAGGTATGTACCTCTTACGGTTCTTCAGACAGAAGCCCGTGACAGACAAACAGCCGGACACCGTATCCTACCCAGCGTACCCTAAAAAGAGCTGTTAAATATAAAAACAAAACACCTTCCAATGAGATAAATCAATTTATTGACCCCTCTTCTCTTTTGTTTCTATCCCATTCCCAAAATTCTCCCACATCAAAACATAGAAACAAATTTCTTATTGTTGTTACTTTCTTTAGTAGCAAATTTAAATGCTTATAGCTCCCAAAATACTGAACCGATTCTAACAAAATATGAATTGTACACATCTGCGAATAAATATATTTTAAATGCTATAAGTTTTATCAAAATCGGCTGTATAATGTGAGCATAAACCCCTTATGAAATCTGTTTGTCTATTAATTATATAGATATTCTACGGATACTTTATAGCCATAAAACAAACTTTAAGCACGCGAAGCTCCAGCTATGTACCTCTAGTTGTGAAAAAGTAAGAAATTAGCGCTAAAACACCTTTTAGGCTTTGAATGATTTGTAATGTTCAATTTGCGTCTGCAGCTGGGATGTCTTTGAAGATCTATATTATAATTTTATGGCATTTCAGCCGGCTATGTCGCCAGTGAAGAGGATTTTATCCCTTTTTTAAGAAATAGACAAAAACGCCCATAGAACGAAAAGTGAGAAGCTTAAAATACTTTACAAATAATTTTTTGTAGTTTTTTACATAAAAGGCTAAACACATATTATAACTCAAATGTAAGGCTGAAAATATTTTCTATGCCGAGTACTAATTGTGAATAATTAAGAAATTACCCCTTAAACATATTTTACTTTTTGAATTTTTTCTGACGTTCAAGTTCGATGTGGAGCTTGGATGTATTTAAGGACTTATAATAGAATTTATGGCAATTATTTTTATAGAACAATTTAGCTCGTTGTATTGCCGATGAAGGGGACTTTTTTGGCCCTTTGTAAGAAAGGAATGAAAAGAGCCATACAACTAAAAGTTAGAGGCTTAAAATATCCAACAAAATTTACCCATGTTATTGTACATAAAAATACTGATTTAATATAAGATAGAGTAAGTCAAGTCACTATTACTACTTATGTGCAAAAGGGGAAGAATTATAACAACCCCTAAAATGAATCCAAGATATAAACTTTCAACACGCCGATTCAGATATATATATCTTTGGATCCTTCTGCAAGAATCAGTCGTTAGAGCAATGCTATTTTTTTGTGTTGTACAGTGTTATTGCTTTGTATGGGGATACACTTTGCACCACTTTATACCAAAATAATTTTTCTTAAAATCAAAAAAAAATTTCGTAGTCAAAACTTTGTGTTATATTTAGGAACAAGTTGCAATGTATTACTACAAAGCAACATATGTTTAGGAAAACAGCCATAATTACTTTGTATGTCGGTACCCTTCTCATCCGTACTATATCGACAAAGTTTTGCTGGAAATTGCACTTTATTCTAAGAACAATCCACATTAAATTCAGATAATATCAATAGGGTATATAGGCAGATAGAGACTAGGGTACACTTTCTTTCACACTCTTACCGCCAGTTTTTGACTCAGTAATTAAATATTTATTTAGTTAATTTTCATATAAATTTAAATTGTAATTAAATACAACTTCTGTTTTTCAGTCGTATTTAGTTGTTCTTTTATAATTGTGACAAAAATATGGTAGCACCATAAAATATCACCAATTTCCCCTAAATTTCCAAAAAAAAAACAGCCGTTCAACATAAACAAAGAAAAATTCCAAAAAATGCATTTTTATACATTCAGGAAATAAGAATAATGAAGAGTTTCTGCAATGTTTTAAACGAATAAAAACAGCTTACAAAATTACAAAAAGACAAATATAGACAAAGAAAACCCAAATTGCTCGGCAATAAAAGTTGAATTCACAGCGGCCACAATTTTTTTGTTTCCACAAGAACAACAAGAAGTCAAAATCATATGGTAATTTATAAAAATTAAACCAATTGGAGATATAAGTTCTATTTAAATATGGTCTATAAAAATTAATTTTCTATTTAAACAGAAATTAAGTTTGAAAACCATTTAATTACTAAGTAAAAAACTGGCGGTTAGTAATATAAATTAGTCTATTTGATTTTCCCGATCGTCAGTATTCTGCCTCTCCAAAACTGTCCAACCTGTTTTGATGAAAATTAAAACATAAATAGATCTGCGTCCAAAATGACACATAGGCCTCCTTCCGCCTCTCTGGCACTATCCAAGCGATTTTGGTAGACACATAGGCTACATATTTTTTTTTAATGCTAAGCACACTGGAAAAAAAGGCCAATGTAGCGACGGAAAAATCATATCTTCCAAACTAGTTGTCTGATGCACAAAAAATGAATAGATGAATTATAGGCAAGGATATAGGCTACAAGATGTGTAAAAAGCTAGGTAGCTTTTTCACACAGTGGTCGCTATATGTTGTTATATAAGACCAATTTTACCGACAAAATTCCTTAGTCATCGGGCAGCTTATATCTTCCAAATTAATAGCCTGATCCACAAAAAGTTTATAGGCGAATTAAAGGCAAAGATGAAAGATTTCAGGTCTGAAAGATATTAGGCAGGTATTTTCCTCACACTGGCCGCTATATATTATTGTGTAAGCCCAATTTTAGCAGAGAAATTCTTAAGTCTACGGAAAAGCCATATCTTCCAAACTAATAGTATGATCTACAAAAATGTACAGATGAGTTATAGGCAAGCTTGCAGGCTATAATTTCTGTAAAAATTAGAAAGCTATTTTTAACACTGTGGGCGCTATATTTTGTTATATAAGATCAATTTTACCGATAAAATTATATAGTCGTCGGACAGCTTCTAAGTTTCAAGCTAATAGTCTGATCCACAAAAAATTATGCACTTTTATTTAAGACGCAAACACCAAACAAGAAATCCCCTCTATTTCTGTCATAAAAAAACAACCCCGATGATGACATACACACAAATTGCAACAACAACAATGATAGCAAAAAGAATGTGATTGTACCAAGTTTATTTACTGAAGATTTTTGGGTGAATCAATTCTTTAATGTCGTGGCGTTAATTCCCACTAAATTTTTTAGAGCATTGAGTTAAACATTCAGACTCGAACATTTCATAAATGCTTAATGGATGATTATAATGATGACCCAGACAAAAATTTTGTTTGATATATTACAAAAAATTCAGTTAACTTTTTTTTCAAGTAAAATATTTTGTTTAATGTTTGTTAGTATTTTTAGACTAATTGTTTTATAAATTCAGACAAAAATCCACTAAATTTTTTGTTTGATTTAGTAAATTGTTTTGTTAACAATTTGTAAATATTTTTGGACAAATAGTTTTATAGATTTAAACAATTTGCTCACTGAAAAAACAGGTTTTTTTCAATGAAATTGTTGAGATTTTTTTCCATATATATAAATTTTTTCGTTTCTAGATAAAATATTTCGTTCGTTTCTAGATAAAGTATTTACTATTTCATTGAATTCCTTTACTGAATATGACATATAGTTTTTTTGTGTGGATGGATGACTCATATGAAATGCTGTAGGCTATAAGCTCTGTAAAAAATTAGGTAGCTATTTTTAAGAAAGTTAAAAAAATTCAAAGTGCACTAAAAACTCCGAAGCAATAAAATTTAATGTTGTATTTCAAAACATTGAAAACGACTACTTGCTTAGCATTTTAATTTAATAACAAGTTGTTTCGGAAGCAAATTACAACAAAATAATTTAGAAATAAAAACAGGTAGGAAATTTTTAAATAGGTTTGTAGTTTATAAAAAACTGATGCAAGTCTTATCCGCAGGTCTCCGCAGCTAATTTTTAAACAATATTACTCTATAAGATGTATATTAAGGTTTCACAAAAATTTCAGGTGTACTTGGGTGTACTTTTTATGTTTCAGAATATTTTTCTAAATCATTATAGTGGATTTAGAAAAATTTTCAGAATTAAATTTTGGTGTATTTACGCTTCTAAGCCTTAATTGAAATAGCAAATACATAAAGGAAAGCTGTTTAAAATAGCTGATAAAGCACTGTATCAAAAAAAGTTACTTTGTCCGGAAACGTTCTGCATTGCCGATCAATATGCCAACAAATTTGATACGAAAATCAATAAAAAAGTACAACCCAATTTTTAGTCAATGTGCAAAAGGTCATATTTACCGAACGAGGTAACATAGTGATAAACAAATTTTATTTTTAAATACAGTGATTTGTTGATGCTGAGTTTAAATTAGTTTTATTTTCGTTTTGGCCTTTTTTCCTCTCTGTTTAGGGGGCAACTTGTATCTCTGCGAAACTATTCAATCGATTTTGATAATATTTAAAAGATAGATAGATCTGCGTCTATTAGTTTTACTCTTACTCGTAGGTACAGCTAATATATTATGTTTTAAGACTGCTCAAAATCGATCTAAAATTTTACAATAAATACAATATTCATCAAAGAAATATATCGTTTTAAAATCTCCAATATGTATAAATTTTTTTCAATTAGCGCTGCTGTAAAGTGGCTTTGAAAACTATAATTTTGGAAATTATTCCTTTAATTGGTAGTCGCTAAAATATGTATATGACATTAAACATCTATGAGCTTCCATCTTCATATAAAATTCGACTTTTGACTTCTACTCAGTGCCTTAACAATTACCAACAATAAAAAACAGATTCAATTATGACAAAACTACATACATAAATATCACCGTAAACTATAAAAATAGGAGTATAATCTCAATAAACGAAGTTAATGAACACCCTCAAAATTTTTTTATAATACAACTATGGCTAAACTTAAATAAATGTATGCATATATACATATTTACAATCAAACACCGATGTATATATTCGAAAAAAAAAACAACTCAAATCCCTCCCATACAACAAAAAAGAAATAAATATAAAAATAAATACAACATGAAACGCTTGAACTCACCCACTAAAGGCGTGTTTATACAAAATAAAAAATATGTATATATTCCTACCACTTTAAACGAAAGAAAACAAAAATATTAAGAAATGTTGCAAAAATACAGAACAAACAATAAATTCTTTAACTACAAACACAACAGCCACAAAACAAAAAATATCTGTAGAAGCAATAAATAAAAAACTTGTTCATTTATCTGTTCATTTATAAAAGAGTACATGAAAATAAATACTGAATCTGTTATTGTACTTACAAGAAATACCAAGTACATAAAAGCGCGTAAATTATTTAAATATTTTAATAAAGAATGAGAATGATGGAATGCTTATTATATACATATTTATTGTATATTTTTAATAACATGCGAAACATAAAAGTATAATTAGTTCTGCATTGCATTTACTACACATCAAAATGTTTGACTGTTACTTTTCGAGGCTAGGTTTGGTTAGGTTACACAGGTTGGCGGTTGTTAGTACAAAGATAAGTTCATTTATATATCTTTCTATTCAGCTCAGTTATTAACCATCCAGATGTCCGATAATTCTGCTAAATTCCGAAGTGACAGGGGAGGTCTTCTATATCATTATAATGTTGATTCAATTTCACACATATCAAACTATACCCAGTAATTATCGCAGCTAGTGTACGTATTTCCCAACAATGTATTTTCTCTAAAGTTGCAAATCTACTGCAATTATATTGGAGCCATATTAGAGTGGCTAGCGAGGAGATGACCTCATTAGACCATCTAGTTTACGCGGCCCCAAATAGATTCTGCCGAATGACGTTTTGAAGCTTTTTTTCGTTTTGGTGATTTTTATTCCATTTTTGACAGTTTTTTCGTTTTAACGATATTTTTTAGTTTTTGCGGTTTTTTTAGGTAAAATTTTTTTTCGTTTTGACTACTTTTTCGGTTTTTCGCGTTTTTTTAGTTTTTTGGCGATCTCTTTAGTTTTAGTGATTTTTGCGTGTTAACGATTTTTTTAAATTTTGGAATTTCAAGAGTTTACCTCTTACAGTTTCCAAGATACAGCATATTGTCTAAATTAGATAGTAAAATTACATTAAATGATAGAACACCCTTTAATTTATATTGTTTTAATAACCAGTGTTAATTGGCGTAGTCTACTCAATAGACTACACCAATTAACACTAACTTTGAAAATTTAAAGTGTCTATATATAAGTGCCTGTATATTACATTAGTATTTCAACATGTTTCATTGCTCGCTTTAGAACACCATATTTTTAACTGTCTGTGAAAATTTCAGGTCCGTAGCTCTTACGGTTCTCGAGAAAACAGCCTGTGACAGACAGACAGACAGACAGACAGACAGACAGACAGCGTAGCGAAAACAATAGGGCTCCTTTACACTTTTGGTGTACGGAACCCTAAAAACGAATTACCAGCGAAAACTTACTGCTGCTGGCTTAAAATTACAATTGCTTCATATTAATTTTAAATGGAAAATTATTAATCTAATTTTAAATCTCTTTGATTTCAAATTCCTCACTGTTAAATCATCTTTGTTATAAACGTTACATTTCATTTTACATAAACATTACTTAAACATTAATTTTAGGTAAGTTTTATGATAAATAATCATTTAAATGATGTTGAATTAAAACGAAATTAATTTTATATACGATGATATTTATTTAATGTCTAGCTAAAGTAAAGTTTGAAGCTGTTGTGCCTGCAGTGGTTAGCGCGTGGACTGTCATGGAGATGGCACAAGTTCAAATCTTGGCTGGGGCAGCCAACTACAACACAAAGTTTTCTGATGCCTATGCTAATAAGCATCACGTAAGTAAAACAATTAATAGAATAGCTACATTAAAGTAAATTTGTTTCAGCTTAATATAACTTTAATTCAATATGATTCTTCGTGTTGTTCCAATATCAAATTCATGTTGTTTCAACTTGAAATAACTTTAATTCAACATGATTATTCCTTTTGTTCCAATATCAAATTCACGTTGTTTCCAGTCGAAATAACTTCGATTCAGCATCATTTCTTGTATTATTTCAATATTGAGAAATTAAATCCACATGAACTATAATTAATTCAAAAGGATAAATGTGCCTTCAAAGATATTGTAAATCATGTTGAATTCACATGAAACACCTATGAAGCAAAATCACTACCGAAAAATTTTATATTAACCTGGATTTCAACGATTTTACATTGAAATTTTTCGGTGTGTAGAATTATATTACCATGTCCTTTTTGTCTTTGTATGTACTCGTAAGATATTTCATAGTTTTTTCCCATAAAACAAAAACAATATACAATATTCGATGCTAATACGAAAGAAGGAAAATTAAGTGGAATTTTCACAGAACTTTATACATTAATTAATATAAGATAAATTTTTAACGAACCAATGTAAAGCATACAGTATGACTGTTATTAAAAGATACTAAAAAAATTTTATTAGAGAGCCCACATTTCAAGAAAAGAAAAAAATTACTTGACAAAATGTTTAACAAAATCTCTTTTTGAAAACAAAAGTATTTTTCAAGAAATATTTCAGCATTGTGTAAACTGATTGCCAAATCGATTAAGCAATGGAATATTTCTTAGTATTCTCCTCATTTTTAGTTAAAGTTACTATATGCCAATTTTGAATCATTTTACAATGTTAGCCATTCGGATAAATTTTTGGTCGTTGTTTCAGTCAGTTATAAATGTATAAGATTGAAAAGTTTTCAGATCATGTTCTACAGATCAGCCTTACCAATAGGACCGTATGTAATTCCTGGTCTTCTAAAAATCCTTTTTAATGGTGAACAAGCGGACGGTAAGCCGTCCTTCATAAATGTAAAGATCCAAAATAGTAAATGTTATTTTAAAAATAATATGAACTACGAATACTTTATGCAGCATATACTATTTCTAAAGTAAGGATTTTTCCTAGGGATATATCTCATATAAGTTAGTTTATCTGAGCTCCACACATTCAGCCATGTCACAGATTCCGTTCGGATTGGTTTTGACTCCGTAGTTGTCATTCCGGAAAAGTACATTTTTGCTGCTTTAGATTCCGTTTATTTTGTACTTCGTTTTTAAAATTACAAAGTTTTTATACCTTGAGGCGTTTGTTTACTCTTGCTTTTAGATGTAAATCTCACATTAAGTTTTTTATTAACATGTGAAGCTCATGACCAAATATTTATTTGACGCTCCTAAAAGTATGCAAATGAAGTCTGTAGAAAAGTGTTTTTAAATTCCTCTTTGGAATTTTAAAGTGGTTTGATTACGAAGAAAATTTTCGTTTATCGTTTTCTGAAGAATCAACTTACGGAATTGAAACCACTTCCGATCGGAATGGTATTCTGTGACATGGCTGATTGTTATGGAAATTTATTTTTTGCACTCTGTCTACGTTGGTTATTCGTAAAACAAGCGATATACAAATTACAAAGAACTTTATATTTACTTTAAGAGTACATAAGCAAGCAAACAAATATTTGAGAGTTTTATATTTATGAGTTTCGTATTTTACTTTTTATAGTTTTTGTTTCTTGTCATTTTTTTTTTGCTACCTGAGTAACATTATAATATAAGTTTCCGTATTTATAAAGGATGTTTGTATTAAAAGTATAGAACTTTACATTAAAATAAAGCAAAGAAAAATATTTTAACTAACTGGCCTTAGTGGATATATAATTCGAAGACATTACTGTTTAAATATGATTTTGGACGATATGCCGCGTACATGATGCAATCTGGAACTCCAATTAAACCATAGCTTGGCAAATGTTGATTTCCAAGGTGTTCAATTGTCTCTGGTTAATCGCCGTAAACGAATAACTTTATATAACCTCAAAAAAAAATAATCTAATGTGGCCAAGTCACACGATCTTGGCGGCCAATTAACAGGACCATTGCGTAAAATTAATCCTTTTTCATTCAACTTGTTTCAAGTATTTCATACAAATTATTTAAATTTCTGCGACTTGCAAGCATTGTTCTGCCGTGAGTTTATTCATTATAAAATGTCAAACCTTACTAGCCACAAAGCACCTACCATGTGTCAAATCGGTTGTTGAGTACAGCAGTTCTATCCACAAGTCTAAAATAACAACGCTCTAGAAAGAAAATGTAATTTTTTTAATAGCAGTATGCAGTGTTTGGTGCAAATGGTCTTGCGAAAGACCAAATGGAAACTATTGTAGTTTTTTTATGAAATCTAACGGCAACTCTGTATATTTTTGCACCAAACACTGAATGCTGCCAATATTCTTTACATTTGTTAATGTATATTTTATCACACCATTTATTACAATCTCCTCCTGTACGTATGACTAATATTTTGGTACGTTGCGTATATAGCATTCGCACATTTAATTAAACAAACCGCAAATTAAATTAAACAAAACACAAATGAAATTAATCCAAACACAACTTAAATTACACCAAGCGCGAATTAAATTAAACTAAGCACAAATTAAATCCAAATTAAATTAAAATAAGCGCAAATTAAGTTAAACCGAACACAAATTAAATTAAAACGCAAATTAAATTAAACTAAAAGCAAATAAAATTAAACTAATAGCAAATTAAATTAAACTGCACAGAACTTAAACGCAGAATATTGTGATTTCTGCATATATTATAGTTATAGAAATTAAGCCCAACAATAAATATAAGTTTATCTCTGCTCTGGGCTGAAAAAGCTAAGAATAACTCTCAAACTAGCTTTCATTTAATATGCGAAAATGAACCTACTCGAAATTTTAAGAAAGTTTATGCGGAACAGTTTTCTGGGTGGGCTGCCAATAGCATAGATAAATTTATCGTGCATGTCACACATTCCGATCAGAATGGTTTTAATTCCGTACCTGCATTCCGATCGTTCTTGCTCTGCAGTCTTGAGGCGTTTCCTTACTATTGTTTTTACAAGTAAAGATCACATTAAGCTTTTTATTAACATTGAAGCTTATTTATTTGACGCTCGTAAAAGTATGCTCGTGGAAAAGTCTTCTCCATTTCATTTTGGAATCTAAAATAGGTTTGATTAAGAAGAAAGTTTTCGTTTTCTGAAGAAGCAACTTTAGCTGTTTTACACTATCTCACAAGCCGTGAGAGTTGCATTTTGTGCAGAAGTCGAACAGCTTGTATAATAGTCTAAAAATAGCTTTACGGAACTCAAAACACTTTCGATCGGAATGGTATTCTGTGACATTATGTATGTGTGTACATTTATTGACGAGTGTAGCTCTAACTTGCATTAAAAAAGAAGCCAAGTACGCTCCAAGGCAGGTAGAACTTGTTGAAAAACTCCAGGAAACGCCACATCGAGGAGGGTGTCTGATTTTGGACAATGCAAAGATCCTCAAAACCGAACGAATTCGTGCTGAGTCCTAGATATATTTTTCAAAGAATATAACACATACTCGGCACATGTTAAGCGAAGTAATGCAGGATCAAAGTTTGCAAAATGTGATTGAAAATAGTTTAAGTCGCATAACGGCCACCGATTGTGCCAACTACATAAAAGGCATGATTTTAATGAATTCAAAAGCTGCATCCTCACTAATTTTTACTTAATATCTTATAATAATTGACAATATTCTAAATATTAATTAGTTTAATTAGATATAACCCAACACTCATTTCTATATTGTATATGCTAAAAATTTTTTAATTTAATTCAATATAAATAAAAATCATCATGTGATGCGTTTCATTTCTATATGGTTTAATTTAATTTGCTTTTAGTTTAATTTAATTTGCGCTTAGTTTAATATAATTTGCGTTTAGTTTAATTTAATTTGCGTTTAGTTTAATATAATTTGCGTTAAGTTTAATTAAGTTTGCGTTTGGTTTAATTCGATTTGAAAAAACCATAAATTAAAAAATACCCAAAACGAAAAATATTGTTTAAATAAAATGAAAAAAGTACCAAACCAAACAAAAAAAAACCTAAGAAAATCGCTTCAATTAAAAAAGTCGCAAAAAACAAAAAGAATTGACAAAACAAAAGAAATCACCAAAACGAAAAAAAGTTCCTTAACAAAGAAATATAAGAATTAAAACAAAAATTCCAAATATAAAAAGAAACCAAAATGAAAAAAACACCAAAATTAAAAAAGTTCTAAAACAAAAAATATATATATATATATATATATATATATATATATATATATATATATATATATATATATATATATATATATATATATATATATATATATATATATATATATATATATATATATATATATATATATATATATATATATATATATATATATATATATATATATATATATATATATATATATATATATATATATATATATATATATATATATATATATATATATATATGGCAATAGTACGGAACCCTTCGTATGCGAGTTAAAGTCGCACTTAACGAAGTTTATTGGATTCGATCAGCGCTTTCGGAATTATTTACAAATTAGTATCGAAAAAAGTGTTTTTCATGAAAAATTAAATTTATTTTTCTTTCTTAAACTCATAAAAAAGTTAAAAATACAAAAACTTTAGTTTTTAACTATTTTTCTCTAAGACAGGTGCCTTACGAACAAAGTAAGCGATATAGCATTAAAATCGATGGATAGATATTGATTTAATTAACAATTCAATTAATACATCCAGACACATGACATTTAACTTTCCTCATACAAAAAATATTTATTAACTAATATTTATTCATATCTGTTCTATAAGAAATTCATGTTTTCTCATAAAGGAAACTGCTAAATGGTATTACGGAGGGTCGTTTTCTTTTTTTACAAATATTCATAGCGAGATATAGTTCTACAAATAGTTTGAAGCAACTTTGCCCGAGAGACTAGGAGTATAAATTGTATATCGAACTTGCAGCTATTCAAAAATATTCTGTAGCTGACCTAGTTCTTACAAAAATGACCAGTGATTGGGCTAGACCTCGTCCGGATAGAATAAAAATTGGATTTGTAATTCAAGTCTTGTTCAACTAATATTTGATAAAAAAAAATAGGGAACTAGCTCCAATGATTCCCAAATTATGACGCATTTATTAGAAGAAAAATTACAAATAATACTTGAAATATTCGGAGCTACTCCGGCGTATACTTAATTTTTTATCAATACATGAAATAATAATATTCATACGCCATAGTGTATTGATATAATCACTGGTTGGTTTTATACGAACTAACTTGCTTACATCGTATTTTGAAATTTCCGCAAGCTCAAAATCCACTTTAGAACCATGTTTTCGTGGACAAAACTGTTTAGAATTCTTCGCAGAATCCTTTCTCCTCCTACGATTTTTATTTGTTTTTGCATCCACACAAGTCGACCCACCCTAGTGCACATACATGTACGATAAATTATGTTGGCCCATTAAAATGTTTAAGAAAACATTTTTAAGAAACTAATAATTTTATCTAAATAGGAATGATACCTAAGCAAATCTTAGTTGAATGTTTTTTAAATTGTGACAATAAATCAAGCGCCTTATAATTTTCACTTAAAGGCACATCTAACTTTAAAAATTTTATAAGATGACAAATTATTGTACAAATAAATGTGATTTGGCAAAATGTATTACATATTAGAAATATATTTTTTTGGAAATTTTTCTATTTTAATCCAATATTTCCATCGCTTGTGATTCATGTTAAAATTAAAATAATTATTTGAAATGCTGTAAGCGCACCATCCCTCTTAAATACATACCAGCAAAAGGAAACGAAATGAAACCCACAGCGGAAACGGAACTGAAGATGCACTCTTATGGTAATTTAAATGTATTTTTCTTTTCGTAACGAAATAAAGAAGTTAAAAAGAAATTTTTAATAAAAATGCTCATATGAACAGATGAAAATAAATGAAATACTGTAAATAAAATCTACAAATACACATACATATTTCTAAAAAAACGCATACATCCTTATAGTAGTTGTGTTCTAAAAAAAACGAATACAAAGCAATAATTTTTTCTGTTATTTATGAATGTGTAATATTCACATTTTTATTCCTGTTTTTTTGGTTTTTCTTACAACTGATAAGAAATTATGAATATAAATACTCGTATACGTAAAAGTTTAAAATTAGTTTTATCTTTGTTTTTCTTTTGCATTTAAAAAAGATAAATTGGTACACATATTAAGGTTAGAAAATCATGTGAATGCAATATATTAAAAAAGCTTTAAATAAGCAGGACTATTTATTATTAGAGAAACAATATTTTTCTGATTTTCTGTGAATACTTGTGTTATTCTAAGCGAAATCGCGGAATCGTTAAGCTGCCTATCAATTGAGTTCCATCAAATAATTGCGAATAAAATCAAAATTTATGCATCGTTTTGAATGAAATGTAGCACATGTCTATATAATTAAGAAGCGAGAACATTCTTTGTGAGGAAGTTTATACTCACATTTTACAATCGATGGGGATAAGGATTATACCATTTCAAAAATATTTATTCACAAAGTGTACAATTCATATTTCATTAAAATTGGTTCAGCATTTTTGGAGCTATAAGCGTTTAAAGTTGCTACTAATACATGCACACGTATTACTCGCCCGGTTGGCCCAGCTCGTCGTAGAAGACACTTTCATCAACGACTACTTACGGAAATTTCGACACTTGTCATGCACGATATTTGTCAACTATAGCTTTTTTTAAGACAATCTAACAGAAACCGTAATCAAAGACCAAGTAAAAGAAAAACTACTCATGCATGAAACTAGTTGGATGTATTCCGCAATCAAGTATTGCAACGTTTAATTTAAAATTTTTTATAATTTTTAGAACGAAAAACATCATTCTACGTATACCAGCAAACGAACTTCTTATAGACATGGTCGGTCAGCCTGTTGTTCGCAAAAGTGAGTGAGTTTCGGGCACAAGTTCCCTGATTTCATTGGAACACACTCCATTGTAGTAACGATAAAACAGCGAAACACACCCACATTGCGTCGATGCTCCAGCGAGTCAAAAAGAGTTGGCTACCCTACTGTCACCGATGAGCTTCTTCAAAATAGACTTAGAAGCACCGGCCCATACATGAGAGCTGTATTCCATTTTCAGAGGGATATAGGCGGTATAAATATTAAGGAGATCAGATGGGGTGAAGTATGTCTTACACCGTCTTAAAAAGCCGAGGCACTAGAATGCTTCTTTTGTAACTTGAAAAATGTGATCCGTCGATCGAACATCACACTGAATTTTCATGCCAAGAACATCAAGAGCTGCTGATTCCTCAATACCCACACCGCCCATATTTACATATGGAGCAGCACGATCGATCATACGTCTGTCCGTAAGCATACTACACTGGGTCTTACGAGCATTAAAATCGACCCTATTCGCACGACCCTATTCAGAGATTGTTACAAGATCGCGGTTTAGTGCATCATTTATGTTTTGCCTCATGGTCCCAATCTCCGACAGGCTTGGTCTATTACTGAATGAATATGAATGGCAAATGCTGCTGTCATCAGCAAAAGAGTAGATAGGATTGGAAGTTTGACAGCGAAGATCATCATTAAGAAAAATAAGAAATAGGGTAAGAGAAAGAACGGAACCTTGTGGTTCGTTTGATGAGATTGCTTCTATAACAACTCGTATAGTACGATCCCTGAGAAAGCTCGATATAAATCGAGAAAAGTCATCACCAACACCAAAAGCAGCAAGTTTCGACAAAAGTGCATAATGCCACACTCTATCTCTATCGCCTATCTCTATCGGAAATTTCTAGAGCCACCACCTTACTCTCGCCGAAATGGTGTATGGAGTGACACCATTTTTTCGATAGGAAGGCCAGTAAGTCACCCGTAGAGCGTCCCCTACGAAAGCCATACTGGCGGTCGCTGAGTAAACTGTTAGACTCCAAATACCTCACAAGATGGAAATTCAACATACTTTCCATTACTTTGGAAAGTGCAGAACATACTGCAATTGGGCGGTAATTTTCAGGGTTAGTAGCCTCTCCCTTTTTAAGGATTGGCGTTACGTTGGCAACCTTCCAACACGATGGAAATTCACCAGCATGACGGAAATTCACCAGCATGCTTTCAGACCAGTGCTGGAATACCATCCGGCTCAGAAGACTTATTTAGATCCGCCAAAACCTTTTTAACGTGCGTGCTCGAAATAATATTTTTGGCATAGTTACAGATACTCTCTCAAGCAAGGGCAGTGGTCGATTGCTTTCCGCCAAGTGAGAACTACTTGCAAATAATTCAGATAGAAAGCTAGCTTTATCAACGGGGTCAATGAATATTTGATCATCTTTTAAAAGAGTCGGAATTGAGGAACTAGCATTATCCTTTACCCTTTTAACAAATGACCAAAAGCTCTTGCTACCGCGAGGGGCAGCAAGAACTTTAGCATGAATATGCTGCTCGTAGAAAGCTTTTTCACGTCTTAGTACTCTGGCACACGATGATCTCGCCTGTTTGCGCAGCGTATCAATATCTGTGTTTTTGTTACTACGCCATATACTGAATGCTTCCTCTCTGGATCTGACTGCATTTTTGCAAGCCTGATTAAACCAAGACTTCGTTCTGGGTTTAGTCGGAATTTACTTGGTTAGAATGAACGCTTTCATTCCCAACAAAATTGTGTTGACGACTATTTCTGCCATGGCATTGACATTATTGTCAAGGAAACATAGTTTCCAGTTAAAATGCCGAAAAATTCGCTGAGCTCAGCCCAACGAGCCTTTTCGTACATATATTTTGAGTGCTTCGGAGCTGTCCGTGAAACGTTTCGAAGTTCTGAGAACGAAAAGGTTGGGTGTGAAGTGAGAAAAAGGTCGAGAGTATTGTGTTTGTGCCCTTCGACACACGAAATATGTGTTGGATCATTCACTAATTGCGCAAGGTGATTGTGCGCGGCGAATAACTCAGCATATTGGCCTGCGATATTCCAACAGTCAGTTAGAATAACTCAGGCGTGAATACAATTGGGGGGAAATGGGATATTATTCCCCCAAAAACTTGTAAAATATACTATTGATTTTCTAAAAAAAAGTTTTGCAAAATAGTATGTTTCAGTTAGAAGTGACCCCCATAAAAGCTCAAGCTTTTTTTATAGCTTATATTTAATAAAAATAGATGGACGTAGGCGTTTTACAATGAAATGAAGAAGTTAATCTCTATGCCGGTTTGAGGATCATTAAGTGTCGTTTTTATCTCTTACTGTTTCCTTCACTCAACTACGATTAATACGCAAGTTTTTCTTTCAGTTTATGCACTCTCTTGTTCGCGTTATCTCAATCGACTTCGACTCATCGTTTGATTACCTATTTGTTTATCAGAGGTAACTAAAAAACTAATCTTCGCTATATCGATCCCCTTTTTAACCGACTTCAAAAGGCGAAAGGTTACGCATTCGACATATGTTTTTTTGTTATGTGTGTTATTCCAAAGCTTCGCCATTTCGGATTTTTTCTTTATTTGAAAAGATGTACTTCCAGATTGGTCCCGTTGAAAAGTGGACAGGGTCGCGTCTGTACAAAGTAAATGCACATTAGTTTTCAACTACTTCTACAAAGCGGTTCTTATGAAACTTTGCATACACATTTAATGATCGTGATTATAAAACGTTATGATTAGAAGAGTGGGCAGTGCCACGCCCATGCAAATTAAATATTCGTGTTCAAGAACTTTTACCAAATTGATTATTATGAAGCTTTCTACACAACATTGAGATTAGAAAAGTGGGCAGTGCCATGCCCATGCAAAGTAAATATTCGTTTTAACAGCTTCTACTTAACCGATTTTTATGAAACTTTGCATACACATTTAATTATCACAACTTAACAACACTATGATTAGGAAAGTTGGCAGTGTCACGCCCATGCAAAGTAAGTATTCATCTTCAACAACTTCTACTAAATCGCTTCTTATAAAGCTTTGCATACACACTTAGTTATTGTGAATAGAAAAGTAGGCAGTGCAAAGGCCATGCAAAGTAAATATTCGTTTTCATAAACTTCTACTAAACTGATACGTATGAAACTTTGTATACACATTTAGTCATCGTAACTTTACAACATTATGATTACAAAATTGGGCAGTGGCATGCCCTTTTGCCTACAAACGTGCTTACAAGAGGTATGATTTTTATATGGAGAACTCCCACTTGGAAGCACTAAAACTTGACAAATAAATATTTTCTTATTGATTCGAAAGTCTTTGCAATACTTCGTGCTTTCCTGCAAGTGAGAGGTGTAAGCACACAAATCAACAAAGGGCTTACACAAGCGCTTTCGCTGATCACCTTTTATACCGGGTACATATGTATATTAATAAAATATAAAAGTTGCCCATCTTATAGCATATAATACGTCTATATTATCCGTTTTAAATAATAAATAGAGTATCTTTCAAACAGATATCTTGGATAGCACATCGTGAAAGCTTACGTCGTATTTTTTGGCTTTTGTTTTCAACACTTCGTGGCCGGATCAATAGCTTTTTTATCAACTGGTTGTCACATATAAGCAAAAAGTTTTGTTCTTTCCAGATTAGTTGCGGCAGTGGCATGATCTCAGGCCAGAGTTTGTTAATTTGTGTTAGCGCTCTTACCAGCACATCTGACAGCAGCAGCCTAAAAAATGAACCAGTGCAATCATCAAAATAAATATTGAATCGTCAGCTTCTGACTCGTCTTTATCTCTTCAACATATTTTCAATTTCTTGCAATCGCCCCAAGCATAAATTTTCTTTTTAGCTTAAATTATGATTTAACATGTATGAGAATGTGAAAAGTTCCAAATCTTTTTAAAAATCTTAGCACATGGAATATAAAATAACAAAGAAATTTATTATATTTTAGTGGCAAATTTATTTATTCCTATTTGTTTTTTCTCGCAGTTTTGGAAAATTTTGCGTCATAAATAATAATTATACAAGTAAAGCTTAAGCTTAAGACATTTCATTAAGAAAGTCTTTAGCATCCTTACTATTTCCTTTTACTACTCCCAACAACAAGGACCCATCTTTTGTAGACGTTCAACGTAGTATAAACTTAAGAAAACGGAAATCGTATGCATACACACTTACATAAAAAAAATTGTATACGCATTAAACCAATACGCACATACACTACAGCTGGCATGTAAACACATGCCCACATTCGTTTAGCCTAGAAAAAGCTTAAGAAAACTGACAAACAGTTTGTTGTTTCGTTTTTATCTTTTTTGCTTTACTGCTTAAGGAACCATGTGTGCATTTTATTCAGATGATGTTGAAGACTTTAGCCAACAATATTATGTTGAGGAGCAAAATTATGTAGTAAACTTAGAAAACGTAAACATGTGTAAAAGAGATAGAGGCAGAGAGAGAGATAGAGAGAGAGAGAGTTAGAGTTCAAGAATGTGTCTACTAAACAAATAGTCGTATATTATGAAAAAGGATTAATGCGTAACACAACAAGCAACATCTCCAGGAAGAAAACAAGCATCCAACAAGAAAATCAAGCAAATAGTTAAATATGATAAAGTCCTGTTGCTAAGAACCTTAACATACAATTAAGCCTGCGTGTATGTGTATGAGCAAATTTATGTGCGTTTATTAGTATTTACTTTCTGCTAACCCCTGCTACTGCTACTATTTTCTTTGCTACTTTCTTTGTGATTTTTTTTTTACTACCAAAAACAGTTTAAGTCATAATTAAAGAAAATAAATTATAATCGTTAAATGTCAGCCGTTCATTAAGTCGTTTATAAATATTTTTTTCTTAATTCTTGGGCAAATGTTCCAATATCCTTTTTATATAATATTTTGTATAATGCTATGTACGAGTATACCCATATGAGGGCAGTAGGATAATAATGTAAAAGGAAGAAGCTCTACTTGAATGCGTTGTAAGTATTTAACGTTGATTTGTTTCCTTTATCACTGGGACACATTTGGCTCTGAGTTTGCAATAATGGTGTGGGTAATACATATTAAGGATATATAGGATATTATTAAGAACTTGAATGATATTTTATTTTTCTATTGTAGTTTAATATTTACTAAGGAGAAATTATATATTTAAAAATGTCTTAAGAACAAAAATTGACAAATATTTTCAATCCAAGCTGAACCTAGTTTTAAACTTGAATTGAACTTTGCACTAAGGCCTAAAGTTGCTTCCGTTTAATCAGCTTTTTATCTTTGCTGATAAAGGCGCTGAAAAGACCCATACAGTCCCACAGCAGGCAAAGACTTATAGGTTCGTCAATGATTTCGGTTAGCCAACATCACTACCTATACTACCTACGCTCTGTAAAAACAGCCTTACATGGGGTGGTAAGGTTTATGGAGAGACTCCTTTAACATATACCATCCATCATATCTCCCGGACAATAGCCATGCTGGAGGTAAAAAACCTTGCCATAAATTTATGTAATAGCGACTTCTCGTTGCCAGCTCGATTCGTCTTAGACTACATGTTGGGGGAATCGGGGCTGTGACATGCGCGGACGATGTAATATTAATGTTATCGGTCGAGATAAGCGATATCATGTCCAATGCTTTCGACACACTATGTACATCGGCTGACGATTGTGGTCTAAGCCGAAGCGAAATGGAACTTGTATTATCTAGAACATATGCCAAAGTTCAGAGCTTAAGATTCCCTCGCCAGAAGATTTAAGAGCTGCCTTTATCGGTTAGCAAAAAATATCTAGGTGTTGTCTTGGGCTCAAGACTATCATGGAAACTAAATAAATTTAAAAAACTAAACTTAATGTTTAACATAGGATTAAAATGGCCACGAATGCTTACTACTGCTGTCGAAGGCTGTTTTGAGCAAAACGGGACTTAAGCCCTATATTTGTTTTGGGTACGGACATTCGTAGTTCTTTCGGATTACCAAATGAATGTGGTGTTTTCCAAACTGAGATCCTGGTAATCCTCAGGGCCACGGATCTAGTAGCCAGAAATGTGGCTGAAGGCGAGGAGGTAACCTTTAACATCAACAGTCAGGTAGCGCTAAAGGCTTTTTAGGGACAAACTGTCAAATCGACACTAGTTAGTGACTGTATGTGAGCCCCCAAACTGCTTATGGACAAATATAGTGTCAAACTTTGTTGGGTTACAGGTCACTCACATGTTGAATGAAATGAAACTGCAAAGAATAGGGTCGGCATAAGATGAAGGAATGTGTAATAGATCGTTTAAATTGCTATGGGGAACTCAGTAATTAGGTGTTCGAGAGGGCCGTTCATGCGGGAGTAGGGATGATTGTAGATTCTCAAGGGCTATGTGGCTATAACTTGACTTAGAATGATTCGAACTGCTACTGAGTATGAATAGGAATGTACTAGGAGCCTTAATTAGCGCGCTGACTTGTCACTACTCAGTCAGAGTGCAATCTATCCTTTGTACTCTGACTTATGGCAGTTAATTAACTAATGGGTACAAGTAGAAGGGAATCACAATGGGTCTAATTGGGGCTCTGTGTGCTTGTGTCTTACAACTAGATATGAGCGATATTTCTGTACCTGTGATTTAATCACTGCTGGCGAAAAATCACGAGTCACAGTTGTGACCAAATTTGTCAAGTAAATGATATTAAAAATTTATTATATTTCACTGTTTGTGTGGATAATAACCCTGTAGTCCCAGCTGTTACCAACGACATTTTCATTTATGTTGTATGCAAGACAATCAAAGATTTATCGCCTATAAAACTCATTTAGAAATAAGTATGGTGACAAGGTGTTATAAGTTGTCGTGTATAAAGAATTTTTTTCGGACAAAATTATGAAAATTTGTGCAACAGAACCTTATTGACGACAACAAGATGAACGAGTAAGTGCTTCGAAGTTGTCGCATTTTTTTTTATAGAGTTTGTACCCTGATAGATCGAGTATGACCTGAGGTATAAAAAGAAGGTAGAAAAGAGACGTATTTCCACCAACATTGCATGCCTCGAGACACTTAATTTCTAGACAGCCAAGCTATACACAACCTATCGGAGGTTGTGGAGATTGGTCTAGGCTACCTCATCAGATATATCAATACGATGGGATGGGGCTAGCACTAACTACTGGCCCAAAGAACTTGGATCTTTTTTGTTTAACTAATAACAAATACAACCCGCGAAGCGATTAGATTGTCTGCGGAAAACACACAGGGTCTATTGCAGAAATCGAACAAATGTCTTCTGGACTAACAGGCTAGCATCTCTACCACTCAGCCACAGGGGCATCAAACCTACATAGGCTAACACTGGCGAATGGACTTGTTTGACAAACAGAATCACTTTGATTCGATATGAATACTTGCGCGCAGTGGGCAGCTATTTTTAATTTCCTGAAATTTCGATATTTTTGTTTGCATTGTTTTTGATCACTTCACTTGAACATTTCATAAAAGAATAGCATTAAAGAAATTAATATTATACAAGCTCAATGCAAAGACCTTCTACCAAATACAGTTTTATTACTAAAGCCAATTTATGAAATTAATCTTCTTTTTAATATTTTTATTTTCTTCTTTCAAAAAACCTTAAAAACACATTTCGACAAACAAACCAAAGTATACAAAAGTCTTAGAAATATTACTTTTCTTCTTTCCATTTATAACTATTACCTCATTAAAAGGTCCTTTCATAGAATAAACTTGTAAAATTATTAACAACACAACAAATTTTTACAACGTTTTCCTCATTCGGCCAATTAATATAAATCTAAAAATAAAAGACTAAGACAAAACTATAAAACGTGAAAATTGTACTCGGAGCAAAGACAAAACTAAAATCTTGGCTTTGAAAACTTAAGGCGATGCTTTTGCTGTTCTAAAAGAAATAAGGTATACTTTTTGGGGCTCTTCGAATGATTGTGGAAAACCCAACAAACATTTAAATCTCCAAATTATTTCCTAACTTCTTAATGTTATGATATTAATATGAAGTCTTCGTTATCCGCATCAAACTAGTAATTCTAATAATTAAATATAATAAGAGCATTATTCATAATAAACAATCAAATAATTATAAAAGGTTTATGAAACCGATTACCATACAAAAATTGTTTCATAAACGTCTCATAAGCCTTTAAAAAGTATTATGAATAAGGGTGTAAATAATTATGATTCTTAGAAATATTTTTTATATTTAACTTCAAGGATTCTGATGTTTTATGTTTGTTGGGCGGTATGAAAGACATAACAAATCACTGCACTCAGAAATGAATGACTGAGTGAATAAATGAAAGAATGAATGAATGTATGTATGTATATATGTGTTAATAGTAACAAAACTAATGAGCGTATAACAAATAGTTCATTTGTTCAAATAAAATCTATATGTCCCTTATAATTACACTCGCAAAAGCAAGTTAATAAAAAAGTAGGTATTTACGAAAATAGCGAAAATATTTAATTAAAATTGTTAGGATTAATTAGCTAAAGAAAATAAATAATTAACATTATCATTAATTAATTATATTTAATTCCTATATTATCATTACTTAAAAATCATTTAACAGTTCACAAAATAAATTATTCTCCTTATTTAATGTAATTATTTCGAACTTTTTTAAAGTGATTATACAGGCTAATCCTTGTAACCTTTTATTTATTTATTTATTTATTTATTTATTTATTTATTTATTTATTTATTTATAAGGTAATTCCAATACAACAAGAACTTGTCTTATATTATAGTATTGGTTAGTATTTGGCATATGTATGTAACATTTTCACAAATTTTATTTAAAAAATAAAAAAATAAAAAAGAACAATATTTAGAATAAATTACATGAATAAATAAGAAATAGTTTTTACAAATAAATAATAATAAACGTTACAATTAAGACAGGTGAAACAATTAGTTTGTTCATACGTTTGCAAATAGTAGAATATTACTACGAAAAGTGCTTAAATATGGCAGATTTAAAATGACTTGCATTGTTTATGACTTGTATTTGAGGGGGTAGCTGGCTCCAAAGACGAATTGAATTAGCGAAGAAATGTTGCGCAGAGATAGCTTTAGTATATTTTATGCTATTTATCCTGTTTCCTCTATTCGATCTAGAAAAGGTTATTTTTCGAAACAGGTAGGTTGGTTGCTGGTTATATACAATTTTATGTAAAAACAGTAGTGTTCGGCACTTTAGCAAATTATCAAACGTTATACTATAGATTTGTTTTGCAAATTGTGATATGTTTCTGTTCCTTTTGATAGAAAATACATATCTAGCAATGGTGTTATATGTTACATCTAGCCTTCGCCTACTTACAGCATCGCAACTAGCAAACAGCTCACAACCATACATAAGAGTTGGCAATAAATAAGTTTTGGCTAATAGCATCCGGATATGAATCGGTGTGAAATATTGTGTCATCCAAAGATTCCGAAGCATAGCAAAGGTTTTCCCACAGTTTATTTTAATGTGATCTGACCAATTGAGTTCTTTATTAAATATAGCACCGAGGTTTTTAGCAGATTCTACAAAGCTTATGGTCGTATTATTAATATGTATTGGTGGGAGACACATTGCGAAGTTTTTAGGAATTCCCACGGCTAAAGCAGCTGATTTTTTGGGATTTAAATTTAATCCATTTGCAGATGCCCATAAGTAAATTTGATGCAGATCCTGGTTTATCATCCGTACACAATTAGCTGCGTCATCAACACTGCAACTAATATAAAGTTGTACATCATCAGCATACATTTGTATTTGACAATGTTTTACATGCAATGGAAGGTCGTTAGCATATATCGAATACAATAGTGGGCCAAGTATCGAGCCCTGTGGTACACCTCTTGGCATTGAATAGCTGCAGGAGATCATTGAATCATGGCAAACACTTTGGCTTCTATCACTAAGGTACGAAGATAAAAGCTTTATCGCAGTTGAGGAAAAACTACACAAATGTTTTAATTTATGGCAGAGAATTGTATGATGTACCTTGTCAAATGCCTTGGAATGGTCAAGCAATATAAGAAATGACATTTGGCGTTTATCAATTTGGCACCTTATTTCCTCAGACACGCTAATCAAAGTAGTGAGGCAGCTATGCTTTGGCCTAAATCCAGATTGTCTTTCACTTAACAACGCATTAGTGTGCAAATGACGGATTATTTGAGAGTGTACTAATTTTTCAAATACCTTTGATAGGTATGGTAAGATCGCAATAGGTCGAAAGCATTTATCAGATTTTAACACTGGTAAAATTTTGGCATGTTTCCACACAGATGGGAACGTAGACGTAGTAATAATTGTATTTAACATATGGGTGATGTAAGCCAGCGTGTAAGGAAGTGTAAGCTTGATAAATTTTGGATGCACTCCATCAAATCCAACAGCATTAGATTTAATATTAAGAAATGACTCTAGTACATCCTCCTGCGTAAAGTGCACAAAATTGAATTCAGGTGTTTGTTGCTGATTCAAAACGACGTTGTTGTAAAAATTAATGTTCATTTGTGGCATAGGTATATTTGCAAATTCTTGATTTAACTGGTTTACGTCTATTACTTCTGTAGCAGGATTGTTACGATTAACTAAACCCAATTTGTGAATTTCACGCCATTTTTTGCGGGAGTCAATGCATGTTTGGAATTTATTTTGATAAAACATTATTTTGGCATTTCTTATGTTTGTGTTAGCAGCAGCTCTAGCGTATTTGAAGTCTTCATAAAGCTCTGGTGTTCTAAAGCGCTTCCACCTAGCGTATGCACGATTTCTAATGTCAATTAGAGATTTTATTTCAGAAGAGAACCATGGCTTGTCATTCTGCAGAACTCTAGATTTTATAAGAACATATTTATCATATAGATAACTCAGATTGCGATCGACAAAGTTAATTTGTTCATCAACAGCTGAAGTAGAAAACACATGGTTCCAGTTTAGGGATGATAATTCGGCAGCAAGGGACTGATAGTCTATATTTTTGAAGTCTCTATATTGGAAAGTTTGTTTTTGCGCGCTTTTTACAAGTTTGAAATCGTATGATATAAATAACAAATCATGACGTGAAAACATGGGTGCAGATAGCTGATCGAAGAGAAGCAGATGAGTGTTATTGTTGACGAAGCAGAGATCAAGTAAAGTGCTGGAAGTGGACGTACAATGTGTTGGAAATATATAGTTGATCAAGTTCAACCCAATGGCACTCATTTCTTCTACTAAACTATTATCTTCAAGTATATTAGCGTTAAAGTCCCCAGTTAAGATTATATGGTCGTATCCAAGAGTATATTTACTTAACTTTTCTAGCATGGAGTCCATATTGATACTTCTGTTAGGTCTATATATGGTTCCAACTAACAGAGTTTCGCTGTTATTAAAAATTTCCACCAAAATGTACTCAACGTTCTCACCGACTTCATTTTTTCGTTTCTCCTTGCAGGTAACATTTGATTTTATGTATGTAGCAACACCACCACCATTCGTTATTCTGTCGGAACGAAAGAGACGATAGCCGTTTAGATTGTATATATTACTATTAACATCCAGAAAGAACCACGTCTCAGAAACGCAAATTATATCAATGTTAGAGTTTTCAAATAGGAGATGAAATTCGTCCATTTTATTGTTTAAACTCTGAGCATTAATATGGCATATCTTAAGTCCAGAAACACTTTTTGAGAGAATTCTTATCATGGTACTTAAATTTTCTCTAGAGCCATCCCTCGTATTGTTAGAATTTATTATCATTATATAAAAAAGTTGTTTTAACAATGCAAGCGAATATTAAGTTTTTAAGAAGCACAATATAATTTTTGTTAAGAAGATAGAAGCAAATAAGGACAAATATATTTATTCTAGTGATAATCTTTAAATTTTGTAACAAACAAATGTAAAAATATTTTATCTTTAGCAGCAAAATTGAAATCTTAAGTAACAGACACATTGAATTATTGTAAAATATTTGATGCATTATTGTGTAGAAGTAGAAGTATAGAAGTAGAACTTCCCGACTAGAAATTACCCCAATACATATATTGGGGCCCAGTTGGGAATGCATGGGGCAAACCAAAAAGGTTTGTCCCATTTGGGATCCGATCGAGAACTTATTAGGATAGCCCATTTGGAAATTAGTGATTTAACATAAGTTCTGCCCAAGTGGGAAACTATTTGGAACTTGTTGGGAAAATCTAACAGAGAACTTAATCGTATTTTTGTTGATTGTCGATAGAGGTAATTTTTTGCTTACGCGATAAACTTGTATATAGTATATTTCGATGTGAGAAAGTTGTTGAGAGTTTTTGATATTTTCGCGTCTTTCCGCTTTTTTGGAAATTTAATTTAGCGCAATTTACCAAGCTTTAAAACATTTTAATCGTTGCTTCCAATTTTGGTAAATTCTCGCAAGTTTTTGCGATAGCAGTGACTTTTCCACGCTTTTCTTTCTACAGTTTCAGCCATTTTAAGTCAATTTCAAGGCTTGATACTGCTACTTGCAGTTTTATAAAATTTCTGTCATATTCGGGGTGTACTCGTATGTGTGTGCAATTATATAAAATTTTATGCGGTTTTATATGAACTTTTCTATGCATGATATACATACATATGTACGAGTATGTAAGTGTTTATCTATTTTAATCATCAATAAGATCAGTTCTTTTTGTTTTATCTCAAGTAAAATTAAATACTTAACTTCAGATTTTGTTTTAGTTTTTTATAAATACAATACTATTTTGAAAATATTGTCAAAATATTATAGTCTATGCATATTGTCAAAATATAAAATAAAATTACATCAAAAATATTATTTTCTAAAGGAGAAAAAATAAATATATTGGTATATATGTATGTATGTATGTTTATTAAATGAACACGAAATATAAATACATATGTATGTATATAATATATAATATAATTTTTCAGGAGTCAGATCACAGGATGAAGGAATTGGCAACAATTTCAAGCTAAGTTAAAAGGTAAGCATATACTTATGTAGGTAAATATCAACATAGATAGTATATATGGATGTATGCATAAGACGTCTTGAAGGCGTCCTCTAGACATGTATCGTATCTCATATACTTACATACTTATGTACTTTCACAACACCACTAGAAAGCACAATTGGAAAGTAATTTTTTGGACTTGTACAATGTGCAGCACTAATTACTACTAGATTTTGAGTAGATTTTTTTTGGAATATAGCAAAAAAACAATTAGATATTGCTCGAAATCTCGTATATACTAGATTTCGATGCAGCGTAAATGCACTATAAATAAATTTTTAATATCAATAACTCTAAACTTTCTTTTTTTAGGTTGAAATCGATCACGTGCTCGTTATTTTGAAGATGTTTACCAACATGAATTTATAAGAGGAATTAATCAAATCCAAGATGAACTAGTTTTAATATTATCGAGCATGTTCTTAAAAGCATTTCGTTTTGAAATCGACAACTTTCACTTATTGCAGCTTTTCAGCTAACTTTCTGTTTCAGATGTTTCATCCGAACTAAGATACAAGCATCAATTGTCCGATTAAAAGAACACTGTTCCGTTTTTGAAATTTTGCGATTTCAAAAGAAAATGATTTTCCGAACATGGCCGTATAAGTATTTTTTCCATTTTGAATGTTCATTGTTTGCCTATGTTAAAGACCTGGTTTTTGATGACACCTTAACCAAACACAAACATGTTTCCCTGTTCATTCAATTAGCAAATAAAGAAAGTTTCATGCCATAAATTTCATGAAGTATTTCATCATGTAAATTTGGTCATAGCTCTAATTTCTAGTAAACGAGCGTACAGTTTTTATGTTGAGTTGACGTGTCATTGACAAATAATTACAAAATAAGAAGGACTATTTTCCATATAATTTGATAAAAAAGAAAAATTTAAAACATTTTTTTATATACATAGTTTTTTTTTATAAATAAAATTGTTGAAGTCGAAACCAATGAAAAAACAGTATATATTATTATGGTTGGTGGTTTTTTGGTTTCTAAAGTAGGCAACCCGATTGAGATCTTGTGAGGATTTCCCGGTGGGGAGCTTATAAGTATTGCCCCATCGGGTCCCAAATACGTTTCTGCGTTACATCCCAATTCGGGAACCAATTGGACAACCCAGTCGGTTTGCAATTGGGAGCACTTGAAAATTTCTAGTCGGGTTATCAATATTCCAAGAAACTTGGCGAAATTCAATATCAATTTAATTTTCAACATACAGACGAGAACATCGTTCTTTTCGAAAGCCGCAACAATCCGCAAGTGCTCATTTGTATCTCTGCCACTTGCTCTTGTTTGAGTGTATCTGTGTACCCATATGTGCATTATAGGAAATTTTCCCCTTTTTGTGCCGAAAATTAATTACAGCCAAACGGCAAGACCGATTTAAATAATTTTGTTGATACGACCCTTGAAACGTACAAAAAAATTCTTATCACTCTCGCTCACGTCTTCTAACGCGTGACAATTTTTAAGCACTATTTTTTTAGATTATTTTAATTTGTTCAAGAGTGTATGAAAAAAATGTTGTTTTAAACTGGTTTTTTGACAAAAACAAATTTATATTCCTAATACAGTAAATATTTCCGATTTTAATGCATTAAGATACCTAGATATAAAATTTGCAAATATTTGCAGCTAAAATATTTCAAATTCGGAAGATAATTGTCCTACAGAACTGGATCATGTTATTACAATCATTTGTAATCATTTTCTTTGAAATGAAAAAGCACCAAATGAAAAAAAATTATATTTCTGTTAGTGTAAGTTAAAGTCACTTTAGATATTTCGATTTAATAGACCTAATACACTAATTCACCAAAATTCTATTATACATTAAAAAAGGACTCACTTTCCACATTATGTTCAATTTCTTTAATTTTAAAATCTATAAATTTTTATTTTCTAAAAGTTATACAGATTGAATTCCGACTTCATCATATCGCATATCTTGTTTATTTTTTTAAGTGTGTTATTTTCAACAAAATATTTTCAGCAAAATTACTACCGAAAAATTTTAAATTAACCTGCTTTTCGACGATTTTACATCGAAATCTTTCAGTGTGTATATCTAATACAATTAATGCATGAAAATTGCACTACACTACATTATTTTATTTTTATTTCTTTGCTATTTATTAAAAAATATAACAATTCTCTTGTATTAAAAAAATGTTAACGATATATTAAATGGTTAATTGCTTATGAACTTTTAACTAAAAAAGATACGTGAAAGAAATGCGGATTTCCAATATTTTAGGAAAAAATTGTCATACGTATGAGTAATATTATGGTACTATTATAATACTCATACGTACATATGATAATTTTGCCCCAAAATATTGGAAATCCGCATTTTTTTCACTCTCTTCGCTTTGATTCCTTTTCAGGACTACATGAATAAAAAAAATTTGTCTACATGTTATCAAGAATTGTGTTCATAATCACAATATATGTTTTCGAACATTTTGGCTATACTATTACCGGAGATATTTAGGAAATAGGGAACAGAGGGGACCCCAAGATCCAGTTTAATTTCACCAATTATACTAAGTTGATACCATATTTTTATTATTCATATGGCATCTAGTGTCATAATAATTTCGAGCCAAGTTTTTGTTATTCATTTGGTCCTTAGCTTTCAAAGAATATAATACATATTATTTTTTCGTAAAATGAAATGTATATACATATATATATAATAATTTTCTAAATAATATTTTCAAGACCTCCCCACAGACCCCCTAGAACGTTGCTATAAAACCCCAGGAGCCCGCGGACCCCCTTTTGAGAACGCTTGGATTAGTACACTACCAACTAGTTTGTTGAGCCATCTTTTTCGTAATATTACTCAAAATTCCTTTCTACCAACAGTAATTTTCGAGTTTTTGTGTGTGAGTGTGTAAATTGAATAACTGTGTTCGCAAGTATTTGTAGATTGGTGGGAAAAATTCTATTCATAGTTTCTGACTAGTGGTTTGTGTAGTTGGTTTTGTTTATTTTTATATTTGTTTAGTGTAATTTGGCAAATTGACTTTGGAGTATGTTCAACAATTCGAAATAGTGGTTAAATGTATTTTTGTTTGTTCGTTGTTTCTGATTATTTTGTTTGATGACTTGGCTGAATGAATGGCCGGGGAAATGGTTGGCTGTTTGAGTACACGATAGTGATTCAAGTAGTTGTTGTGGTAATAAAATGTATAAAAGTCCAATTAAATGGTCATAAGTAATAATAATTCCGCTTTGATTTGTGGGTGTACATAATATTGTGGCTCATTTAACAAATGCACATACATACACACACACACAACAGCAGAGAGTAAAGCTTTCATTTATTTCTATTTTCATCCTAAAAATATACAACAAAACGATATTTTAGTTTAGTGTTCTTATTTATACGAGTACTTTGTTGTTGCTGCTGCATTTTATAAAATATTTGGTATTAGTTGTAAGTTTATGTTTTCATTCATAATATATTTATAGCGTAAGTAGATAAATTAGTTATAGTACTTAGTTCTATTGGCTTTTTTCGTGGCTTTTCTCTTGTTTCTATTTAATAGAGAGATTCTTTGTATATTATTTTATTATATTAATTAAAATAGGATTTTTAATTACATTAAAATATAATTTTACTTCGGTGTTACAAGCATTATAAATGTTTTACTAATTAATTCAAAAAGATTATGGTTTTATATTTAATAAAATGGCTTTATAATAATACCTCTATCTGCAAATTTCCAAAATATCTTTTAGTTGCTTAACTGCAATCGAAATAAGAAACCACACTTTTTAATGAAATAAAATCTAAAAAATATTTTTAAAACGAAAACAAATCTGTCTTTGAACAATCTTCGCCATGCTACCAAAACTGGGTAAAAAATCGTGCTATATAATATCGAACAAATTTATATCAAATAAGTTTGACAGAACAATTAAATTATGAGTTTCAGTCCAACTGTATGTGTTTATATCCAAAGAAATGTAATTATTTTGGCTTGTGTTCGGCTTTAATTTAACTTTTCAATTAAATTATATTTTTATTTAGAGATAAATGTCAAGCAAGTAGGCTAAGAAGAATTTTACTGCGTGAAGGGTTGAACTGACATGTTTCGATAGCTCCCGCTATTCTCGTCAGAGCTCCTTACCACGTAGAACACTCGACCAAAGTCAGTGGTTTGAATATCATTTACCTTTAAGCAATTCATACTGTCATTCTTATAACTGTATTTCAATTGATAATTATTGATATTAAATTTTTCATTTATGTCTTGTGTTAAGCTGCTTGTACTTTGTCTATTATAATATGAATTATTATTGATAATTACAATTACTAGTTTGTAAATGTTTATTTGTTCAGTTAATTTGAATATATAGACTCTTTTGCTAGTTGCCTTTAGAGTTTAACAATTGAGTTATAAGTTTTAGTCGAACTGTTTGGGTTTATAAACAAAGAAATTTAATTATTTTGGCTTGAGTTCGGTTTTAATTTAACTTTTCAATTAAATTTTATTTTTATTTAGAGATAAATGAGATGCATGTAGACAAAGGAAAATTTGATTGCGCGGATGGTTGAGCTGACATTCTCGTCAGAGTTCTTTACCGCGTAGACCACTCGACCAAAGTCAGCGAATAGTCTACGCGGGAGCTATCGAAACATGTCAGTTCAACTCTCCGCGCAATCAAATTGATCTTTTGAAACTTTTCCCACGCCGATTTGAAATTCCAAAGAAATATGTTTGCTAAGGTTAGTAACGTTATATTTAAAAAGAATCAGACATGATTTATATTCCGAGGAGCTAATTCGTTTAAATTTCCGCTACAAGTCATTTTGATTTGCAGAATTTCACATTTAGAAACATATCAATTACATAATTTTACACTAGAAAGCCAAATTGCTTGTATCTATCAAGCGTTTTGGTAACAGTTTAAAGAAAAAAATTCTTCTACAAAAACATAAAACACATAAATTGTTAATGTACCAAAAATGTATATTTTTATTAGGTAACAGATAAGCTAATGTTATTTAGTTGGGTGTTTGCTTGTGTGCATGTGTTTTCTAATACAAGAACTGTTTTTTAATGTTTATTGTTGCCTATTTTTTGGGTTATGTGAATATTCACACATTTATAAACACATAAATTGAGGGAGTGTAAAAGACGATCACTCTGAATATATCATTATAATTCTTCTTTTATTTAATCATAATGATAATATTATTTGAATGGCTAAATTTTTATTCGTATTTTGATATCTTTATGACATCTGTGTAAATGTTTTATGGTCATATTGCTCCTTTATTGTAGCGTAGTCATATCTAAAAAAAATTTGACTTGGCAAAACATGTTTAAAGTTTTAAAAATGTATGCAAGTATATGAACGGTATTAACTTTTTATTTGTTATAGCTACGGCTTAGATTAAATTATGTTTCTGAAAATCTTTTTGCATATTAAGGAATAGTTTTTCTTCAATAACCTGAAAATTGTGAATTTTGAGATATGACTACGTTGCAATGCTATTTAAAGAACTGAGCTGAATGATAACACCGTCGACAAACAAAAAAAACTTGGTTTTCATTTCAAAGCATCAGAATCTGCTAGACATCGAAACACACCTAGATATCGATTCTTAGCTTTAAAAGTTGGCTTTTGTCTGTTTTATATTGAAAAGAAAGTTTTGAAGATTTTAACCGCTTTTACGATCAGCAGTTGATAGCACTGGTGTATAAAAGAGAGCATTTCTCGCGTGTAGCACAGTATTGTATATTTAATAATATGTCGCAGCTGGAACAAAGGTTTTGTTGCATTACACATTTAGAAAATGACACCAAAATAAAGTATTTATTTTGGTGTCATTTTTTTATTAAAATAGAAGCAACAAATTTTCTTTAGCTACAAATTTAAAGCTTTCTAAAGCTTATGAAATATCCCAGCAAAAACTTTTGCCATTTTTGTAATTGGTAGTACTTTATTAATGAGTTACAAAGTAGTGAGTGGTACTTATTTATCTTATTACTATGCTTCAATTTAGAACTACTTCCTAGTTTTTAATAAAATTAGTACGTATTTTTCTCATTATTTGAAAATAGTTATAATATTTTTATTATGTATTAATAAAATAAGTACACATCCACACTTATAAGTCAGGAATAGCTGAGAGAGAAAGTACTTGTCTTCAAATCTGAACGAGCACCGGTTCGTATCCTAGCTGGGTCAAAAAAATATATATAAAAATTTTTTAAATATATTACAATATAATGTGTATAAATTTTTTTTAATTTTAATTTGTTTATTTGACTACTTATTTTTTAGCTTCAAGTAAGCCAAATAATAACTAGTTAACTGCTGTGATAATGTAAATACATTTGCTAGGGGTACCCTTTATATTTTGTACTTCTCAAACAAAAATAAGTAGTTATTAAGTCAAATTGTGAATAGTTACGACATAAAATCTTTTTATAATTTTTTTGCCTACCAGTAAGCAAAGTTTTTGCTGGTATATTTTATGGGATAGTAGAGCAGTTGGTCAAAACTCGAATACGTATTAGTTATATGATGGTACTATTATATTACTCATACGTATTAGAATTTAGCCTAAAAATGTGGGTGTCCGCATTTTCTTCACATTGTATTTTTTTAATTAAAAATTCATAAATAATTATCGTTTAATATATCGTTGAAATTTTTTTAACATTGCTCTGTTTTTTAATAAATAAAATAAAGAAAATTAAAAAAATTAAGTTCAGTACAGTTTGAATGCAGGTAAATAAAATGCTTATGAAAATTTTCATACTTTTAAGAAAATTTTCTCTCCTGGCCATATTATTCACCCGCGGGTAACAATTAAAAGCCAGACTAAGTATATTAAATATATTTTAAATGAAATTTATTTGCATTGTCTATATGCAACATTTCATTGTTGCTTTACCAAATCATCAGTAGACTTCAAATTTCATTTAAAATAGAATTGGACAACATGTCAAATAAATTTCATAAAGGCTTAATTTGGATTTTATTTTTCATTTTGTCTTATAGGTACTTTTACTGTTATCCAATATATTTCTAATTGTATAAAGGTGTAGAAAAATTAAATAGATTCATATCGAATAAAAAATTATTTGCTGGGTTTTGTATAATTTTCAAAGCCTTCTTTGCTTATTTTTGAAAATCATTTACATATTTGTGAATTCTCAAATGGTTGTTGAAAGTCTGTACATAAGATAAAGGGTTTGTAAGTGTTCAAAATTATGTTTGAAGTCTACTGACGATTTGGTAAAGCACCAATGAAATGTTGCATATAGACAATGCTTAAACACCAGCAAATAAATTTAATTTAAAATAGAGCTGTGACAACGTCAAATAAATTTTGTAAAATATATATTAAATATATGTACAATAACTTGTAGAGAAATTAGAAAAACTCAATTGGCGTTTTTAATCTAAAGCGATTAATTTACAATTTCGTGGAAAGTTTCACCATTTTCGTCCAATGCTGGATGTAGCCTTGCATGCCTTAATCGATTTAAAATTTCAACTGCAATAATTTTTGAAGTTTTTTCTATTGAAATATAAAAAAATTAAATTTCTAGTTCTGAAAATTGTTTGAAAAAACCTCCAACAATCAAGCTCTACTTTTGGTAAATATTTAGCTCATTTTAAGGGTTGACTTTGATTTGTTCCCGACTACATAAATTGGCATAACAAAAAAATTTCTGCTGCTGCATATTGTCAAGTATTTTGTTAAAAATCATACAATATTTTTTTTTAATTTTGGCAATGCTATATTTATTTACGAAATAGGAAAAAAAGTCGAGGCCAAAAACCAAAACTTTAAAACTCAAAGCCAAATATCTTTGACAATATTGAAGATACCCTAATAAAATAAAATATGTTATCTTTATATATTCATATACTTTACACCAAGTTTAAATTTATTAAAATTGGATAATATATGTAAAAGTTATGAGGCCGACAAGGTTTTTCATGATCGATGTAGTCAACTTTGACACCCTGTAGCTCACCGTGTGTTTAAACAGTGTGGTCTTAATATCAATATTTTTAAAGCTTAGGTCGTCCTCTATGATTTGTTGATACATCGTTTTGTAATCAGATCGCTAGTTTCAAAGATACACATTTATTAAATTTTTTTCTGATAGTAACCACAATGCACCGTGGTATATAAAACTATGCCTCATAAATAGTTTGTGAAAGCTATGGATCAAAATTGTGAAGCTTTCGAGTATTTGAAAGCATCATTACTCAGATTACCCGAAGTTATCATAAGATCAGGCATCTTCTTATGACCACAATTAAATATGTCCCATACTGTTCATGTGCCTAGACCAATGGAAGGATAATATGGGTGCCTACTCTGAAGAGCAAGGAGATCGTTTTCGTCAAGATGTGATAGACTTTGAACGAGGTTACCAAGAGATGTACAATTGGGGTATAAAAAAAATTAAAGGGGGTTCTATAAACTTATGTAATTTTGATTATGTAATTTAGACAATTTGCTGTATCTTGGAAACCGTTCGACGAAAACTGTTGAAATTTAAAAAAAAACGCCAAAGCTAAAAAAATCCAAAACTAAAATCAAAACGAAAAATCGCCAAAATGAAAAAAGCACTTAAAGGCAAAAAGCACCATAATTTAAAAAATCACTAAAACGCAAAAAATCACCAATATTTAAAATATCGCAAAAAAAGTAAAAAACGCCGAAAACCGAAAAAAGTCGTCAAAACAATTAAAAGCACTAAAGCACTAACACCTAAAAAAATCGTTAAACTAAAATATCACCAAAGAATGAAAATATCGCCAAAAATAGCAAAAATCACTAAAAAGAAAAAAGCACCAAACCAAAACAAGCGCCAAACCTAAATAAAATCTCAAAAAAAAAAAAAAAATAAATCGCCAAAACGAAAAAAAATTTCAAAACCAAAACTAAATAAAATAACTAATAAAATCACCAAAACCCAAAAAAACCGAAAAAAACACCAAACATTAAAAAGCGTCAAAACTAAAATAAGTCTCTAAAACTAAAAAATCTCAAAAATAGAAAAAAAAGTTAACACAAAAAAACACCAACACCAAAAAATCGCAAAACCTAACAAAATCGGCAAAAAAAAACAAAAATAATAGCAAGAAACGAAAAATCGCCAAAAAAAAACGAAAAACTCACCAAAATTAAAAAAGGGCAAATAACAGAAAAAAGTTGACAAAACAAAGAAAAATACTTATGAAATAAAAAATCTAAATTGAAACAAAAAAGCAAAATGAAAAAATTTTCAAAATGAAAAACAGGTTAAAAACGAAAAAGGAAATATATTTGTATTCGTACGGAACCCTTCATGTACAAGCCAAAGTCTCACGCTGTACTATTGCTACAATTTATTAAATGTTAATATTAATTCAGTGGGAATTTCGCATTAATATGCTACTCATTGACACTGATTGAATTTTCAACTTTCATAAAAAAGTGTTGAAGTTAACTTTAATTTGCATATGCCACTTAAATGCCAAAAGCTGTTGAATATTATAAAATGTTCAAGGAACAAAGTAAAACAGCCCTATCAAGCTAATATACGATATCATAATATACAAAACCATCGATCTAACACTACTAAACATAGCTTATGAGGCCTTGAACAGAACTAATCACTTCTGTATCGGTAGAGGCCATTGCAGAGTCTCAAAGTCCTTATAATCAAAACTAGACATGGAAAGAATGAAATCACTTTTAGGTATGGGTAGAAAAGCTATTAAAGTTGCAATATGTGTGCCAATGGAACTGCGAAGTTTCGTATATGTAATATGCGAGCACTAGTATTACCATTTAACTATTGGGTATACTTCAATTTCTATGGGACCGATTCTATGTGAAGCTAAAGCTGCTATTACATTGTATGAGTTTTCGTCTGATTTCAATATGTTAAAGCGAAATATTGTGTCTAATATACAATGTTTAATTTTTCGTCTGACCTCAGTTGAAAATATAACTTATTCTTTTTCCATCTAATATAAAATATGAGTTTAAAATGTCATATTCTTAAAGTTAGATTTTGAAATCAGATGAAATGTGACTTTCTCCGAGAAAAGGGACCTAGTGTGTCAAAAAAACGGGCATTTTGGTACCTAAAAGGCTGTATGAAACTTTAAAAGCGTTTTTCTCATAACTTCATTTTCACACACTAGGTCCTTTTCTCGGAGAAGGTCACATAGAAAGAATTTAATATAACAAATTTTACGTTTAAAAATAAATCTTGAATTCATACTTAATAAATCTATTTTTTTTTCTAATTTTGAAAATTATTTGAAATGTTAATTTTAACAAATCACAAAACTCTTTTATCTCCAAAGTATGCCTGCCTGTATTTCATACTGATTATTTTCTACATTTTAAATATCTTAAATAGCAATAAATTTCGATTTGTTTGTTTGTTATAGAAGTAATTTTGTTATATAAATGCCTGATGAATTATAATCTTTTTTAAATGCTAAAATTAGAGGGGTGTACAATAAACACCCCTTTTCATGGAACAAGTTACATTTGGCAACTTTTTAAGTAAACGACTTAAACAGTTTTGACATGCCTTTTTAAATGCTTAAAATTTATTCCAGCATATCTTTGTCTTTTGATTATCATAACTTACTTGTACTTGTATTTCTTACAGAGTATGACTTGTTGTAAAATGTATTAGAAAGCCATAGAATTTTTAAGTGTTACACCTACCCCGTTCTTTCCACTTAATATTTCTTCTTACTCCCTTACTAAATTATTATGTTCAATGAATTTTCCAAAATGAAAATGAAAAAGAAAAGTATGTAATAGAGAATCTTTATGAAATGGTAAATTATGAATTTAGAAAAATATTAAGTTATTTAGCCATCTAGACATTGTTAAGATACCACTGTTTGTGGAATTATTTTATGTTAGATTGTTTGGTTTGCTGGCTAAATGGCTGGCTGATTTCTCATACATCTTTACAGTTTTTCTTGTGCTGCCATTAAAGTCATAAGCGAAAAGCTTATGAAGAAAAAAGGGTAATAAATCAATTCGTATTAGTTTTATAAAATTTATTCCTGCGGCGACTAAGCGTAAGACTTTAAATTTATATAAACGTGTAATAAGATACATTTGTTGGTTCGCTGCTGCTTGACTTGCCTGGCTGCTGGCCTGCCAAGGTATTATTTAAGATTGTTGCTAAAAGTAAAATATTAGTGTCTTCTTTTAGGCTGTTTTACTTACTTATTTTTTTACATTTTGCCATTTTTACCTCCTTAACATTTTTAATAAGTCTAATGAGAAAATCTTTTTTGTCATATACTGTACGTTCAATGTTTTAGATATTTTATCACTGATACTAACCAAAGACATTATTATAAAGCAAAAGAAGAAATCAAATTCTTAAGGAAACTTTAAAATTATTTGCTCTTTGAAATTTTCTTAACTTAAATTGCGCTATATTGTGTTCGGCAAGCCTTAAGTTGTGCTTTACTTGTAACACATCAGGTTAGCCTCTCAACATCTAGGTTGAAATTTACTAAGAAAATATATAAAATATGTATAAAAAATTGTTCAGAGGAACAACTAAAATGATTGGACTTAGAGTTGGTCATTGTCTTTAAGGTATAACAATGGTAGCAAGTTTCTGGACAGCCATGAGATGTACAACTTACTTATATAACATTAGCCTGCAAAGAAAATGTCCTTTGAATAAAAATGTGTGCAATTAAAGATTTTAAGGCGGTAAATTAAAATCCGTTTTCAGTTTTCTTCTATCATGTACAGATTTTTTTAATAGGCTTTACTAATATCTTCACTAGGAACATCAGTATATTGCACCCTAAGTGGAGAACGGTATGGCTGATTTAGATCAGCAAAACACCAAAATATGCCTAACAAAATTACCTTTAAACATTTTTAATTTTATCAAAGCTTTCAGAGTTATATACAAATTGGTATCGAAAAAAGTGCTTTCTCATGCAAAATTACAACAAAAACAAACTTTCTAAGAGCTCATAAAAAATTTTATATTGCAAAAACTTTACTTGTCTTGTTCTTAAAGACAGGTAGCTTACGAGCAAGAAAATCTTTATACATATCATGGAAACCGATGGATAAATGTTGATTTTATTAGCCATTTAGTGAATCACTCTGACACTTTAAAAGCAAATTTTTGTAATAAATTTATTTTCGGCTTGAAAAAATTTTAGAACGTAATTACCTTTTAAGTGTCTTGGTGTTTTCACTCAATTGCTAATAAAATCAACATTTATCCATCAATTTTTATGATATATGACTTATTTTTTGTCGTAAGACATCTATCCTTAAGAGTAATTGTTAAAATGTAAAGTCTTTGCAGTTTCAGATTTTTGTGAGTTTCTAGAAAGAAAGTTGTTTATTAATTTTTCATGGAAAAGCATTTTTTTCGATATTAATTTGTGAACAACTCCGAAAACGTGGAGGTAATTTTGTCATGCACATTTTTGCATTTTGTTGATTGCGTGATCGCTCCATTTCAGGAGTAATATTACTCATGCCCATTAAAAAAATATGTACGTGATAGAAAGAAACTGAAAACGGACTTTAGTTTAGCGCATTAAACACTTATATTCCACATCATTCTTTTAAAGGTCTGAAAACAAAACTTTTTTGGAGACCAGTATATATTACACTCAAATTGTGTAGCGTTATATTTTGCTTTTAATCTATAATTACACTGCTCTGAAAGAATTTTTTCATAAACTCTGCGAATTTCTTAAGTTATGAGAGGTTTGCACACACACACACACAAATACGTTTATATATGCACACGGACATCATCGTAAAAATAGTCAGAATAGATTCGACTGTTTTTGTAGTTAGGGGTCCATCTACACTCTAAAACATTACTACAAATTTACGATCATACATTGTCTAAATTTGTGTTGAAAATTTCTCCTTGTCTAAAATTACATCGATTTTGTAGTCATTTTATTAAAGAAAAAACTTTCAAATTCATTAATTGTTTAGTCCAAGTGGAAAAAATTTGACATAAAATATAATACGTCAGACTATCAATCAGGAGGTAGCGGCTCAAACCTGCACGCAGCCAATCGCTTTTTTTAGTAAAAACATTTTGTTCAAAAATATTGCGTGTGTAATGTTAGGTCGATAATAATCTGTAAAGTGTTGCCGACTATTTTCGACCTAATTTTCAACAAAAGTGATTTAGAGTGTAGCGTTGCTAAATGTGCAGATTTATCTTAATTTTGCAGCTTTTCTAACAAATGATCAGTTTTGCAGTGTTTTGCTTAAAAAATAAGTTTTTTTTGCAAATTGTGCAGATTTACCAGTTTTTACATTTTTAATTCTTTCCCTCAATTTTGTTATATTAATTCCAACTTCTAAAACCATAATTTTACTCCATTTGGTCAATATTACAGTGTCAAGGTTTACACACACTTTTTTAATGCGGCCATGTAAAGCAACACATTTAGGTCTAAGAAAGTTGTGTTTTTCTATATGGAGTTTACTATTATAGTGCATATGTACCAAAAATATTTTTCAGAATTCTCTTGGAGAAAGTTTAGTTATTCGTACAAACAAAAAGCACACTTTCTTAGCCCAAAAAAGAACTTGTATACTTCAAATAAAACAAAAATCTAAATACAGAATTAAAAATTTTAATTGCTTTATTGATTTCATTTTGCTCCTAACGTCTTTAAGCGGATTCGGAAAAAAATAATCGATTTCCTTGTGTAATTTGTAGAAATTTTATGATAAATGTCCCATAGTGCAACTCATAGACTTCGTTTTCATTTAATTCAGAAAGCTATTAATTTGGAGAGCCACATTTCTCTAACTTTTACCGCTAAAGCTTAAATCGAGGCTTCCGATATGCTAAAACGTATCCGGTCCTTAGCACTTGAAACTATATGCTGCTTCAACAGCATGATCCGAGTCCATTTTAATAGTCTGTTAACTTCACGTTCCCAATTAAATATACCTAGTTATAAATCTACCTCATTTTATGTTATTGTAGACTTTTGCTTTTAAATTTCAAGCATTTCAAAACTTTTCCTGCTTTCTCCTCCGATATTAAAAACAATTAAATAATTTCAATTCACCGGTTAGTACTACATTATTCGAAAAATAATTCTTTTAATTTGTTATACATATTATGTTTTAATAAGAAAATATTTTAAATCAAAAATATTCGATTACCTATTTATAATTTTTTATGTGCAGTGTTTTCACGTGAAAATCAGTTTTTTATTCTAAATTTGCAGTTTAAAAAAAAAAGTTATTGCAACGCTGATCATAACACAACAAAAAAATATAGTGCTACTCCTTGACATTTTTCTTGTTGCATAGTGTTAAGAATCGTACACTATGAAAATGTGTAGTTCTATATTTTTCCTTTAATCTATAATTATTTTAATCTATAGAGAGAGACTTAATGCCCAAAGGGTCATCTGCCAAACAGGCTACTAATTCAAGCATGCTGATTTAAGCTGCTGTTTAATAAGAATACTCAATTCATTGTACCGCCTTATATATTGTCTAATAATTCGTTCTCTGTATCTTGTTTTAAAATGTAGCGCACACTTTTTTCTTTTAAGCTGTAAATATAATTTATTGGTACTTTTAAATAACGTAATGCTCATTCATATTCATAAATACCTCCTTACACATTTACATTTTTTTTTGTTCCAAGAGCAACAGTACCAAAAAATTTTGAAAAACCTAAAGTATATAACCATCTTGCTGCTTCATACAAATCTTCATAAATCCTTAAAGAAAATGCATCATAATTTTTATAACTTTCAGGCAAACTTTCTTTACACTCCATCTAGCGCCTTCTTAACAACTTGTTATTCATATATTTCCACAGTAAATGGAAAAATGAAAAGAAATATTAGTGAAAAAAGAAGAGCAAAAAAAACTAAAACAATATTTAGTACCTTTCTGGCCATTTGACTTCATTTATGTGGTGTTTGAAATAAATAAATGAGTAAATGAATTATCGCTTTTGACAATGGGATTATCATTTTTACATTAGATGATTTCATAGAGCGGACAGTTTTATTTAAATGATTTTCTTCGAAAAAATTAAATAAAGGAAATATTTTTCCTTAAGCTTTAGTTGTCTTTATTTTTACCGGGTTTTTACTTCATTTTCTTTATTACTTGAATTTATATTATGAAATTCTTAAACTCTCTAGGGGGTAATTTGGGTTTTACATAATTATCATCGTAAATTACACTTTTAGCATTAAATCTTTTTTAGGTTTGTTGTTATTGTTTTTGTTGTTGTTGTTGTTGTTGTTGTTGTTGTTGTTTTATTTTGTTTTATGAAAATGAATTGAATTAAATGGTTATTTTCACACTTATTTTACGTGTTTTACGTATTTTATTCGTTCTTAGTTTCTTTGTAGGCCAAAAAGTTTTCTGCTTTTTTTTTGTCAGAATTTTATAAGAAGTTTTAAACAATGTTTATTTTTCTTTAAAAGACCTCTTATTTCAAATATTTCAATTAATATATTTATTCAGTAGGCGATTTGAAATGTTAAGGCCTTTTTTATTAGCAGCATTTTAAAATTTTATACAAAAGTAACAAGTAAACTAACAATGACACCAGTATCACTCAGTTATTTAAAAATTTTTTCGTACACTCCACTACAGCTTTCTATTCGTATTATATATGATAATCTTATAAGTAGAAGAGCCAGCTAGCTAAATGAAGTCCGTTTGTCCATCGGATCGCTATCTATTATTAAAAGTAATTTTCGGAAGTTCAAAGTGGATCCCTCAAGGGAGGCGCTAGTAATCCTAAATCATACCATCCAATTGCTATATGCTCTGTACTTTTCAAATTGATGATGAATTTTTATAGTTTGGCCTTCCTTTCGGAAAAATGGTGCAACTTCATACACCATTTTGATGAGAAGAGTGGCTCTCGAAATTTCTAAGCCGTTAGAGCGATTGTGGCATTATAGAATTTTGTCAAACTTTTTCTCATCAAATGAGTTCAAGATTATCATATTTACTCTTTTGCAGACGGTAGCGACTGCCATTCATATTCATTTAGTAATAGAAAAACTCTGCCAGAGATCGAGGTAATTAAGTAAAACATGAGTAATCGGTCATGTCACATAGTTCTATTCTGTTCGGAAACTAAATTCAATCCACCCTAATATGTCAAGCACTAGGTGGAGCATACCGCAGCATAGTAACGCCGCCAACAGTTTGAACACACCTGACAAATTTGCGTATTTTAGTTTTCTTATTTAGACACCAGCTGCTACAAAAATGGGGTTGGTTGAATTCCGTTTCCGAACGGAATGGAACTCTGTGACATGGCCGAATATATATCTAATCACGATCGTGCACTTTTAACATACTTAAGGCCCAATACCCTATGCTTATGCACAGACTTGTGATCGAAATTGTTGCTTCATCTTTAATTATGGGTAGCGTAAATATTAGGGAATCAGAAGCTGCTGTTGTTCTTGGCATAAAAATGAAATGTGATATGCAATGGAATGATCACTTATCATTTCATAGGATCGGAAGAAAAAATAATTTTTAAAAATTTGTTGATAAGTTTTAGGATAGAATCCGTACATATATTGATGAACGCAACTGCAGCACTGTTCCCCAGCAATTAACCAAATATAGGAGTTAGGATATGTTAAAAGACAAACTTGACTAGGGGACGAATTTAGTTTGGGGCAGTTTTCTTTTCACTTTGGAATATTATGAAAGGTTTATCCTTTAGAAAAAAAATCTTTAAACGGGCATGCAGTACAGGACTTAAAAAATAAATGCTAGCTCACGTGGACATATTAGGTTTGGTAAGCAATTAGTTAGCTAGTTAGCTTTAGACAAAGGAGCTAAAATCATTGACGTTTTCCTTCATCAGCTCGCAAGGAGTAGCGAAGGATTTATGACCTGGGTACGTTTGCAATGTTCATGGACATTTTGACAGACAAAAAAGCGTCAAGTCCAAGGACATTCCCTAGAGGACAGAGAACTTGTCATAAGATACGTCAGGTGACTACTCCCCAAGGACGAGTAACCGATTCGAGCTCTGGAAGTTTATATTAAAGGGACAGGTAACTTTTAATTAAGATACTCAGTGATGGGATCTAGACCCAAAATTAAGGTACTTGTCGGGATTGAGGCTTCTCGCTTTATTAAACTCTGATATTTCTGTGGAATATCCTATGGTACTGAAGACAATATTTTCAAAACCGATATCACGGTCCGAAGTACGCTACATTTGTCTGGAAGCCTGAAGTGTATGTTTATTCTCAAATAGTCTCAGCCACCCCTCTTGAAACCATTTACATAGACATCGAAATATTCTCTCAAGGGGAGAGGCTACTCTTCAGAGAAGTAGAAATCTCGGGAAAAGAAGGAGCAATGTGCTTTCTGCTAGTAGATCCTTCGATAACCATTTATGGTATTCAAAAGGGGCCTTGAAAGTGCAGAGAACCTTTGATAAGGTTTGTCTTACTATGCATGTCATTCTCTAATCAGATATAAATCTGGGTTTGATGTTGTGATTCCAGAAAAAGTTATTTTTCAGAACTGTCCGCATATCAAACGTAAACCTATAAGCAAATTTTCTTGTAAAAAGACAAGTTTTATTTTGGTAGAATTCTCACTCCGCCCTCTACGCGATGTTCCAATTACTTAACGATTTAGTGCACACTCTATCTGTTGTAATACACCCAAAATATTCTGTACTTAATATTAACTGAAATTGCAATATAAAATGAATTAAAACTCAATTAAAAACTGGTTTACTTATTTTTCATTTAAGTTTAACAAAATGTTTATTAAACTTTAAACGTTAAAAAGTTAACACACTTAAAACTATAAAAAATGAATGATTCCTTATTTGTTTGAATCAATTTAAGTGTCAAAAGAACTATTACCAGCTTCCGTAAAATTAAAAGAGGTTTCCTTGTTTTTGCTATTTTTACTGTTAAATAATCAAACGCAAGTTCCGTAAAAATAATTGACTTTTGCTTTATTTTTGAATGTTAGTGTCTTATTATTTCGTATCTTTAATTATTATTTTATTAAATTAATTTTTTTACTAACTGTTTGTTATGTTAACTTCTACTGGGAATCCAACAAAGCTCGTTCGGGTTCGACATCAAACGTATTAACCACTCAGCCAAAGCATAGTATGTAAACTAGCTGTACGAAGACAACATAAACTTACTCAGTTTTATGCATTTAATATTACAAATTAAAAAAACACACTCATGGTCTTGGCTGAAATTGAACATGTGACCTCTCGTTTAATAGTCTAACGTACTAACCACTACACCAATGATTTTAAATGCATATTAATATATTTTCAATTGCAATTTCACCTAATTTTACGTAGAAAATATTTTAAGTATTTGTGTGTGTGTTATTTCTATGCATGTACTTTTTTGATACTTATACCATAGACAACGGACAATATTAAAAGCAACCGAAAATCCTTATTAATGTGACTTATTTTTTTATTGAATATTAGAATCAGTTAAAAATAAGATTGCTAGAATTTTAAATGTTTACTATTTTAAAAACGATTGCACGGAATACTTTTTGAACAAAATGCATTCCGTTACTGTCATAATATTTTGAGTGTAGTGAGTAATGGTGTGACGCTGTCCGTAAAGCAAGAGTTTCCAGTTCATGAGAAGGATTTCATATTTTTTAGTAGGACGTTTATTAAGATATTCAATAGTAGAGGTAATAAACACCAACTTGCGGAATATTTGTGTTTGCCGACTATTTTTGCCTATCCGGATTGAAACAAAATCTGATACATTTTCGACTAAAGTACAGTCAATAGCTGTTTCTGCAAATGCCTTCTTGATAGAAGCTGGCACCTTCTATGACCAAAAATTCGACTAGTGTATTGTTCTTGAGCTCGAGTTACTCTCTATATAATCCAATAACGAGCGTGTCATCTCAACAGATTTCTCTTTGTATGGGCATGTTAAGAGAGAGATAGGTCTTAGTTGTTACCTGACCTGGTGCACTACCGTCCACCTTGAAATATGAATGGCAATAATTTTTTCCAATATCTTTGGCAAGAAGCATGAACATGTCCATTCAACCATGCTTTATAAATACGCACTAGCAATGGAAACCAATATGAAAGTATCAATCAGCAGAAATAGTACTTAGGGTACTTGGCGTTAGTTGAAAGTTGGATTTTGTTGGACCGATAAACAGCTTATATTTAATTAACTAAGATTAACTAATTATTCAATTATCTAAGTTTAACTAATGATCAACGGTTTATCCGTCAGACAAAATTCTACTTACAACTAACGCCAAGTTGTAATAACAGTCCTAATTTTTTTTAGATTTCTCTGTGTATTTTTGCTGGGAGTAGTAAAATGTTAGCTTTAATACTTGAAATAATTTGGTGATATTTAGTTAAACATTCATTATTATCTCTTCTATTTTAAACAAGACTTAAAACTTCATTTTTAAAAACTTCCCATAGTATATTTATACTATTACATATTTTATATTAAACTTTAAAACATATACAGAATCGTCTTTTTAAATTATCTCCAGAGTTTTTTAACACCAGCTTAAAACCATTAACTTAAATGTCTGTTAACATTACCATTATTTCCAAAAACTATCTATAAAATAAATAAATTCACATACGTTTGCATTTACGTTAGACTGCTTCCAGAAAGAAATAATAATGCAGCAAATGCATTAGAGTAAATAAATCTTAAGAAAAAAGGAAAAGCAAAGCAGTTGTTAAAAAACGGAATCTAAACTGATAAGGTATTAAAAATTACCAAAACCACACAACAAAATAAAATGAAAAATATACTTTTTGAAAAGAAACGAAAAAGTAAGTTAAATGAAAAAAAAACATTTTAAGGACTTCCTTGAAAATGAAATGCAACATTACAGGAAATCAAGTTGAACATTAAACGGGCGAAATGATTTTGTTGCTGTTGACACATTCATAAGAAATACACAAACGTTTAAAGTGCAAGAGCATTATTTTAATGAAGCGTATGCGAATCTCAATTGACACAAGTCTACATACACACGTATATAAAACAAATCGTTAAGATGACAAACAATGGTTGTTTGTAAACCATCATTTCTAAAGTACGCAAACACATCCTTGCAATAAGGATACGCTAAAGCGTTCGCATTTTCTATACAAATCAGAGACAGTCAAATAAATACAGTTTATAAGAAATGGTTGGCTGATTAAAACTGAAGAAGACAGTTAGCGAGTTGACATTAGTAATCAATGTATCCATTTGTTCTTAAGTTGATTTTTGTTTCCTTTTCGTATAAGTGTTAAAGTTTTTGAGTGCAGATGTTAAAAATAATATACAGAAGTGATACAACTATACATATATTCTATTGCATCAAATCATTCACTTTTGCCTTCTCGATATAAATACTTTTCTATTTTAATTCAATTTTAATAATATTTCAAAACGTTTGTGGTTGTTGTGGGGTTTGGGAATTCACCAGCAACAATGTGTCAACAAATTTTATTTAAAAAACCGATTTTTTCTGTAAGAAACTTGTCTAAATCTATGAAAGAGTTTGTCTAAAATTATTTACAATTTCTAAACAAATTAGTTTACTGAATCAAACAAAACTATTTACTGGATTTTCAGTTATATATCAAACAATATTTTTATCTGAATTTGTGAAACGATCTGTGTAAAAATACTTACGAATTATAAGCAAAATAGTTTACTATAACAAACAAAACGGTTTGCCTGAGGCAGTAAAAACTTTTTTTAAATAACAACATCATCATGCATTTATGAAATTTCACTTTGTTAAATGTTTTCAACTCTGTGTGTTTTCTAAATACTCTTAAAAAATTACTGAGAATTAACGCAACAACATTAACGAATTGAGTCACTCAGGAATATTCAGTAAACAAACTTGTTACATTTTACGTTTAATACTAATTGTATGAATTCCGACATCGCATACATTTTGCTGTCATTGTTGTTGTTGTTATTTATATGTATGTCGATAAGGCAGTTGTTTTCTACGACACAGAAAACAGTTTTTTTGTTTGTTTTTGGTGTTTGTGTCCTAAATAAAAATCAAACAAAAAATTCACTAATTTAGTAAAAAATATTTACTGAAAATTAATTTTTTTTAGACAAACTTTTTTTTTGAAAATTTGTTGATGATAATTTTTTCTGTGTATAAGGTGCAGCAGAGGATTGCCAACAGAAGTGCCAGCATCGAAGTGCTCGTCTTCAAGCCTTAAAGTTCAAGGTCAGTTATGTGATTATTTCGGGTTAATTTTATTTTTTAATTCAAAGTTGCTATATACATATGCTAAAGTTCGAAGCGTTACAGTCAGAAATAATTGGGCGGAACATGGGAAAATTAGCATTAATTTAATTCTCAGCCAACAAGGAAATTGACATAATTCAACCATCAGTGCTCATGTCTACCTCCATTTATCATCACTTGTTGGGTGGCTCGGTTGAATATGATGACAATTAGTTGTACAAATTTTATTAAACATTTGCATACGAGAACTATATTATTATGAAATTAATGTTAATCGCACACAGTTCCCAGTCTTACCATTTGTTTATTTTTCTTCATGTTAATTTTTTAGTATGCAGTATGCTCTAAATACAGTTTTTTAATAATTTCCATATCACTTCAAATCCAGTCAATAGGAGTCCGAAAAGAGAACATCTTGAGTTGAGAATGCTATGTAAAATTCATTAGAAATTATCTGGTTTGGTACCACTTCCGAATCACAAGTTCAGAAACTTATTAACTTGCTTTGAAAAATTTTTTTCACCGGAACGTTACAGAATGACTTCAATATTAAGTAAAACTTCTTTGATTTGATGTATTTAATAAAATAAATATCATGAACTTTACCTAGATATACAAATGCTTGACATCACTGTCAACAAATCATAACACAACATTATGATAAGACATAAAAAAAGGATATGGTTGTCAACAACTGTAGTGCAAGCACTAAAGAGCAGAAGCACTTAACAGTTATGAAGAAAGAAAGAAACGAAGCTTAACCGGATGTTGTTTATGAGCATTGATAACAATTGTAACAAAAAAAAAAATAATGAAATGAAATAAAATGTTTGATCCCTTTGGAAGACAGCTTAAAAGTTATTATTTAAAATCAACCACCACTGCCGAATTCCACTTAATACCCAGCATACATTTCCATTTGATCTCTATTAAAAAAGACATTGCTATCCTCAAAATAAAAAAGCAAAATATATGTAGTATCTACTAATTAATTTTCAGTTATTTAATTTTGTAGCTAATAACGCTTTCCGGCAAATTATAATGTAATTTCTTTAACTGAAAAAATTTAGAAATCACTTACGTACTGTCAGCATATGTATACGAGTACATTTCATTATAAAAATATACAATTTATTTCCAGATTAACTTTGGGTATATTAAAAATAATTCCTATTCTTATTAGAACATGTTAAATTGAACTTGTTAAAGCCTTTGAATATATGAGAAAAACATTCATGTTAAATCACATCAAATCATTTTAAATCTACTTTTATTGATATTGAATGAAAATTGACACCCACAAAAAATTAACTTGAAATCATATTAAGGAATCGTGTAAAACCTATCTTTCGTATCCAAATACATATGAGCAATTCCAAGAACAATCAATAACAATTTTCCTGATAAAACTTTGCATATCTGTTCGGTTTCGTATTCCAGAACACATTGAAGAAAATTTGTTTTAAAACTAAAAGCCGTCAAAATTATTCGAATTTCAAAATTTGCATTACAATTCTTTTTTTAATCGTAATAAACGGTGCACAGTGTTTCCAATTGGAAAAAAGGTAATAAATCCGTATCTCTGAAACTTGCGATCCGATTACAAAACGATGTATGTAAAAATCAAAAATGATGATATAAGCTATAAGCGTGTTGAATTTTTGACCACCCTGTTAAAACACGCAGTGAGTTACATGTTGTCAAAGTTGACTACCTCAGGCATGATAAACTTTGATGGACTCATAACTTTAATAAATGTTATCTGATTTTAATATATTTAAACGTGTTGTAAAGCTCATAAATAGAAAAAAACTCATTTTAACTCATTAAAATATCTTTAATATTTTCAGAGTAAACAAGTTGCAATCGGCAATTGCAATTGTTGTCTCTGTTTGGCCGTACCAAAGCAGAGTTTGTGGACTATAGGTCTACACCAGCAGAATGGAATACGTATTTTCTGTGGCGCAAAGCACTTCGTCAGCATTCAGGTGTCTTGGGTTTCGTTGATACCTAAACATGGTGCCGCCTTCCACTGGTGCAATTTGTAGAAACTCAGGACCCAGTTGTTGTTGATGCTGTTTTATCACTACTTGTGTCGTGAACGCAGAGCTTAATGATTGCTGTAGATCTGCAAGCCACCATAATGAACTACCATTTTATTTTGAGTGTGTTTTGTTGCTTGCCCCTTAAACATATTTTATGGTCTTTCTATAGCAAACAAATATTTGACATTTTTATTCAAATATTTTCCCAATGTAAACGTGCCTTATATGACGTTGAGGGTATCCCTGTGGCGGAGTAGTAGCGATGCTAGCCTGTCAGTCCAGAGGTCGTGGGTTCGATTCCCCCCTTAGACCATGGGTGTTTTCCGCACACAAGCTAATCGCTTCGCGGGCTGCGTTTGTTACAAAAAAAAGTTAACATTTTGTTTTTACTATTAAAATTGAGAGGAAAAATAGTAAAATTTGCTACAGTTTGTCTAATATTATTTTTTTTCCTAAAAATAGGCTATACATTACATAAACGTACTAAATGTACTCGTGTATAGGAATCCATTGACTTTGTGTTTGCTGGGTAAGTATCCTGCGACTTCTCTTAAGAGTAATCGCTGAAAGAAACTATTTAATTTTTAAAAGTGTATAAGTTCGCGTATTCGTTTTTGAACCTCCAACTTTTTAAAGTTTAGCATTTCTTTAACGTTGCTTACCCACATTTAATACTATTGTCTATTTTAAGGGGTTTTTTTTTGTGAATAATAAGGAAAAATACGTGATATTTCTTGGGATTTTCCTATCAAAAAAACCACCATAATGAATCTACTTTCAAGCATAGAAATTTACAAATTCGAATTTCAATACAAATACTTACTTAAAGTACAATAATAACAAAATCAAAAGCTTGTTGGCATTCAACTTCATCGTCAAGGATAATTAGTGGTATTACCAATGCTAAGCAGTTTCAAATATACAGGACAATGGTTTGTGTATGTCACTTTAGCTATACGTGTGTGCGAGTGAATGTATGTGTTCGTTTATCTATCTATTCATTATTCATTCAAATGATGTGACGATGATGATGATGAAAGATGATGAGAAATGTCACAGTTGAAATCACAAGTTAATACTTTCTTTCGAACATCTTTAGCAAGCTTTTGAAGGCTTTCATCAATACCGTTGTCATCTTTACCGATTGATTTATTTTGTGTTTGTGTGAAGGAATACAATCTTAGCAGTACATATTGTAAGACATCATTAACTTTAACCTCAATGTTATGTTACCTTCTTTAGTCTTTCACTTTATTTTTACAGTTTTTTTTTTTGCTCTTCCTTTTGGTAAATAAATTGATACTTGGTTTTCCTTCTACTTTACAACGATTTTAATCCTTAAAACGCACTTTTAACGATGTTTCTATTATTTTTGATAGAAAAAACAGATAACAATTTTTTGTTATTTTAAGCAGAGATTTTTATCTATTTTTAATTGAAAAAAAGTTGTATTTGTTGTATTTCTCAGCTTTTGTTTTTAGGGTTCCGTACACCACAAGTGTAAGGGAACCCTATTGTTTTCGCTACGCTGTCCATTGACTGCCCGTCTCTCTGTTTGTCTGTCTGTCTGTCTGTCTGTCACAGGCTGTTTTCTCGAGAACCGTTAGAGCTATGGAGCTGAAATTTTCACTGAATATGTAAAACTTTAGCCGCTACAAAAAATAAATGACAATTAGACACCTCAAATTTTCAACGTTAGAGTATTATTAACACTGACATTTAAAATAATAAAAACTAAAGGGTATTCTGTCAGTTAATGCAATTTTGACTATGTAATTTAGAAAATTTACTGTGTCTTGGAAACCGTAAGAAGCAAACTTTTGAAATTTAACAAAAAAACGGTAAAGCTAAAAAATTTCAAAATCTAAAAAATGCCAAAACGAAACATCGCCAAAATGAAAAAACCGCTAAAACGGAAAAAAGCACCAAAAGTAAAAATATCGCTAAAATGCAAAAAATCACCAAAACTAAAACGATCGTCAAAAAACAAAAAAAAAATCGCCAAAAACCGAAAAAAACGCTAACGAAAAAAGCGCCAAAACTAAAAATAGCGTTAAAACTAAAAATATGGTCAAGAAACGGAAAAAATCGGCAAAACAAAAAAGTACCAATACTAAAATAAATCGCTAAAACTATAAAAATCTCCGAAAACAAAAAAAAAACGCGGAAACGAAAAAAAACGTCATAATTAAAATAAATCGCTTAAACTAAAAATAGGCTGTACGAATAATCGCCCAAGTTGTTGGGTGATTCGTTATAGTGAAGAAACGCCCAATCTCTCAAAAAAAATGAAGAATAATCCAAAAGCACCGAGCAACCAGGCACGTCAATTGTGACAGTTCAAAAATTCCCAGATCAGTTTTTGAGGGCAGCCGTTTGAAAAAGAGACAACAGTTACATCTTCTTGTTACATTTTATCCAAATAAAAGTGTTGCAAATATTACGAATGTATGCGAAAAACAAAACAAAATTGACCAGCAATACTTTCTTATTTCTCTTTTGAACGCCAGTCTCTCAAGAGTTTGTAGGAAATAGCCCGAAGATTTTGGGTGTTTGTTCGTTAAGTAAAATCAATCGTTATGTAAAAGGACACTGCAATCATGAACAATTTCTTTTACGTTCATTCATTTGGCTATTTAGGCGATTTTATTTGGGCGAATATTCAATTATGATGGTAGCATATGATATATGAATTGGCCACAAGCAAATTCGGCCGAAACAGAAAAATAAAGAAACGCCCAAAATAGTTGGGTGATCCGTCATAGTGAAGAAACACCAAAAAAAACAGTGCCCGATCGCCCAAAAAAAAATAAAGAATAACCCAAAAGTGTGAAACGAATAATCGCTCGAAGTTTCTGGATGTTTGTTCATTATGTAAAATCACCCGAATTTGGAATGAATAATCGCCCAAAAAATTGTTTTTGGTTTCTTAACATTTTACAAAATTTTGGCACTTATTCATTATGAACAAATACCCAAATATCTAAAAATGTTAAGTCGCCCAAGTCGATGAACAATAACCGAACTTGTTTACAACAATTTTTGGGCTATTCTACATTTCTGTTTTTCAGGCGATTTTCACTTGGGCGATTATTCGTACAGCTTTAAAAAGATTGTCAAAATAAGGAAAAACCGCCAAAAACCGAAAAAAATAACCAAAATTAAAAAAAACGCCAACACTAAAAAAGTGCGAAAACTAACAATAAATCGACAAAAAGCGAAAAAATCGCCGAAAAGAAAAAAATAATGTGTAAAAACGAAAAACATTGCCAAAAAAATAAAAAAAATTGTCAAAAACGAAAAAATCGCCACAACCAAAAAATCGCGGAAACTAAAATAATCGCCAAAACGGAAAAAGCACAAAAACTAAAAAAATCGACTTAACTAAAATCATCGCCAAAAACCGCAAAAAAATGGCCAAAACGAAAAAAAATCTCCGAAAACCGAAAAAATCGCCAAAACGAAAATAGCTGCCAAATAAATCGCCAAAAACCGACAAAATTGCCGAAACTAACAAAAAATCGCCAAAAACAAAAAATCTCCAAAAACGAAAAAACGCCAAACGAAAAACATCGTCAAAACTAAAAAATCGCCAAAACGAAAAGAAACGTTAAAGCTAAAAAAATTTCCAAAACTAAAAATATTGTCAAAAACCAAAAAACGGCAAAACGAAAAAATCGATAAAACTAACAAAAATCGCAAAAATATTAAAAACTCAAGCTAAAATTAAAGTAGAAGTAAAAATAAATAAAAATCGACAAAATGAAAAAGGGATATGAGAAAAGTACAGGGAAAAGTTCGCTTTACGTAACGCCAACAAGCAATTAAGCTATATTTCAAGGAAAGCCCATTTTTTTAATCCTTTGTATAATTTGTGTAGATCGTAAGTAGCTCTACATCTAGTAAAATTTTAGGAAAAATCGAGCCACATGGTTCTGAAATACAAGCTTAGTTCTAATATGGCGTTACATTACTGTTCGCTGGAAATGCCGATATACATTTATACATGGTATTATTTGTATATGGGATATATATATATATATATATATATATATATATATATATATATATATATATATATATATATATATATATATATATATATATATATATATATATATATATATATATATATATATATATATATATATATATATATATATATATATATATATATATATATATATATATATATATATATATATATATATATATATATATATATATATACATATATGTATATGTATATGGTATTCGTGTGCTAGTCAAAGTCGCACTTTAGTGAACTTGTTATTTCTTTTTAACACAAAAATTGTATTTTGAAGAATCTGCCAGAAAATGGAAAGACCTGAAAAGAAGTACAACAAATAATTCAAATAATTGAAGAGAAAAAAAACGATTGTAAATATCTGACGATTTTCTTAGAGGGGCATCACTCTTTTGGCGTTGTTTTAGGAATAGTTTAGTTTGGTGCATAACCACTATTACACGTAATTTGCCCTGCGGGAAATGTTATATGTATCAAATGTCTTTAATGTACTTGTTCTATCGCTGGGGAAAATTGGAATGGTTCAAAATGTTCCTGATTCATGGCCGGTGAAAAGAGAACATATCACAAACTTAGAACAAAAATGTTAGCAAAATAGCCTTACTGTACAACTAAATTTTTTCCAAATCAAAAATATTTATTTTAAAACACAATAATTTAAATAGCATTAATGAAATCATCACACGACAAGTACTTTAAGTTTCAGTATAAAACCTATCACTGAGTATCTTAATTATGTCAACTGACTGCCTCCAATGACAACGCCATGTAAAAGTTACCAGTTCCTTTCATATAAAGTTCCGGTACTTGAACCGGCTGCTAGTCCAAGGGAACAGGTTCTTTTCCCTCTAGGGTGTAAATAAAAATTTACATAAACATTAAAAAAAAGATTTCCGAAACTTAAAGCTTAATGTTTATAAGTTCAAAACTTTTTATTGCAGACTAGCAAATCAAATAGACCTGCTTCTAAGATCTAGACAATCTATGCCATTTAGGCTACTTTCCCCTACTATAAACAAATATTTTTCTAATCGAATTCCAATACCTAACAAACTTTTTTACACTAAAATAAAAGACTGTTGTATATTTTTTTTATTAAAGAAAATAGTCGTAACAACAAAAACTATATGCAACATTGCTCTATTTAATAATCCAAAGCATTTATTTTTTATCAATTTTGTTGATTGTGTTCGCTGCTTATCTTATCAATGCGAATGGAATTGAGACGTTTTGGAAAGAGTCTCAAAGCCCCAGCACACCAACTAACAGGTGAGTAACATTATTTTTTTCACAGTATTAAATGAGATTTGAACGACGAAACGAGTAACGACTAAAAGTACAAGGAAAAATTATTAAAATATTTAATAACAAAGATATTACAAAATGCTATAAAAACCAAAAATAGTTTATCTATTTAATTTGATCAAATTTCTTAAATGTCTGTTAACTTCTTTAAAATAAAAATAAAATTCTGAGATTAAATTAACTTTAAAAACATCATAAAAAATCATAAATTATTCATTACCACACAAATATAATGTGATTATGGGTAAATTCAGCTGTTATTTTTTTCTATGAAAATGACTAATTATGCTTTTTGAAGTATTAAAAATTAATGTGATATCCAATAAGTTCTTTAGATCAACAAAGGTAAGAAATTTAATGAAACAAATATTTAGTAATTTTTCGCAATATTAAGGAGAAATTTGCTAAACGAAATATATTTTTTTAGGCAGAAAAATATACAAACAATTGAATTTAATGGTTAGAAATAATCTTATGTCGAATTACACTATGCAACAAGAAAAGTGCCAAGGAGTACCACTATATTTTTTTGATGTGTTATAGTCCCCTAACTAAAAACACAGTCGAAATTTTTGATTCTATGCAGAACTTTTTTTAATAAATTGTTTCTAAATGTTGGTATTTTTGGAGAGACTGCTCCACTGATTTTATCATAAGTTATTAAGAAGCTTTCCAATTTTATTACAAAAACTACTAAACCACTGTGTATAAAATTACCTTTAAGCCGTTAAGATATACTCATTGGCTTCGGAATTATTCAGACCGCAATGACTAAAGTATATTTTTTTATGCAAAATTGAAATAGTTCTATTTCTTTTAAATTTTATAAAAAAATCGAAAATTGCAAATTGTTACCATTTTTATTGACGCACCATAAATCCACATATGTCAGGATATATAAAATTTTTTCACGAAAATCGATAAATAAATATAGATTTTATTCACAATATAGTCAAATTACCTGATTTTTGCAAAAAAAAATCGAGTTTTGGAGATGCTGCTTTGCCGATTTTATCATAAATTGTAAGATTTGACAACCGTCTGTACAGGGCTTAAGTAAATTTTTATCTATACAAGGGCTAGTAAATCATTGCAGGATAATCTCTATTTTTGGTTTGAAATTTATTTAAGCCAACAAATATATAAATCATTAAACCATTTTTAAACGCATAAAATTGGGCGTTTAAACTACCAATACAGACCATATGATATTCGTCGATAGCCCGCTTGAAAATCAATGATTTATTAGCCCTAAGCCTAATTTTCTGATTACAACAGAACAATTTCTAAACACTGCGATTAGCTAAGGGTTTACATAATAAAGTATCATACAATCCATAGCTATAGTTGCTTTATCTGTCAAGATACTGATACTGATTGATAATATTTTTTTCTAACTTAATAACACGATGCAACAAAATAAAACTTTTTATATCACCTGATAACCAAAGTATTTTTTATTATTAGCTATGTTCCCCTATTTACAATAATAGTATAAATATAAAATTCTTTGTAAAATTTCTTTTAATTATTTAATTTTTTTTAATTTTTAGTTTTTGCAGATGATGCTCCACCAATATTAGAATTTTTATACGATTAACGGCCCTTTTCACAATGTACGATTAAGAGTTAACGTGGACTTTAACGGGAAGTTCTGCATACAAAACTTGACGTTAAAGTCGACGTTAGCTTTTAATCATACATTGTCGAAAGGGCCGTTAATATGACACCCAATATAACTATTAAAAATATTTTGAAATCGAAAATATTGGCCATAAAACAACGAAATTTTATATTAATTACTTGACAATACATTAATAATGTCATTGAAGAACTGAACTGAAAGATGTTCTTTTTCAATGAATTAACCACGTGGTTGTCATAGGTCAGAAACGGTCCAAAGAAGTGAATGGTATGCCCTTAAAAGGTTGTCTAGAACAATTGTTGATATATACAACACCCTTACGGCGCTTTTCCCAATGTCTGATTAAGAGTTAACGTGGACTTTAACGGAAAGTTTTGTATCCCGAACTTGCCATTAAACTCCATTTTAACTTTTAATCATACATTGTGAAAAGGACCGCTAGAAAATTAAATTTAGTACTTGTCATTGGCATGCAATGAAAAAAGTAAACGGTAAAAAGAAAAAAGGGGCAAATTTTAGGGCCTCTTGTAAAAAATTGGACATTAGGGGATGACTCCAAGAGACCCAGAATTTGACGTCAGGTTGAAAAATCAACAGTACCAAAAATTAAGATACAGGCAAGCCATTAACAACGATATGTAATATGTTGAGAATGGACTTTAAATGGCAGCGCAATATAAAAAAAGTGTGTATGTTTAGGGCGTGGCAAAAAAACTTTGTATGGTTTTAGAAAAATCATGTACACAGCTTTCATTCTAGTGGCTGACTATCACAGCTATGTTTAGCAGCCACATCCCCTTTTACTCTCTTGAGTGGGTATATAGCGTGTCACCAATGACCAATTTGTTTGCCACATGGGGCGCTATTTTTGATCTTAAGAAAATTGTTTGCTGAAATTCCTTGGTATTTGACATAACTGTAGTTCTAGTAGGCATAGACGTGTATGCAAAAAAAAGTTTTTATGATGTTTGGTGGGGATGGGCAAGTGAAAAATATATATCGATACCGATATATTTTTAAATATCGATTGGCATCGATATATATCGAATAAAAACTATCAACATTTTCATATATATCGATATTTTTCAGGCATGATATTATTCATACATAGTACCATAATTTTTTAAAAATTAAACACAAAAAGTACTTTTCTTATAAATAATTAATAACCCGAAAAGAGTCAGTTTCTAACTTCCTTATTGTTCCAACAATATTTCATGAACGTACATGAAGAAAATCATGCTCAAAGAAAGAAAATTTTTCGAATACACAAAAGATTTTAAGTAAAACAAAAGATTTTGTTAAGAATATTCTATTTAATGAAGATTGTGTCGAATTTTTTTAAATAACTGCACGAAGAACAAATGCAAAGCTAAAAAAATATCGAAATTGATACTGTCGATATATTTAGAAAAAAATATCGATGTATCGATATATTGCAATTTAAAATATCGACGATATATATCGATCTATTTTTGAGAAAATATCGGTCCGTCCCTAATGTTTAGTTGTCGGGTTATGGGGTGCGAAAGTGTTGTCGTTTTTGAATTTTTGCTTACTTATTGTTTCGAACTAGAAAAAAATAAAACAAAAAAATTTAAATAAGTGATCCTTATAGGATCTTTAGAAAAACAAACTTAATTAAAAAATAATTAATGTTCAAAACCTCAAATGATCAATTCAAATTAAAATTTGTCTTATTTCGACATGTTTTATTTTATTTTTTTTATTTTAATAACAAAAACTACCCTAAGGTCTCCCATTTTACTGTAAAAGTTTTATAGTGGGATCTCCATAAGTTTAAAAGTTAAGCAAATTTCTTCAAATCCCCCACCTTTGCTCATTGTTATAGGCAATCGCTATAAGATATCGTGTGTACAGCATTTTATGTAAAACTCCACAAAAAGTAATTTCTTGGAACATTTTAACCCTCTAGTGCTTTGCTTTATTGGTCTTTTTTTATCCTTTCTTAAAAGAAAGCAAAAAAAAACTCCACATCGGCGGCGAGATAGTGGACTAAAATGTCCTACAAAAAAAATTTCTCATAAAATTTTATTATAAGTGTTTGAAGACAATAAATTTCTAAACACAACTGGAACACCAGAAGACAAGTTTTATGTCTTTCTAGATTGTTCATTCGACACACTGTGCGCCGTGCTTTGCGGAGTCCAAAAATTTTAAGTTTATACGCGTTGAATTCTTACCAAATAATTGAGCAGAGCATTAAGTAAATTTTTTAATAAATAATATTTGGCAGCAGGGTATACTTCCCAAATATGGTTTGTGCATTGTTTATAATTATTTGTTTCATATATTATTTTATATTTTTTACAAAAAATTACATTCAACTGCGTCTATGACTCTTATCGTTTACTATCATTCCATTAACTGATAACTTTAGATAGTAAGTTTTGATAAAGAAACTTTTTTAATCAATATTCCATTTCTTTTTTGGAAGAGAGAGTTAGTGTAAAAAATAAATAGTATCAGCTTTAGAAAAAAGGAATAACAAAAAAGTGCTTATAGAAAACAAAGAATAAATTGTGTTTATTTTTAATTATAAATTTTAAAAGTAAATAAATATATATATATCTTTTTTTTTGTTAATAAAAATGTTTTCCTTTGTTAGAACTACAAGTATTTAAGGTTGTTAATGAATGTGCTTTCTTGTACATTTTTTTTATTTTTATATGCATTCATATATACTTAATAGTGAAGTGATAATATTTTTGAATTATCTCTATTAAAATCATTAAAGATTATTTAGTATAAAATGAATTGCGTTGTTTATAGACAAATCTGTTAAAGTCGTATTAAAAGGGGCTTGCGAGTTACTGTTAGTGCGGTCTGCCGGAGATGTCGTTTTTTTAGAATATGCATTTTCATAAAAATGAAATAATCAAAATTTTTCGTTATCGCTGGGCACAACTTTTTCTACTGCTCTGATAGTTTTCAAAAACTATTTTTTTTCACTTAAGGTGAATGAAGTTGGAAACCGATGTGCGAAAGAAGTAAGACTATCAAATCTTAGCTCCTGGGGAGACTTCCAATTAGATCATTTGCGTTTTGCGACATACTGAAATCGTGCCTGCCCACAGAAAATTTGCATATTAAAATTGTCGAAAACAAGTTTAATTTAACATTTTTCGATACTGATTTTGCTTCATAGTGGTTAAAAAATATTTTTCCTTTTGAAAGAAATATATTTCATATTGGTTTAATATTACTGTACAGTTAAATCAAAACTAAATTGATACTGATATAATACGAAGAATCATGTTAAATCAAAGTTATTTCAAGTTGAAATAACTTGAATTTGATACTGAAATAAACATGCAGAATCATATTAAATTAAAGTTATTTTAAGTTGAAATAACATAAATTTAATGTAGTTGTTTTATTAATTATTTTACTTACGTGATGTGTATTACCTTAGGCATCAGACAAATTTGTGTTATAGTTCGCTGCCCTAGCCAAGTTTTGAGCTCGGACCACTTGCTTGGTAGTCAACGCGATAACCACTGCAGCCACAACAGTCTCAAATATACTTTAGACATACATTAATTTAAACAAGAATATGATTTAAACATGAATCCCATATTAATTCAACATGGTTTGACATAAAATTTATTTGAAATTAAAGTTAAAGTCATGTTGATTTAAAATGAAATGTAAAGGTGTTGTTTTAACAGTGTAAAATATTAAAACAAAGATATTTAATATTAGATTAATCATCTTTCGTTTAAAGCTAATATAATGCAAATTTTATCGGCTGTTTAGATTTACACAACACGAACATTAAAATAAACAAAAACATGTCACACAACTGAGCACAACAGCGCGTTGTAGCTATGAACAAAACAAATAGACACCAGCACAATTAAACAACAAATGATTTCTCATAAATTTAATATGACTTCCAATCACCATTGCAGCATATTGATTTTACATCTGTATTTTTTCTGTATGTGGTACATAGAAAAAAATATTATCAAAATGCAAGCAACAAATCAAATTGTTAATATTTAATTTAAATTCAAAAATATATTTAATTAATATAACAAACTATGGGGTCGATATGTTTAACAAACAAAGAAATTTTGTTCAACAAACTGAGTTAATTAAATTTTCTGCTATGTGTGTCAATGCAAAAATTTTTCTATATATTTTTGGTTGAAAGGTCAAATAAAGTTTTTGTTGAAATCTTAAAAAAAAATTTACAATCATCATTGCTGATATTGCAAATAAAAATTTTACCACTCAATTAAATTACTCAATTAAATTATTTGTTAGAATATATCTCACCGGAATGTGCGTACTTATTTTTAATTACTTTAATAGCGCAGTGCTCAGTGGCCAATGGGTAACAATGCTTGCCTATTAGTCGAGAGGTCTAATTTCCACAGGCAAGCAAAAAACGCTTTGCGTGTTGTGTTTGTTTATAAAAAAATATAGTTTTCAACAACTCCCTTTATTAACAGTAAAATACTTTTACATGAAATAATACTAAATTCTATCCAAAGTTATATAATTATTTAGTTTGGCTTAAGTTCGTTTTCAATTTAATATTTCGATTAAAGTATTATTATTTTAGAAAGAAACTATGAAGCATTTAAATATTAAACATTCAAAGAAAAATGTGGTTGTACAGAAGGTTGAACTGACAGCGGATGTTTCGAGAAAACCACAGACTTCTCATCAGAGTTGGTTTCCAGCTAGACGACACTGCCAGACTATATTCATAAATCAGTTGTTAAAACTCTAAAGGGACTCAGCTAAAAAAAGTTGGGCAGAAATAAACTATAAAAATCCCAACATTTGAAAATATCGATGATATTTCATGCTGGTAATGACAGAACTAAAAGCTTAAGAAAGTTTAACATGTGAAGCTCCGAACATTTGTTTCCGATGATAGTCAAGAGATGGCGACCCATCTTTTAATTGGTACAAAATAAAATATGATTTTTGCTCGTTGGTTGTTGCTGCCTTCGCTGGCAGTGTTGTCGAGGTGGAAAAGAGCTTTGATGAGAAAACTGTGGTGGTCTGGAAACATTTGACGTGAGTTCAACCTTCGGTACAACCAAATTTTTTTTTTGAATGTTCAATATCTACATGTTTTAAAATTTCTTTCTAAAATAAAAATTGTTTAATCAGAAGATTAAATTGAAAACGAACTTAAGCCAAACTAATTAAACAAATTTTGTTAAAAATCATACAGTTCGACTAAATTCATAACTCAATTATTAAAATCTAACAGTAATGAATTAATGATTTGATCAAATTCAACAACAGATGTTGTTGCTACAACAAAAATTCACTTTGTTGATATAACAAAAAATTTAGTTCAAAATTTTTCTCTATTTTTTAACTTACAAAATTTCATATTTGCATTTACAAAAATCATTGTAGATTCAATATCAATTAATTATTTATTTGTAATTAGGAAAGTTATTTCTATTTACAAATCTTTTTTTTTTTTTTTTTTGTAGTGAATAGCCCATTTGTATAAAAAGACAAAAAAAAACGAATGGAGCTCTATTGCTAAGAAGTAATTAGAAATTTTATTGTGAATACCTGCATTAGATAAAAAGGAAAAAATTTTATATATCAATTTTCTCAATTATGATTCATTGACCTTAATGTTATCAATTTTTTATTTCATACATTGTTTCCTTAATAAAATGTGCTAATACTTGTTATTTCTTTTGTTTTCAGCATTATTTATAAAAAAAAACACTACGTTCACACCACAAAATTTACAAATATGAAAACAAAAATGGCAGAACCAAGTAAGCCATTACAAATCCTGCATACATTATTCACCATCACCTTGGTAACGTGTTCCCTTAAGCAAATAGAAGCTATAAATTGCCCAGCCAATTGTAAATGCTCCTGGGTATTGGATAGTTTGGAAGTAAATTGTGTTAACAGCGGCCTAATAGAATATCCAAATTTTGATTTAATGCCCATAGAACGTGTCGACTTATCCAGCAATTATTTTGTAGAATTTCCTAGTCAACTATCTAATTATACCTCATTAATTTATTTGGATTTATCCAATAATCATATAGAATACATAGATGCTAATGCTTTAGAGGGATTTAATGCCTTGAGAACCTTAATATTGGCCAACAACACGATTAGTAGCTGGTTAAATATAAATCCAAGTACAGCTTTTCTTAATGCCGTGAGCTTGCAACGTTTGGTATTGAATGGCAATTTATTGCAGACATTTAATATGAACGATCATCTACAAGTGATAGTTAGTGAATCTTTGATACACTTGGAATTAGAGAATTGTGGCATCCAGGAGGCGGGTGGTGATGTATTAATACAAAATATGCCAAATTTAGAGAGACTAAATTTGAATAAAAATCCTCTGGGCTCGCTCAATATACTGCCATCAAAATCCTTAAGGGTTTTGGAGCTGAGAAGTTGTAATTTACAGAAAATACCAGCTGCTTTAATGAATAGCCTACCAGCCTTGGAATATTTACAGCTTTCTTGGAATACTGCTTTGCGAGTGGGTACTTCAGAGCGCCTAGATTCCTTTGCACTAAATGAACTAGATTTATCTTATTGTAGTCTAGATGAAATTGATGTCTCCGCTTTACCCAATCTACAACAACTACGTTTACGTGGCAATATGCTGAGATCCTTAACAGGTCGAACTTTTGAAAATAATACTTTGCTGGAAAACCTCGATTTGTCACGTAATTCTTTGCGTTCTTTGGAAACGGAAACTTTTTACAAATTAAAAAAACTTTCCTCATTGGATTTGGCCTACAATGAAATAGCTCGTTTAGATCGCAATGTCTTTCGTGCAAATGACAATTTGGTATCGTTGAATTTAAGTCACAACGTTCTAGATAAATTTACGAAAATCATATCGAACTCGTTGCGTGAAATTAATTTGTCCTGGTGTGAAATAATATTGATTGATGGCACAGCTTTTTCGAGTCTATCTTCATTGCAGAAACTGGATTTGTCCAACAATTTGATAAGAGATTTGCCAGCAGGCATGAGGTCGGATACTCTGCAAAAGTTGGATTTAAGCAATTGCCGGTGAGTTCAAAAAAAGAGGAGAGGTAATCAATTCGAGTATATTTTTTAATTATTTTTTACTTTTTTATATTTTACACGAGTAACTTATCATGTGTGAAACAAATTTAAAAAAGAAAATCTTCTGACTTTCCCTCCTGAAATATTGATTAGCGTATAACCCCTTCATTTATTGAGCGATTTTCAAAACTGTTCTTTTTTGTTTGAATAAGTTTGCTTGTAGTTTGATTCGAAAGTCGGACAGGCCAGGCAGTAACAGAGAAGATGTTCGACTAACTTTTCTTCTTCTTCGTCGAAGCAGTCCTGTAGTGACCTAGGGGAAACCCCAAAACGTCCCGATACTCGTCGGATCGTACAGTACACCAAAAATGATTATAACCAGGAGTGCAAACGATCTTCTTGCAAAAGTTAGGTGTTTCTTGGTCCTAACTCTACTAAATGAGGGCCAAAGAGTCTTTGATATTCTACAAGTGGTTATTGGGAATTTTGTATTGTGAACCACCTGAGTGCTTTCTTCTTTAGAGCCCACTCTTTCATTAAATTTAACAGCATTCATCAGCCATTGCGTTTGGAGCCGTCCAAATAACTGAAACTGCCTTATCTTGAGTTATATAATTTCCTTTCCAGTCGTCTCTATTCGCGATGTCGACTGAGATTTTCCTTCCAGTCGTCTCTATTCTGGATCTCGACTGGTAAAGTTCTGTCAAAGTTCATAACACAAGACTCGTATTCTGTTTATCTCCCCAGGACCTCAATCCCTATCATGGGGAGTTAAGTAAATCATTGTCTCTGGAGTCGCTTGACGAAATGATATATTTTGCTTCTTGCCCAGAGAAGAGATATGTGTACTATTGTCCCCTATTTTCCATCGCACAAGCGATCCACATCTAAGGATGGATCGAATAACTGCCGTATGCACCCAGCGCAGGATATACGGCTTAAGTTCGCACTTATAGTTGGCAAAAATGTATCTCTTAGCAGTAAGATTAAATTAAAATTTGTTACAGAGTTGAGAATTTATAAATTCTGTAAAATGCATTACGAAGGATTAAAATAGCATAAAGAAACCTCATAAAGAAGCAAGAAAATATAATACGAGTCACTAAGAGCTTTTTTCGCCCAAGATGTCCTCATTTTCTAAAAATCTTTTGTGCTTTATTTTTAGATCTATGCTCAGATGAAGATCAGTTATTGGAGATTACTTTCTTTTATTTAAAAAAATGCTTATACATTTCTTTTGCTTAGTGACTTAATATAAAATATTTAGAAAAAATAAAAGTAACTTTATTACAGCTTATCCACCTTAAGTAATGCAACCTTTCAACATTTTCCTGAACTGGCTCAACTGAAATTGAATGGTAATCGTTTCACTAATCCATTTCCTAGAGAATTTTTCCGTTCCAATAAATATTTGGATGCAATATGGGTGGGGGATAATACCTGGATTTGCGATTGTATGGATCTAACTTTTGTGGACTTTTATGATTACTTGACAATGGCTCCTGCTAGAGTAAATATTCTGAATATAAAATTTTTTCAATACAGGACAAAATGTCTTTAATTTTGTTACAGATAAAAGATCGTAATAGTTTGAGATGTGCTTCGCCCACTTATAACTATGGCAAGACTTGGCAGGCTGCTTGTGAAAAAGATTGGCTACAAAATGGTCGTTCCAATAATGTCCAACATGTTTGGTCCACAATTGTGTTATCAATATTAATTATAGGTGCTTTAATTTTCTTGTTCACTTCCTTCCAAAAATACATGGCTTGGAGAAGAAAACGTTCAGATGCCGAAGAGTATCGCAGAAACCACGATGAAATGAGAGAAATGTAAGTGTAAAAATATACTAAATATTTGCCAGATTTTTCACTATTGCATAATTAATTTCTTACAGACGTCGATTGAATCAACGGATTCTGGATGAGGAGGCCCGTCCTAATGCTCCCAATAGTTTTTCAAATACTTTGCCTTCTTATGAAGATGCTCTGCGAATGCCGAAGCCAGTGAGACCAGTTAAATCCATGTTAGATTTAACAGAAGAAACCCACAGAAGAAGACGACGTTTAAGGAAAATTCGTACTAATCCTGAACAAGATATAGCCGAAGAAGATGATCAAGATATACAATATGATTATAGGAATCGTTTTCGTAGTGAGGAAATGCTTTCGAATCGTGACATAGAACGAGTACAACAAATGGATCCAAACAGACGTACAGGTTATATAGCACACAATAATTCAGGCAGTCGTCGTTTTAGTATCGAAGATTCACGCTTTCCAGCCGCTCATTTAAAAGCACAAAATCTACAAAGTGCCGAACAAATTGGAAATTTTCAAAGTTACGAAAACAGTCCATATACAAAGAGAAAACCTAAAATTGCCGAAATCCCACCTTTTAAAAGAGCCAACTTAAAGGCGGATAGTGTTGAGTTCCTTACAGATCCTGAATATGAAAATTTAAGTAAGCCAGGCAGTCCTTTTGCCAGACGCAAACCGAAAGCACCTTCACCAGCCACCATGACTTTGGCTCCGGCTGTGGAAGACTATTTTAGTGCAAATACAAAAATGTCCGATTCGCCTGAAGGCAGTGATTATCATGTTATCATAGAACCTGATATTCAATCTCTTAAAGATATCAAATATGACACTTCTTCGATAGAATCAAATCCAGAGGATGAGTTAATTAGAGGTAAACGCAAGAAATTACGCAATTGTTCTAGTCGTCGAGCCAGTGGTAGTTTTATTGCTGCAGCTGCCACAGCAGCAGCAAGTGGTGAAACTTCCGAAGAGGAACCCATTGTTGTGGTTCATAGACCTATGCGTGAGACTTTGTTTTAGTAGTAATTAGTTTTTGTTTATAATTATTATAAAGCATTATATTATAAATTAATCTTAAAGTATCTATTTACAAATATACATACAAACATACATTTATAAAACATAATTACAAATAGATAAATTTCTTTGTTAATTTTGTAAAACCAAATTAGTTAGAAAACAGCATTCAACAAAGTGAAACTTTTGTCATGATCTTTGATCACTCTTTTTTTAAATTTTTATAAAATTTGGGAATTTTCAAGAAGCTGCTACACCAATTTCATCATTACTTGGGAAGGGGTAGTCCAATTTAATTACAAAAAACACTAAATAACTTGGAATAAAATTACCTTTAAGCTGTTATAACACTATTTTTTTATATACTCAATGGTTTTGGAATTATGCAAAATTGGAAAAATTTAATTTTTTTTTAATTTACAAAAAATAGAAAAGGGCAAAAATTCTCCATTTTTATTAACTGATCATATAGCAGTGCTGGTCATCGAGAGAAATGGGTTTTTAATATAGTATTAGTGTTTATGAGCATGTATTATTACCAGATTACAAAACCAATGCGATTTTGTGTTAGATCGAATGGTGAGCTTGTCTACAAATGGCGTGTCCACCCGCAATTATTCATTGTACCAAACCTTTCAAATAAAATATTTTGAAAATTTGTCAAGAAATGTCGGAGTCTTGTGATAATTAATATATCGGGCTACCACTTTGCCCGTCCGATTTTCACTTCAATGGGATCCAACTGCAAGCAATTCATTTGAAACAAGAAAAAAAATAATTTTGAAAATTGGTTCATAAATGGGGGATTATGCGCTAATCAATATTTCCGGGGAGGGGATAATGCCCTATAGATGGTCGAAAAAAAAATTTTGAAAATCGGTTCACATATGACAGACTTATGCTTGGTGAAGCAAATTTTTGGAAAAAAATTATGCAACAAAATTGCAGGCAACCCCTTTAAAAAATCGGCTTAAAAAAGAACTTTGAAAATCTGTTCACAAATGACAGAGTTATACCATTACAAACATAAAAAATACATACGAATTCATAACCTCCTTCTTTTTTAATGTCTGTTAAAAAATAAAGAAAATTACAAATACCTTTTTCAGGATACCTGGGCATTTTAGAGAACTTTCTAGCGGGAAGCTATGTCATTTTTAATCAATACTTGTTAGGAGGAGACTGAAACCTTTCGAATGGGACAAATTTATTAATATATGATGACGCTCTCTAAAGTTATTAAATCTTGAATATGACGAACATTTCTCAAAAAACTGCCGAGATACCCAAGTTTAGACGGCTATGAAAAGAAACTATAAAAAGTATCGGGCTAGTTCTTACGCCACGTGACGCGCACGTAAGAGTAGAATGTACATATGTTTAATGCAGAGCTGGCCATCGAGAGAAATGCGTTTTTAATTTAGTATAAGTGTTTATGAGTATGTGTTAGTATTAATTCCACTATGTGCCTATTAAAAAAAAACAACGTAAAAAACAAATAGCTTTCATACAACTGAATGAAGTTGGTGCTTATTTTTTACTCTTTTGTGACTACTTTTGTTTTCATTCGGCTGTATACTTATACGAGCCGATTAATGTTCGGAACATTGGTGCCAGTATGAGCAACGGTGGTTTAATGTATGTCGAATTTCGTGAAAACGGAAAGTTTTTGAAATCTGAAGTGCAAAGCAAACGAAATATGTACAAAAATTAGTTTTAATGAGGTTCGACAAAAAAGACAAAAGATGAAGCACCACTAATAGCTCGAATCAATTTTTTCATTCTTCTGCAAGACTGCAAAAAACGTGTTCAGGAAATAGTTGCATTAGCAAAGAATTTTACACTTGAAAAACATTTTTTAGATAAAGAAATTAATTTTTGAATTTTGTGTTTGGTGGCACCGTCAAAAAATAAAAGCACCAAAAATTAGACTAAAAATGCACCGAGCACTAACTCCAAAATTTTACGCGTAAAAGTTACAAACTTCTTATCTTATGCACAGACTTCCAAGAACCGTTTGAGAGTTTATAAATGATGATAATATTTCTGAAAATCACAAAAGAATAAGATAAGCGTATAAAGCGTAGTATGCAGTTCTCACTGAAATTCAGGTTTGTAGTTTTGCATTTATTTCTACACGGAAAAATAATCGTGTAGAATTCTATACAGAATTTTGTTTGCATACACACAAATTTATATATTTTTTAATTTACAACACACAAAAATACTAAAAATTAATTACAATGTACGAAAAACTAGAAATGTCAAAAATTACGTGACCAAACAATTGTCTGAACATTAATTTTTGTTTCAGTTGACGGAAAAACTTCTCCACTTATTATTATAGCATGCCTGTAATAGACAATAAATGCCAAAATTCCGTGCACTTTTCTTTTGGAACTGCGTACTAGTAAACGGAAATTTCTTTAAGAAATTTACCAACCTGAATTTCAGTTTGTTTTTTACACATACTTCTTATGACAGCCTGAATTTCATTCAGAGCTGCATACTACGCTTAAATGCCAAAATTCCGTGTAGTTTTCTTTTGGAACTGCGTACTAGTAAACGGAAATTTCCTTAAGAAATTTACCAACCTGAATTTCGGTTTTTTTTACACATACTTCTTATGGCAGCCTGAATTTCATTCAGAGCTGCATACTACGCTTAAGGCTTAGAAATTTATACAAAACCCAGCAAATAATGTTTATTCGATTTGAATCTATTTTATTTTTCTACACCTTTACACAATTAGAAAACCATTGGAAAACAATAAAAGTATTAAAATCCAAATTAAAACTTTAAGCAATTTATTATTTGGCATATTATTTTTTGTAACTTTTCAAAGTTGTGGTTGAAGTCTACTGACGATTTGGTAAAGCGCCAATGAAATGCATATATACAATAGTTAGCTACCAGCAAATAGACTTCATTTAAAATATTCATTGAATTTAAAATTTTTACTATTTATGTAGTTAACGGACCAACCATAAGACATCAAAAAAAATTTGTTGTACTTCTTGGCACTTTTCTTTTTTCTTATTATTGTATATTGTTATCTTTCTTTTCTACGGAGCAGAGCTCATTTGTAAAATCCATTGCCTTGGCTGTTGCTTCATTTCTGTTAAATCAATTTTTCATTTACTTTCCGTTTTATATTTAATACATAGTTCGCTATAAAAAAAGAAAATAAGTATGAATTCGAACTTTGGAATTAGCTCTTGCCATCGGAAATATGTTTATTACAGCCATGTTTTTCTGCGTTAACTGTTTAGCTGAGACAAATTTAACGGACAAACATTTGTAATAAAATATATATCAAATTCAAAAACCATCAAAACAATTCTAAAATTTCAGTTGAGTCTCATGTCACATGTAGATGACGCGCGCAATCAATTAGTACAACAATTGTTATTGAAAAGTTGTATATCAAAGCTTTTATTGAATAGAAAAGTTTTTATTAACCTTCAAACATAATCGCTAAAAAATTAAGAAATCCGAAAAACCAGCTTGTTTATAGCATACAACGCGGATTGGCTTGGCAGCACTTTCTCGTCGAAACCTAGTGACTGCATTCATGAAAACCGTGTATTTGTGAAACAAAAAACAAAGGGAAAATTTCCGTTCGAACACGGAATTAAGCGTTCATGAATTTCAATAATTGCTTTAGACAATTGGAAAATATCCGTCCAAATTTTACTGGGGGGATTTGTTACAAAGCGGAACTAAACTAATAAAAAAGAAAAATAAATTCTTGAAAAATTGCCATGTAAGAAAATAAAATATGAGTGATTCTTATTTGAAATGTATTTTCGTGTCCGTTGAAATTAATTCAGAAATTAACTGCATAAATTTTAAAATGAAAAGTGCTTTCGCATGATATAATACATTATAAATATATGTACATAAGTTTTGTTTTTGTGTAGACTGTCCATTATGTGTTACAAACGTAAAACGAAAGTACTGTTTATGTTCTTTTCATACAAAATGGCGTGCCCGTAATGCCTGCTGTTGATTTGCCACATTAAGAAACTATGAATTCTTTAAAAAACGAGATTAAATTTATAACGGTTTTAAAGTACACAGAAAAAAATATTACTTATATCCAAGGAATTTTTTCATAAATGCTATGAATCTAACATGATATTTTTTTTTCCAAATTATTTTCATTCCTGCTATGAACTTTTACATAAATTAATTCATAAATTCTTTAAAAATTATTTTTAAAAATTCAGTATTGAGCTTGTATAGTCTGTTGTACTAGGCACAACTATTTCCTTTCTGCCAAACAAACCATTTCGAATTGATTGTATTTTTACTTTATATAAATAGAAAAGCATTTTCGAATTTGTTGACAAAAAAAGTTGAAATTTTTTTTCAAAGCAACTTTGATTTCATAAATTCATTTATTGAAAGCTAAATTCATACTGGGAATGAAAAAATTCCTGTATTTTATTTATAAATTACTAAAATATATGAGCAATTAACTATGAACTTTTTGCATACTATTTATGTTCAAACTTATTTCTGTGTACTGGGAATGAAAAAATTCATGTATTTTATTTATAAATTACTCAAATATATGAACAATAAATTATGAACTTTTTTCATACTATTTATGCTCACTTTTTTCTGTGTTCTATTAAGCACGTCGTATTTCGCTAAGAATAATTATTTGAAATCTACATAACTTTTATCATTGTGTGTCGATTTTATTGAAATTATTCTTATTTGAAAGAAGCGTTAGCCTACTTTTCGGTCATGTATTAATGTTTGTAAATAATTATTTTAAAGATACAAATATTTTATTTGCCCATCTGAGCCCAAGTAAAAATTTTAAAAGTGATTCCAACTTTAAAGTTTATCCTGAGATTATTATAGAATTTTTGTTTTTGGAGATTAGATGTATAGTGCTTTCAAACCATACACTAATTTTTGTGGTGTATTTTTTACATAAAAATCATTCCCAGAACAACGTTCAGTACACAAACATTAAAAAATAGTTGAAATTTTTTTTAATAATTTTATTTCAGAATCTATTGAATGTAGCGAAAACTATGATATGAGTCCATCTTCTCATATTTCTATTACAGATTTTTTATGAGCATATCATATTTCCACTAGGTGCACCAGTCTATTTCACATTAACTAGGGAACAGTATGTACCATTTTGAAAAAAAGCAGCAAAAGATGCATGCTGAAATTACCTTCAACATATTTTATCCTAATTAGATAAAAAAAAATCAGTGAATTCTTAGTTATTCACAAATGATTATCGAAAAGTAGTGATTTTTATGCAAATTAAAAAATTCTAAAAACTCATAAAAATAAGCACAGATGTCTTGCGAACAAAATAAACGCACATACCCCTACTTACTTCAATAGCAATAATAATATTTACGGGTTTATTCTGACACAGTAATAATAATCACTATGGTTATAATTTGTAACTAAATTTATAAAAATTTTCTATCGCAACAAAAGTTAACAAAAAAACCATTACCTACAGAGAAGTAGGCAACAAAAATTTATTTTAAAAATTAGTATTTCGATTTGCTATGAAAGTTCGCGAAAAATTGGACACAAGCCCTTAAACTCATCAAACATCGCTCAAATCACTTGGCGAAAGTAGCAAAACTTGCGAAATAGTTTTTAAAATGTAAACAGGCTCAAAATTGCTTAAAAATATATAAAATTGGAAGAAGTACCGAAAATTCAGAAAAAACCCACGAAAATTACGAAAATTCGCAAAAACTTGCCAATGTTAAAAGATAGGGAAGTCTGATATTGATTAAAAATCGGTAAAACTGTAATAAAAATAAAAAATTGGGAAAAAAATCAGTTTTATCGCAAACATTGTTAATTTTCGCGATTTTTCCAGAGTTTGTGGCATTTCTTTCAATTTGAGCTATTTTAAAGCAATTTTAGGGCTTGTTTGCAGTTTTGAAACCAAAAAAATTGGTTTTTCAGCTGGTTCTTGGCTTTTTTACAGTTTTGAATAATTTTAACCACTATCAGACTTTTCTACCTCTTTAAATTGAAATTTTTTCCGAACTTTCGCCATTTTCGCGATCTTTACCGATTTTTATACATTCCTTATAATTTGAGCTATTTTAAAACAATTTTATTATGGTTTGTTTTTTCCATATTTTTCGCTATTTTTACGGTGAAAGTGAGTTTTTTCTAGTTTTTGGATTTTTTTCAGTTTAGACGCTTTTTAAATATTATCAGACTTTTCTATATTTTTAAAGCTTTCTGTCTTTTTAAAGATTTGAGAATTTTCATAATTTGACATAAACGTATTGGTTCAAAAATATAGTTGCGATTGATTGCTTATTTCGTCACTAAGATTGTTTTTCCCAAAGTTTTTGGGTGATTTTATTTAGCCCTTTTTCAATACGAATAAAATCGCGAAAAAAAGTAGGCGCTTTAAGCGATTTTCTCTAGGGCGATTGTTTATTTAGAAGTCAAAATGTTCATAAATTTACTTTTTGGCATTCAACAATCTGTTTTTATTTTAAAAAGATTTTAAATAAATTTTATTATAAAAATATGTGAATTTTTTTCACATATGTTGAATTATTGTTTATTACTTTGTAGCCGGAATACTGGAACAAATAAAAGTTACAATAAGGTAACAAAAATTCGGTTACAAATTTATTATTACCAGATCGCCAGAAAAAGGCTGTTAATGTGATTATTTTCCGAAGAGCAGTCCTGTTCTGAAAATCACATGCCGCTTTAAAATCAGACATCTGATTTGCTTCTGTTCTGCAATTTTCAGAAATGTTAGCTTAATTGCTTAAATAATATAAATATTGTTATTTATATATAAAAGATTTCATATGTGTGTATATTGTTGTCAAATAATTATTTGAATTTTTCCAAAAGACGACGTGCTTTAACTGAATAGCTGACTGTTGTCTATTCAATAACACCATAAAAATTATTGCCGTTTAGATAACGTAGCTAGTAGTGCTTAAAAGGAATAGTAAAAGCAATAATTTTGGTGGTAGCTTCTCTAAACGCTTTGACTAGCATTAAAATAAGTTTGTAAATTGCACTACAGGAATGTGGCAAAAACTTCCCAAAAATTGCTAAAACTAAAAAAATCAATATTAGTTTAAAAATATTATAACTGTAGAAATAGTCAAAACTCGAATATGTGCCTTTCATCCCAAAAAACTACAAAAAAACTCTGCAATAAGCAAAAATTCTTAAAGAACACATCAAATTATTAATTTAATAATTTTTTTTATAAAAGTCATGAAAAACTGGGCAAAAAATAAACAAGTGATTTTAAATCGGCCGCAACTTGACTACTAACCGGTTTAAAATTACTTACTGTTATCTGATTTGAAATTATTTTCAAAAAAAGTGATTTCCAGAACACGTCTGTAAATTGCTTGTTAATCCAAAATAATAACATATAATTCTTATTTTTATGCTAAAGTTCATAGCCTTTTGAGCCAGAAAACAATTATAAATCTAAAAGTTACATATATATGGGAAGATAATTCTCAGATTTGTTTAACTCTTTTAAATTGTACGATCTCCCCGTAAATTATATATCGTTTAAGTCAAAGATGTGGTATTTAAATCGGAAAATTTTGTATACTTACTTCAATTTGTGTAAGTAACTTCAAACAAGCTAATTTTATTTTTATATACAAGTATATTTATTAATTTATTTACTCTAAGTAAATCTAAGCTTAGGAAACGAAATAATGAAAAATTTTTAAAAATAAATTTCAATAAAACTAAAAAATTAGGCAGCTTAAAATTACTAAAAAAAAATTTTAAACAAAATATATATTTAATAGATATAGATTAATGTCTGCTTTATTATACATTTAACAACTTAAGACATACATAGTACAGTATACAAAGAAATACGCACATGTTTAATAGGAAGTTTTAAAAAAGGTATATTTAACAATTAAAAAAATATTTAAAACTTTGGTATTATACTAGAATTTACTAAATGTTAAACAAACAAAAAGAAAAAAATACAACTGTAAAACTTATATTTTAAAAGTTAAACTTAAAAGTAATAACTAAAATTGTTAAAGTATTTAAAATTAATATTATTAGTTTTATAGGAAATCAGGCCTTAAATAGTTCTTTAATTTTGTAAAAAGTTTAATCAATTTAATTACGCATCTTTCTTTAAAAAATGTTTAATAAATTTTTTTAAAGGGTTTTTATAAAATTGGTTTCTACAAAAATATATGTATGTATGTATAGTTCTAACAATAGGTTTAGTTTAGAATATTCTTTTTAGGTTTTTATTTAAATCTATCACAATTTGATGGATTTTGTTATAAGAGACTTTTTATATAGTATTTTAATAACTAAATAAAATAACATTTTTAGTTATGGATATGAATAATAAAGATATCTGTTTTGCAAGTCCTTTTTACCAGATGTTCAATCATTTTTGTTGTTAATAAAAAACCTAAATGTGCGTGTTATTGTTTTAGTTTCAATAAATAATAGTTTCGTTTGTTATTTTTTTTTTCAAATTTTTATTGGATTTAAGAATTTTTTTCATGTGCTTAAAGTGAATTTTTCTTTTTTTCTACCCTTTAGTTTCTTGAATGTTTAAGGCACATTTAGTTGGCACATTTTATTATTTAATTTCAAAATAGTTTAGCTAATTTTATTGTTATATTCTTTTACCTGCTATCTTCATAAGAGAGTTTTGTTGGAAAAAGAAAAGGACCCAAAATAATTTATCGCCTTTTTCTTAAAAAGAATTCTTTTTTAATTGTTCTTATATTTAAAATATGTAATAAATATCTTTGTATGTATATATAAAAAATAATTAATAATTTATATATAAACTTTAGCATTAATCACAATTATCTATTAACAATATTTCAAAAAAGGTCTTTTAAGTTCTCTTGAACGTTGTGAAGGTTAAAGATAGATGATTACAAAAGCTGTTGTTGTATTTAGTTATTTTATTAATAAAGCTTTCTCTCCAAAAGCTCTTTCATGTGCACTTTGCTTAGAACAAAGCTTTGTTTGATTTTGTTGTACAAATCCAATTATAGTGTGGTGAAAAAGTTGGAAGTGTAGCAGATACTTAAAGGTATGTATTGTTAAATATAAATTAAAAAATATCAATATGTATATTAAAAAATCTTTCCTTTTTTTCTTTTAAAAATATGAGACTTAGCAAAAAGACGAAAATATTTTTGAAATTCTAAGGATTGCACATATCGGCGATCTTTTTATATAACGGTGAAAGTCGACTTGAGTAGATTCTGAGTTACTAATGCTAAATATATCTATTTAAAACGTTCTTTCCATGAATGTAAAAACTTTTGAAGTACATATCATGTATCTGTTCCGATTTTCTTTTGTGCACAACAGCCTTAACTATGTTGATTAAATAAATATTCAGCAATAACGACATAAGTAATCGTATGTATTGGATTATTTAAATACACAAGCAGACATACATTCTCATTATCGGAACGAATTGTTAAATATTTTTGTTATTTGTTACTAAGTAAATGTCACTTATGTCGACATAAGCGGTTATATGAATCTTTGCTAGGAGCTAATTCTTACGTTATTTTTGCCTGAAATGTTTACATAAATGATGAAGCAGAGCTAAGTCTGCAACTTCAGGCATAAACGCTGCCAAATAAAAACGTCCAAAACTAAATCGACGGCAGTATCTTCAAAATTCTTTCTTATTATTGTTTATTTCCTTTTGTTCTATATTTTGTATGAAAAATGTATGAAATTTGATTAAAACACGGCAACATTGTTGAGAGAATGAGTGGCTAAAATTGAGAGCATGAGAAAAAACATTCTCAAAATGGCTGCTTTTTACGGCATATAATTACTGTCAATTTGTATGGCAAAACTCGTCTAGCCCCAGTTCTGTTTCATCGTTAAGGTTCCTTTAGCATGTATTAACGAAAGTGTTGTCATAATTTCAACGAAATTTTGTTTTTGCTCTACTGAAAAATATAGCTGTATTTAAGGAAAACCACAGCTATAAGAAACAAGTTTTTTTGTATGCTGACACCACCAAAGCGTTTGATGCTAATAGTTGAAACTTTTCTCTTCTCGCTAATTGCAGGTTAAGTTTCACATTGTAAGATCACAGAGTATATGTTATGGTTCTGTATTTGTAATACAATGTTAGAAGAAATACTTATCTAGTTCAGTTCTTAATTACTCTCTGCTTATAATGGCGATAATGATTCTTGCAAACTATGCGTACTGTAGGGCTCTCTTCGCTTTACTAAACTAATATATGGTAGATCTATTAGCCATAATACCTTGTCGTATATTGGAAAATTTCCGTTTTAAAATAATATCGGGGGTTCATGAATTGGAATTAAGGAAGCCTTAATTTGCGATTGCATAGACAACGACTATGTAAGTAATATGTTTCGAATATAAATAAACACTTCGAAAAACAGAATTTTGTTACATTTTCATGAGCTCATTTACAATTGAAATTATAGGATCCTATATATAGGCCGACTGGCTCTTATTTTAAATGAAAATCTATGGAATATGTAGCATTGCTTGATATCTTGTCACAATTTTCAACACAAACCTTGTGTTTTATCCAATTTTTTTTCAAACCTATTGCCCTTTAAGCACAGATTAATTTGTAATACCGCATTAAAATATTTTTAATTGAGACTTCATTTTCTTGCTAATTGTTTATATTTCGTTAGATTTTCTATTGACAATAAATACCTTTGAGTACCTGCTTTTCCCAAAAAGTATTTGCAACAACGCAGTTTAGCCTTAAATTCACCAAAACGAAGCTTTAGCACGAAAAAAAAACAATAGCCCAATTCACAATCTTGTGCAAATGGTCTTGCATCGTAGCATTTGCAAATTGATATAGTATACTGATACTCACCACTTAACAATTGTTAGTGGTGAGTATCAATATACTACACCATTTTGCAAATGCAAAGATGCAAGACCATTTGCACAAAATTGTGAATTGGGCTAATATATAAAATATTTCTTTGTTGTTAATGATCCTTTTTTTCTTCTTTTCAATTTCTCATTTCTTGTTTGTTTAATATTAAGTTTAACATTAATTTCGCTTAAAGCACCTTATTCACAGCATTTTAAACACTACTCTTTATTTAAAAATGGTTATTGGCTTTTTTTAGGGGGTAGTAGTGAGGGTTATTCGGAGGGGGTTGTTTTTTCCACTAACACAGTTGAACCCTTCTCTTACTATCAATGTCCCCCAACGGCATGACCATTTGTTGCTGCTGTATGTATGGGAGTAGCCTGAAAACTCTCCGTTTGTGTGGGTCTAACGGGTGTGGTTATGATATCGCCGGCATTTGAACGACTGCGTGTCACTAGCATGGGAGTCTTAGGGCGGGGTGTTTCACTTAGCTTAATTTTAACACGACCAGTTTCAGGTGAGTAAACGGGTGAATAGCGACCTGATTTAGGCGATGAAGGCAGGTAGGGTTGATTGGGATCATTGTTATTGGGTTCTGCCTGTTGAGGTTGCTGGCTGTATTTGGAAGCCCGAGGTGATTGAGGTGGTGGATATCTGGGTGAAATGGGATAATATTCATGAGGAGCTTGTAGTTGTGAGCCAGGCCGGCTATCTTCTGGTTCTTCGGCATGTACAGCACCATTGCCATTAGCATTAGCATTACCATTGCCATTAAGTAATGGCTCATTTTGAGTGGGACCATCTTTAGTATCAGCATCATAAGGTTTGGAGCCATTAATGGGTTTAGCCATGTCAGATTTAGTTTTTTCTCCTATCAAGGGGACATGTTCGGGTACACCATTGCGTAAAGGTTTCCCCAATTGCTTCTTATCCATATCGATCAATTCAGTTTGAGGATTTTCGGGATCATTACCATGGCCGCTGTGTTTGCAGCGTTTAATAGCCACATAAAATAGCAGCCCAATGACTATGAGGCCTATAACGCCCAACAAGAAGTAAGTGGCATTGCTATCATCCTTGGATTCACCTATTTTAGCATGAGCCACAGCATCAGGTCCTTCAGTTGCGGGCTCATTTCCTTCACCCAAAGTTGGCACATCAACTGGTTTGATGTCTTCCTCTACAATTTCAGGCTCTTCTGTGCTAGGTCTGGGTTTTTCATCACCATCGAATATACCCAAAGAATGATGGAAGATATCAGGATTAATTGCAGGCTCTTCTATGGGTTTGTTATCATTCATGTCATCATCATCATCATCATCATCATCATCTTTGTCTTCTTTTGATTCGGGTATATCGAAATCATCGGTAAGAACACGCTCATGTTGTATGGCAGGTATAAATAATAAACCACCACCACTGCCAGAGCCTTCATCATCTTCTTCGGGTATTTCCGTAGTCGTTTCAGCTGCAGCAGAGGATTGAGTACTCGAAACTAGCATATCTAAAGGAAGGCTCATTTCACTTAAATCTCCAGAACCTTCAACATCATTCATCATAGTAAGAGCTGAACTTTGCACAGCACTAGTAGTCTTTTTGGTGTTGGTGTCGATGGGCATGTAATCCTTGCCCAATTCTTCTTCATCTTGCACTTCGTCGCCGGAAGCTTCAAATGGCTGGTCTCCCATCATCAATTCATTTTCTTCTTCCTCAGCAACATTGTAACCCAATCTCTTTTCCTTTTCACACACCAACGTTTGTTTCACTTGCAACCAAGATTTGCCTTTATAAAGAGCGGGAGAAAAACATTTTACTGGATGTTCCATGAAGACATGACGCTCTTGCAACCAATTACGTACTTCCAAAGTTTCACAAGAACAATTGATTTGATTGTGGGCCAACTCCAGAGATTGCAACTGATGCAATTTGGTAAATTCTAGAGGTAAGTTTGTTATGTCATTGTGCTGCAAGTTTAAAGACTGAACATGTTGTGGCAATTTAGACAACTTAGAAGAGTTTAAACGATTGTGCTTAAGATTGAGCTTCTTGATACGTCTGCCCAAATGCCCGATTTCATGCAGTTCATTGTGCGATAAATCAATGGAAGTGAGATCAGGTAATTTCTCCAAAGAATGTTCTAAGCGTGTCAAATTTAAAAAAGACAAATCGATGGAATGTAGGGGCAGTGTAGCCTGCAAGGGTTGTTCTGCCTTAAGACCCTTTAGAGACGAACATTTGGCGTGCAGCAATGGTTTGTGTGTATTGCGAGCCAAAACACAGTGGCAGTCTACGGGACACAAGTAATTTTCATCAACCTTAAGATCTGTAGGTGGCAGGGTACTGTTAATAGCTTGTGTGGTAGTATGAGTAGTGGGTGTGGCTACAACCATTGAACATAGTAAAAGACTGAATAAGGTGAAGGACAATTTATAAGCTTGTCCCGTCGTTGTTGGTCTCGTCATTTTGTTTTTGTTTTAATTTTTTTCTCTCACTCTTTTTTTTTTGATTTCTTTCTTCTTCTGGTTCAAGTTGATTTCGGTAGAAGTGAAATTGTGAGAAAAGAATGGCAGTTTTTTTCGCAACTCCTCTAAGTTAATGAAGCTAAAACGAAACAACATTTTAAAACAAATTATTAGTTTAAAAAATTAGCACGTTACAATAAAATTCTTTCTTAACTAACTTAATAATACCACTGCGAATATCTGACTAATTTCATTACTATTACTGGCATTGTTATCAACCCATATTGGCTATAGAAGTGTTATTATTTTTGTTACGTTTGGGCAATATGTTCATATAGATAATTATTTTGGTATCGGAGTTACGTCATTTCCAATGTTGTTTTTGTATCTCATTTCAATGTTTGTTCGCTAAATATTTTTTACAACTCGTTGGGAATTCGCTTTTCTCTATTTGTCAATTGATAAGAATTTTTTGAGTTTTGTTATTATCTTTGAATTCACTTGCTAACGTTATCGGACTTCGTTTATATTTTCTATAGATTTCAATATTGATTTTATTATTTTTGTTCAGTTAATATATAATATATTTTATGATTCTCTGTTGCCAAATATATAAAATTAATAAATATGCTTTGAGGCAGATTTGTAACTGTGTGATTGTTTATAAAGTTTCCATGTCATAACTGATTATTATACGACTGATGTCCATGTTATGACATCAGTTATTTAGTTGGTTGATAATTATTATCAAGTATTTTTTCTATATTTGTGTTCTAATAATTTCTTTTTACGCAATAAACAGATTTGTTCATGGAACAACTATTAAAAATTATTTGGTTTTCTTTTTGAACATAAATCAATCGGTTTTTGATTTTATTAAAAATATGTTAATTATAATTTTTATTTGGCAAAAGAAGATACATACACCAATACGGGAAAGCCAAAAAAGGTATGCATTCAGAACTTATTATGAAATATCTTATTATTGGAAAGCACGAACATATTGCCACTTTTTTATTTAAGTAAATTTAATATTTATGGTAAAGAAATATTCTGTTTACAAACAAGCATGAAAGATATACGAGGATAAAGTCTATAAATCTTTTGACACAAATGGGAAAACATATTTTTCTATGTTTTGGTTTTTAAACATACATAATCTCATTTTAGCTCGCTGCACTTTATTCAAAGATTATTAAAATTGTTAATTCCTCCGCAAAGTAGGATTTCAGAAAGTCCCAATGGTGACCTGCTCATTTGACTCGAATATGTTTCTACCAAGCAATTTCATTCAATAGCAAGAGTATCCGGCTATATATGATTAGTTGTAAAAGCCTGCTTTACTTCGATATAAATACTTTAGCTTACAAGATATATACTTATCCTCTTAATCACCTAAATACGATAAGTAAATACTACAACCTGGCAAGATAAATACTTCAGCTCTCGATTGTATAGTTACGCAAAGCGAATTCTACTATCCGACAATATAAATACTTCGGCTCTTGATCGACTAATTTCGGCTAGTGAGAAAAACGTGCAGTAAGCCAATATAAATTCTTCAGCTCCCGATTGTCTAATTACGTTAAGCAAATACTACAATCCGACAAGATAAATATGTACTTCGCCTCTTGATCGGCTGACTACGATAAGTAAATACTACAATCCGACAAGACAAATACTTCGGCTCTCGAACCGCTCACTATGATAAGTACGTAATACGATCTGACAATATAAATACTTTGGCTCTTGACAGTGTTAGCATTAGTCGATTGATCTTTCAATCGATTGGTTAATTTGATTGATTGTCAATCGGATCAATTTAATCCTAATTAAAATAATCATGATTAAATATGGAAATCGTGATTAATAAAGTTAATCGTTAATTTGATTACTTGTAAGCAAAAAATTAAAGTATGACAATTTACATATATATTTTCTCATCAAAATGTGTATACGGATATGTATAAAAGAAATTATATGGGAAAAAACAACAAAAATCGAGATCAAAGCCTGTAATTGATTAAACGCCGTTTAAATTCTAACGAGCAAAAACATGGAGAAAATCACGTCTATTGCGAAAATTACGGAAATTCGCAAAAATTGCAATATTGGAAAACGGCACTAAATCTGATTAGAACTCGCTAAAACCGTAAGGAATATCCCGAAACTGGGAAAAAGTCGCGGACACTACTAAAATTCGCAAAAACTTGATAATATTTGAAAGATTTCAAACTTTAATATTGCCCATAAAATTGTAGGAAATCCAAAGCCTTGGAAAATCACGCTTACCGCGAAAAAAGTGAAAATTCGCGAAAAAAGTGAAAATTCGCGAAAAATTGCAATATTTTATACAAGCCGTACAATTGATTGAAAGTCGCTTATACTACAAGGAATGCGAAAAATTCAATAAAAACTGCGAAATTGGCGCAAATTCGCAAAAACTTGCTAACAGCGGCATGATAGCAAACTCTAACTTTGATGAAAATCGTTAAAACTTTAAATAATCTAAAAGCCTACAAAAAAATTGTATCTATCGCGAACATGGCAAAAATTCGCGAGAAATCGCAATATAAGAAACAAATCTTAAAATTGATTGGAAATAGCAAATATGGTAAAAATAATCTATTTCTCGCAAAGAACGCGAAAAACTCGCAAATTCGCGCAATTGCTGAAATGTTTTGAAGAAAAACTGTAAAGAATAACAAAATCTCAGATAATCATACAAATGGCGAAAACTCGAAAAAAAATGTCTGCAAAAGATTTCATGTTGAGCTTTTCAACAATTTTTTAATTTAATTTTGAAACTTGTATACATAAATTCCAACTGATTCAAAATACAATAATCAATCGACATTTTTTAGTCAGGATTAATGATTTTTGATTAGTTAGTTTTTAATCATTAATCACGATTAAACATTTTAATCGAAAATGTTAAAATAATAAAGTTATAGACTATTCAAACTCCTTCGTTAATTTTGGGCCACCCTGTAATTGTAATTTTAATTTAAAATATTTGTTCAATTTAATACAATATATGTTGTGATCGCTAATCAATTTTAGAGTTTGTTTCCAATTTTGCAATTTCTCGCGATATTTTGCATTGTTTGCCATAGAAGCGATTTTTTGCAATTTTTCATCGTCTTTACAGCTTTAGCGATTTTTCATCAATATTAGAATTTGCTATCATGCCGCTGTTACCCAGATTTCGCGAATTTATGCCATTTTCGCGTTTTTTGTCGAACATTTGGCATTCCTTACTGTCTTAGCAACTTTTTGTCAATATAATGGCTTTTTTTTAAATTTTGCAATTTTTCGCAAATTTTCGCCATTTCCGTGACAGGAGTATTTTTTCCAAGGTTTTTGGCTATGTTAAAATTTTAGAGACTTTAAATCAATATTACACTTTGAAATCTTACCAATTTCTTTCTAATTTTGCAAATTTTTGCCACTTCCACAATAGGCGTGATTTTTTATATTAATTTTTCATTATACAGCTCGAGCGACTTTTAATAAATTTCAGTACTTGACATCGATTTATGCTATATTTGCGGAGTTTTAGTCATTTTTGCAAAATAATCAAAAGAGTGTGCAAGAAGACAAAGCGGAGATTCAAAATTGGTTGTTATATTGTTTACTAGTACTTTACTATCACTTTTCACTTTGTTATTTTTCTCCGCATCACATAAAAAGGAATTTTGTATTTTACAAATGTAAAATATGTATTTTGAAATGTTGAAAATAAAATATAAAATACTCTTGAGGCAAAGTATTTCAAATAGAAAATAAAAATGGTATTTTGTATTTTATATTTGTATTTTAAATAAAAGTATTTCAAATAATTCACATCTCTGGCCGAAGGCGACATATGAAGAAATGATCGGAGTTTGCACCACATCCGGATCACAAGTTCAGGATCTTATGGAATTCCTTAGAAGTTCTTTTTGTACTGTGTATGTATTTGTGTAACGACCGCCACTAAGTACATAGAAATGTTAATTTAAATTGAGTTATGCCAACTGTTATTTTGACCTGCCGAAAGTAAGGCAATGTGATCAAGCATTACATGTAAAGTGTTTAAATGCATTTAAATGGATTTCGCTTTGATTTTTCTTCCCCTAGAGCAAAGACAACCAGCCACAATTCAGGTCAAGTGACTGGTTCCCAAGGACTAAGAACCGGTTCGAGTTACGGATATTTATATAAAAAAAGGGACCGGTTACTTTTATATAAAGTTGCCATTGGAGGGGTCAATTGACATAATTAAGATAATCAGTGATAAGTTCTAGCCCAAAATTGAGCTACTTGTCATGTGATTGCTTCTTTCATACTAGTTCAATTACTGTACTGATTTTTTTTTGTTTAATTTAGACAAAATCTACTTCTGCAATGAGGGTATTTTGCTAGCATTTTTGGTTCTAGTTTTGTTATATGTTCATGACTCAGGAAAATTTTGTACCATATACATTGTAACCAATCATAGGACAAGTACGTTAAAGACAATTGGTACAACATTTCTCGCAGGATCCTGTCAGATGTTATTCACGAACAACATCTTAAGTCGAATAACATTGATTTTGAATTTCTGGTTTCAAATTGCTTTATTTTAGAACTCTTACAAATTATACAAAGTTTTTTCAAACTTCTGGTTTGATATCCAACGCATTCTTACGTACAAATTATTTTAAATTATTTACTTTATTTTATTTTTAAAATTCACTTTTTGTGTATATACGTATACTGTACGTGTGTGTTATGTTCCTGTAAGCTAGGGTTGTTATCGCTTAATTTATAAAAAGAGTACAGCAGAGTAAAAAAAAACCCGGACTTATGCTTAAAAAATTAGAAATTAAAAAATTAAACGGATTTTATTTTTTTCCAATAATTTTATTAACTGTAAAATCGATCCTATTGCGCATATTATTTACGACATAAGCTGGACATCCATTACCAATTATTTCCCTTTTTAGCTAGGTTTTTAATTTTACAAAAAAAAAATTATATTGTCTGATATTTTCTCTTTATAGTTATAATAAATGTGTCGTTTTATCATAACATCTTAACTCGAGTTAAGTCAAAATCGATTTATGGTCATATTCTGATTCGTCTTCTTATAATTGGGTTTAATCCGCTTTCAAATACTCCAATTTTCGAAAAAGATATCACGGTTTATTTTTAACCTTTCTAGAACATCAACACCACAGATTTTACATTAAGCCGTTAATGTCTTCAAACACGAATTTTAGACTTAAGATGTTAGGATAAAACGACACCGATATGTTTATAAAATGTTAGATTTTATTCCGCTATCTTAAGAATCGAAGATCTGAATTATAACAACAACATTATTGTTGAATCATAGTTACTTGTGTCGGTTGACATACTTACAAATAAAATTTGTTCAATTTCGTCTATAAACTTTTCTGTCTAGACTATTAGACACAGAACGTTGGATTCATTCAATGCAATTTTCGCCTCCATCAACAAAATCTTATTTAAATCCAAAGTACAGTCCAATAACAAAAATGTGTAGCAACTTTAGAAAAAACATGGTTAATTGTTGTAGTCAATTCGCTATTGAATTATTCTTTTACGCCTTTATTAAGAATTGAAATAGTTAAAGAACACACCGTACACACAACTTTCCAATCGAAATCTTCTTTCTTTATACATATGCACATATTTAATGGCGTTTCCTTTTCTAAAAATATTTTTTCCACGCTACGCTCAAAACAGGTAAAAGCACTGGGACAGCTGTACACGTATTACGTAATGCCATTTATAAAGAAATATTAATGCGAAAAAAATAAATGTATAAAAGAAACTTTATACGAATATAACCTACTTTTTTAAGTCGGTAAAATGTAGGACTTTCCCGGACACATATCTTTTCCGAGGACAGATACCCCAAAAAAAGAACAGTGTCCGGGGAAAAAGAGGACGGATAACAACTCTAGTGTATACAATCATATTTAGAACATATTTTAAGGGTAAATCTTTTGTTGGTTGCTTTGCCTATATTTTTACATTTTAAAATAATCGTCAAAAGATAATAAGTGTTCGTTCGTGCTTTTTTGTACGTGCTCTTTTGCAAACGTTAGTGCATTTTTGATAGCATTTTTGAAAGCATTTGTTCTTAACCCTGCTGTTAGATTAAGCCCATTTTGTCCAATATTTTCCTCGTTATCCTCATAACTTTTAAACGGTTTTACATATTGCTTTGAGATTTCGGCTCACGTGGTTTATTATATTAAAAACATCATATCCATACTTTCAAGTGTCTGTCATAAAGTCGGACTTAGAAAAACAAGAATTTACGTATCTTGGATTAGGGACCATTTGGTCCAGTGTAAATTTTTATTTGAATGAAATCAAAATATTAAGATTTTTTTGTACTTGCTTAGAAAAAACTTTAGTTTATTGATAGTTGCTTTCATTACATGCTGAAATAATCTGATGGTATTCTGATCTCAGAAAAAAGTATATATGGAATCCAAGCGGATCTGGCTACCATATTTACAATCGATTTGTTTCATGTTTGATGGTGTAGGAGCCAATCATTTGGTCAGTAGTGTCTATGGCTCCTATGAGAACAGAAATATAAGAAGCTATAGAAGAACAACAATCTATAATTTTTGTCGATATATTTACTTCTTGTCGAATTGTAATAAGAATAAACATCTGGTATTTACCTCGACTCACTTCCATCAAGTTCAGCTGCGGATGTATGATACCAATGTCGCAATGTCATAGAAAGCAAATTTAGACTTATACAATGGGAGCTTTTTTTATATTCAGTACTTTTGGAGGAGTGCATGTTTCATTTTTACGTTCTGGGGCCCATTTCTCAAAATTACAAGTTACAAATCAACAAATAAAATACCCACAAGACAACAATAACTTTTGTAAAAGAATTTCTGTTTTGTATGTAATTTACTTGTAGATTTGTAACTTGTACTTTTGAGATATGGGCCCCTGTTCTTACATACTTTATAATTTCCCTTTCAAGTAATTTTCTAACCATATCAAGAGTGGACAAGAAGTTTTCATCAGTCATATTTTGCCCTTTCAAGCCTTCCCTGACTAATACAAGGCGTTGTCTTAGGTATGGTTCAGGCTTTGTATTTTCACCTTTTCCAGGAAATTGTTGTACCTTCTTCGGTAGATTCAATACCGATAATATAAATTTCAAGCCATATTTTACAAGTTTTGGTGGCATAAACCGATGAAAAGACCAAAAGATGCATCAAATATTCAATGAACGCCTTTATTTTATATACAGATACACCCTTGCAAGAATAAGTAGAATAATATATGGTCGTAATGTGCCTTCGTCATTGGCGTAACTACAAAATTTTCTCTAGGGGCCTGAGCGATACTGTCTGGTTTAGCCCTAAACCCTCCCAGATGGGACTAGCTACTCCAATGCAATTTGTCAATATCGGTCAAAATCCAACAACGCGGCGACAACAATTACAACATTGCAATGGAGGATCAACGTCACCTTGTAACTCGTATTGTGTTAACGATATGGGTTCGAAAACTCCATATTGCACGATCCATAATAATCCTCCTTATTCCGTAACTATTTGTCGACGTCAGGTCAAGACAATACAAAAAAATGGGACTTATCTACTCCGTGTCGACAAAAATTTACTACTATTAACAGCCTCTTCCTATTTTCTATGCCTTAGAGGATATAAATTGGCTGTCAGTAATAGTAAATTGTTGTCGATGACGAGTAGAAATGTGCCAATTTGTTGGTCTTGTCTTGAAGTGACGTCGACAAATAATTACGGAATATGGAGGACTAATTATAAATTGTGTTAATGAGGCAATCAACCAAATTATATACAAAATATTGATTTTCATAAAACATGTAATATGGACCAAATGGTCTTCTAATGTAGGATTCGTATATTTTTTCTAATCTAACAGCAGGGTTAAATATCTAATGCACTGTTTACAACAGCTTTTATTACTTTTAAATATCGATTCTTTTTTTTTTTTTGCTGTGTACTGTTCGTGTTTACAATCGTAGTACATATTTTAATGGTCTCGCTTACTTTAGTGCTTTCATGAAGCACTAACGTCAGTGAAAAGAGTCAAATTGCGTTGCCTATATTTTTCATTTTGAATTTATGGCCAAAAGCTAATCCCTCTTATTCTGCAACTATTGTCGACGTCACGTTAAGACAATACCAAAAATAAGACACTTACGTAATTGTTGTGGCCAACAATTGACTACTGCTGGCAGCCTTTTACTATTTTCTAAGGCCTAGAAAATAGCAAGAATCTGTTAAAAGTAGTCGAATGCTGTCCACAACGAGTATCGTCTTGTCGTAGCGTCGACAAATAGTTACAGAATAAGGTGGAATAAATGTTCGTGACTATTTATTCGTGGCAGCAATTTTGGAAGCATTTATTCTCGATTTCAAATCGGACGATTTCCATCACATACCAGTATATGTTGCTCTTTCTTTACTAGTCATTATTCTTATGAAAGAATTTGTTAAGATTTTCACAATAGACGAAGCAACCAGTTTACATGTCAGTTCAATATCAAATTTCCTTTTTATACAAAATCGTTTAAAAACTACACACTTTTAGTTGGTTATTGAAAATATGTATATAATTATAAAAACACCTCTTTGGACAAATTATTTTTAACAGCTGTTCATAACTAACAAACACAACTACAAAAGATCATGTTTACGATTTCAATACCATTTATAAAAATATGTTTCGAAGGCTTTGAAAGAAACTTGTTAATATAAACTTGCTTTTTTCTTTTATAGAGTAACCATTTTCTTTTAAGTTTTATGGAATTGTGGGTGCCTGTTGATTATAAAGAGGCTGAAGCAGGCAAAAATAAAACGAAAACAAAATCATCAGATGCATTTATTTAAACAACATCATCATTTTCAGTCAATTGTATTAATATGTTTAATTTAATAGAAAAAGTACTCGTAAAAAAATAAAATAAAATAAAATAAAGAAATAAATTAAGATCCTAACAAACTTGGCATTTAGATAAAAATCAATCATTGCAGCCTCTTTTAAATGTAACTGAAGAAACGAATAACAGAAGACAAAACAAAAATGAAAAAGACCGTAATTTAAATTTTTAATTGAGTTTAACAACAACTTAACAATGTTGTCAGCCTGGTTTTAATCTTAAAGATATAAATAAAAACCCAGACGAATTTACTGATTAAGATGCACATCGAACATTTACAATGTAAGTGAGGATATTGCAAACTATGCAAGTGATCTGGTTGTATTCTGTTGATGTCGATCGCTTAAGTTGATGCTAAACACCCATTCATTAAGGAATTTACATTTGTGATTTACAGTGGTGCGGTGGGAAAATAGATGTTTGGTCGTACTATTGGTATTAAAGTCAATTTCGCGGAAAGCGTATACCAGAGGAATGAATAATTGAAATTTGCACATCGATTGATATTTCTTTTCGTTGAAATTTCTTTACCTGCGGAACCAATAATACGACCCATTATAAAGGCATTACAATCATCTTTATGGTTTTCCAAATGCTCAAAGTTTGGGCCTCGAACTTTGAGAATTGATTTATATAAAATTTTATATTTGTGGATCACATAGGATGGCAGAGAGCGATGACTGAGGGATATTTAAAGTTAAACAAGCATAAATTTAACAAATCTTTCATACGATCGCCTTTAGAGATGGGCCTTATTCTGCCATGGAATTTTGATGGAATGTTAAACTGCAAAGGCTTGTTAATTCTGAACGATCCCCATACAGTGATCACTAATGCAACATAGAATTGGAATTTGGTATTCTATTACAAGTAATCTATCCTTATACATATGTAACGATTTGTTATATTTTATAATCATTTTAAGCTCGGTCCACTGTGCAACTCTTGAAAATGTCTTTTATGAAAACAATCATTGCTAATGAAAACAAGAAAATCTCCTCAACTAATTACTGGTATTAGCAGTCTTAATAATAATAAAAAAAATCTCTAGTACTAAAGACTTGGACAAACATTAATTTCAATAAATATTTGTTGGCAAAATACAAAAGAAAAGCAAATTTGTCATAAACTTTTTTTTCGCTAAATTTGCAGTTTTGAAAATTGTAAAAGAAATTTCCTTTACGCTAGACATTAAGACGGACACATAAAGAGAAAGTAAAAATAAATACAAAAACCACTATTAAAGAAAAAAACAATTAATGATTTAAAAGGTGTCTATAATATTTTAAGAAAACAAATTAAACCACGTAATCCTGCTCGTTTGTCTTTATGTCATTAACAACAGCAATCAGTCTCGGAAAAGTCTTAAGAAAATTAAAGATTTACAAATTATATGGATTTAAAATAAAAACAAATCTCCGCATTTGTCTAGTAATAGAAAACACATTTAATAGACACACACACACACACCTTTTTTAGTTGTTGTTGTTTTCTAATGTGTAAAGGAATGAATAAACGACGCAGCCTTAAGACAACAACGTGCAACAAAGCTGTTTAAAAATATAATTACGAAAAAAAAACTTGTACAGATTTGTTGTGATAAACAAATAACATGTCAACATTGAAGATTTGCCATTATTTTGATGAAACTGATCGTTCAACAGCAGCAGCAGTTGCAACAACATTTAAAGTACCATATTTGTCGAAGTTGTCAGTTACTGACCATTTATTGTTTAATCGATTTTAACAGCTGTTACTTGTTCAATAACTATCAACAACTGCAAAAATAGAATGATTTATAGTTTTTTACACTGGCAGAAAAATCATTGAATAATACGTTTATATTATAGGAGCATTTTCGATTTTTGTAGTTACACCTTGGCTGCGTTCTAAGGCATTGAGGGAGCTTGTAACAATATTAGCGTAGAAGCTATTAGGGAGTCGCTGGAGATACTCAGTGTTAGAAAGTTTCTGGTGGAGTGAATAATTGGACGATGCTTAGCAGCAGGATTACCAACTCCAGTATGGGAGACGAAAGCTTGAAAAAAATAATGACTAGGGGCACACCACAGCGAAGAGTTCTATCACCTCTATTGTAGCTGCTGGCGACGACCGTAATTCTTAAGCGATTTGACAGGAGCGGCCGTATGATAGTCGGTTATGCGGACGACATGGCTTTACTAATAACATGAAAGTTTCTCCTGGGTCAGCAGCAAGGTGCTGCGGATCAACCCAGAGAAAACTCAGCTAGTTCTCTTTACCAGAAGATACAAAATATACAGCTTTGTACTGCCTAGGATTGCAGGGGTCGAGCTGAGGCTAGCGAAGGAAGCAAAATACTTAGGTGTTTTCCTAGATAGTAAGCTTTCATGGAAAAGGAATACGCAGGAAAGGCTAAAGAAAAGGCTCCATGCCTACTATGCATTGGAAGGAATTGGGATCAGCAAGCTCAGGTGGTAAATTGGATCCACACATCGGTTGTCAGGCCGGTTGTTTCCTATGATTCTGTGGTGTGGTGCGAGGCATATTAAGCAAGGAGATTCATAGGAGATTACTTGCAAAGGTGCAGATGTGTGCCTCACAGTGCATCACAGGTGCCCAGAGGAGCACAACTCAAGCTGCCTTGGACGTTATTCTTCATCTGCTTCCTATAGAGCAATTTGTGGAGAGAACGGCGGTAAGGGGTCTCCTTAGACTATCGGAGGAAAGTTTGATGAGGACAAGAGTAACAGGTCACACAGCAATCTTGAATAAGATCAGTTGGGTTGATTTTAGTAGGACACCCTGGCGATTCCGGATAGGGACTTTTAGGTTCAATCTCATAAGCGCTACGGGGGTTGCGCGGTCTTTACAGATGGGTCAAAAATGGAAATAGTCACGCGCGCTGGTGTTTATATTTTGGAGGCGGACGTTCGTAGGTTTTTTAAACTACCGAACGAATGTAGCGTTTCCCAAGGTGAGATCTTGGCGATCCTCAGGGCCACGGAATTCGTGGCCAGAAATGTAGCTGAAGGCGACAAGGTAACCTTCTAAGTCGACAGTCAGGCGGCGCTAAAAGCTTTGAAGAGACACAGTATCAAATCGAAACTAGTTAGGGACTGTAGGAGAGCCCTCAACTTGCTCATGGGAAAATCTGTGCCCCAAGGAATAGCAGGTAAACTCGATTTCAGCAAGTTTTCAATAGAGCATTTAATATTTTAATTAATAATTTAATTAATAATGAAAAAAAATACCTAATTTAAGAGAAATAAACATGACAGTTAACTTAAGAGAAATAAACAAAAGAAACAGTTTAGTGTTTTCCCTTTTCGTTGTTTTTAAATTTTTAGATCCTATCTCTACTTTAGCTGATATTCCAAACAGAAATATAGTGTCAGACTATGTTGGGTTCCTGGCCACTGAAATGTTGAGGGAAATGAAATTGCCGATGAGCTGGCAAGAATAGGGTCGGTGTTAGATGATCAATTAACTTAACGATTGATCATTACTATAGGAAACTCAGCAATTGGGTGTTGAGCAGGGCCAGCCGTTCATGGGAGAGTAGCGAGGATTGTAGAGTCTCGAGGTCCATGTGGCCAAAACTTGACTGTACTACTGGGTATGAATAGGAAAGTGCTAGGAGTTTTGATAGACGCATCGACTGGTCACTGCTCGGTTAGAGCGAGGACCAGATTTTAGGAGATGGTCACTCTAAAATTCTGTAGGATGTGCGAGGATGAAAAGGGACCAGAAATGAATCGAGCATATTATCTGACAAATCTCGAGGTTGCAATGCCACAGGCTTAGGTTGCTCAGCAGACGTTTCCATGACAGCATTAGTGATACCGCGAAGTGCAAACTGGAAGATATCAGGGGCTTCCTCATGGGAATTGAGAGGCTTAATAACAGGTAATGGGGTTGTTTGTGTGTACAAAAAGGTTATTTACTAGCGGGTAAGAAACAGAAGGGAATCACAATGGATTAAATTGGGTCTCCGAGTGGAAGTGTGTTGCAACACCACCCTTCCTAACCTAACCTTTATTGAACGGTGATTGATAGATAATATTGTTATTTAGTATTCAATAGAACACTGAAGATGGCACATAGCCGAAACCGGTCTGTTTACAAACCAAATTTGACGTGGGATGACGGAAAATCGTTCCAAATTCAAAAAAACCCGGTCGGAAGAAAAACACAACACACCCTTTAACAGTTTTTTTTAGAAATATTTCTTATTGCAATTATATGTTCGAAATTACCTATTCATTTGTTTCACTGTAACTCCATAAAGTGTTTGCTTGACATCATTTGTGTTTTCTGAGCATGTTGTTTGTTGTCGTATGTTATTTTTAACCACAATAAATTCAATTCATCGTTTTTTTTTTCTTTTGTTTTAATCAATTTTTACACACTGTATAATTTTATTTAATAAAAATCAAAAGTGACAATTGCCTTTTTTATGATACTTTAATCATTGAATGTGCTTTTTTTTCTTGCATAGTGTTGCCTCTGTATTCGTCTACAATAAATTATAAATGAATTAGTGATAAAGTCGTCAAAATCACAGGGGGGATATTAATGATACTGTGCAGTAGGAATGTTAATTTATAAAGAGTTAACCCGTTTTAAATGAACTTATTTATATCTGAAAATTTTCTGCAAATCAAAATCGTGTTCAGAAATTCGAGGCTACTGCATAAAAATTTAATATAAAATCCAAAAATTGTTGCAATAATTTTGATGTACAAAAAACTATTTGTCATACATTTTGCGTTTTAATTATTATTTATTTTTTCACACATAAATTTAATTTCAATTACACGCATGTCTCACACAATAGTAACAGACTAACTTATGGACATAAGTATGTTTGTCTAACCATCCCATTCCATATATTCATTGAAAACAACAGCGACATTTTGATGGGACAGACGAAAATCATACTCTTACAAAGTCACTTAAAACCAAACAGAGCACTAGACGACTACTTACGGGGTTGGATAGCATTGATTTACGTCGAGCGTGTAAAACAGCAAGATCTCTTTTATGGATGGGCCTTTGTCAGACAGTGCGAACACAGTGAAGTAAATCTTAAGTCTAATCATTTATTATTAACAACAGCTACAGAAACAACAACAGTAGTTATAATAATAATAATAACAACAGCAATAACAATAATAACAACAGCAATAACAATGTGTGAATTTATTCAACAAATTTGAGTATTGGGATCTTGACAAAATGTTTGTCATTGTGAGCATTATTTTAAAAGGTAGAATTCGTGATTATCTCAAAATTTCACAAACATTTTTTTTGTATCGGAAAGTTTTATTTGAAAGAATAGTTATCGATTAAATTTCTGTAAAAAACTTTTAATAGGCAATGGTGAGATTTTCTTTTCAATTTTTGGAACGGATTTCCCTATGGAAAGTTGTGCATATGATATGCAGCATATACATGTTTCGTATGCTGGGCAGTAAAATAAATTTGTTTTAATGAAAAATTACGTGTAACAAATACGTGTAGCGAATACTGGTAAGAAATAGGTGTAATACTGGTAAGAAATACGTGTAACGAATACCTGTAACGACAATTCAAAACAAAGGCAAGAGGCCTTCGTGTTCCCAGTTTGGTATTTTCGCAGTTTTCGATGTTGCCGCTGTTTTCCGAACAAGTTTTAAGATTTTGGGGAGATTTTTGTACTAGTTTTTGGGAATCGGGGGAACTTCTAAGATTTTCGGAGATTTTTTTCCAAGTTATTGGGAATCCTTGGATAAGGTTTTGGTTAATGGTTGGTGCCCTTGCTAAATGAAGATGTCTCGGCTAAATTCTTGAGAATTATCGCTTTAGTATCGCCTAAGTATCTTGCAGGCGATAGTTATTTTTTTTTTGTTGACGAATTATATTCTTTTTCCACCTACAGGTTGAAATTACTATTATATTATATATAATCTATATGTGTAATTAACAGACAAGTCTATTTTTGTCATCCTTTTTACACCCACATTATAAAGCAGATTTAAACAAAGAATACAATATTTAAAAGGTATTTATTTACAGAAGTGCACAATCTATAGTTTATTAATATCAGTTAATTATCTTGGGAGCTATAACTGTTTAAAGTTGCAACTAATACAGACGCACATAATGCAAAGACATGCATACAAAATAAACAATACAATAATGTCTGTTTATCGATTTGGCTTTTGCTAAGAGAATGATAGTGCGACATTTTTTCTCCGCTTTGAATTGGAAATAAAAAAAAACAACACAGAAAATATTATCACCAACAAATTTTCAAATAAAAGTTTGTCTAAAAATAAATTTCATTTTCAGTATATGTTCTTTACATAATCAATGAATTGTTTGTTTGACTCTTATTTAGGACGCAAACACCAAAAACAGCAAGAAAAACTGTGTCGTAAAAAACAACACCGATGATCACATACACCGATGATCACACACACACAAATAACAACAACAACAATGATAGCAAAAGGAATGCGATTGTACCAAGTTTGTTTAATGATGATTTTTGAGTGAATCAATTGGTTAATGTGGTTGCATTGATTCTCATTCATTTTTTGTCTTTAAATAAACATTCAGACTTAAACACATTTAACAAAGTGAAATTTCATAAATGCTTAATGGATGATGATGACCCACACAAAAATTTTGTTTGATATATTACAAAAAATCCATAAATATTTTTGTTTGATTGCTTGTTTAATATTTGTTAGTATTTTTAGACTAATTGTTTTCTAAATTCAGACAAAAATATTGTTTGATATTTTTCAGAGAGTCCAGTAAATCTTTTTGTTTGATTTAGTAAATTGGTTTGTTAACAATTTGTAAATATTTTTAGACAAATTGTTTTATAGATTTAAACAATTTGTTCACTGAAAAAACTCCGTTTTTCAATGAAACTGTTGAAATATTTTTGTCTATATTTACAAATTTGTTTGTAGGTCCTGTCCTAGACAAAATATTCACTATTTCATTGAATTCCTTTACAGAAAATGATATTTAGTTTTTTCTGTGAAAATGTGCATTTTAGAACATTAAAACAAAAATTTTGCAAAAAAAAAATGCAGATAAGATTTACATGTCTGTTTGTAACTTATAAGAAGCCAAACGGGAAGGTCAATCGTTGAAGTTTGAAACTGTTTTATAGATGAGCGGAAGATCGAAAGAGGCTTATTTATTTTTACTATGCACTAGAAAGGGTATCCTCCATTCAAAGTAATTTCTAATTTCCTTAGATTTGCACAACTACAACAGTGAGACTCTGGAAATTTTATATGCTTTACTGCGAGATTTAATTGGGCTTTCAAGCAAAACCATGATCCCTGATGATGAAAGTGTAGCGGTTTCCGAAAACAGCATCATTATGTTCTGCTATGTACGTTCTAAACTAAATTTATGTTGATTTTTCCCTTTTTACACGGAAATATTTATCATGTCTAAATCGTTCTGAGTATAATCTTGCGAACCTTAGCTTCTACAATCAATTTGGATTAAAAAGCAAATTAGTTCGAAATCATCACATTAGAAAACAATAGTTTTCAATTAAATAAATTTTGCAAATTAAGATCTCGTTGACTTCCCTCGTCATCCCATTACCCAAGGAAAATATGCAATACAATTAAAATTTTCCCAACAAATGCCACTCCTTTAACTTTCTGGACTACTTACAAAATACTGCAAATTAATAATAACGTTGCGCACCATTTGTCAAAGACCATTAAGATGAGAGGATGATGATGGCAAGTTGGCGATGATGGTAATCGTCTGTTGGCATGCGTAAAGAAAATTAAATGATAAAATTTAAACTTAACTGAGCATGCGTAAAATGTACAGATTTTTGCTTGTTTTCTGCACAAGGAATACTTAAAATCGAGTATAAACAATTTTAACATTTACTAGCGCAAAAACGAATTCAAAGCGAATGAATCAAGAAACATTCAGCATTATAAAAAGAAGTTTTTATTAAGATATTTTTATTGCTCCTGCGTAATTTCCGTTAATTTTCTGCACTTTAATTTTTTCCTCTTTTTTTTTTTTGCAGGCGGCCTTTTTTATCTGATGGTTCTTCATTTTTTATTATTCTTAGTTTATATTTTGGTTATTTGAATAAATTGTTTTGTTATTGTTTAGATATTTATCATAATTTCTTGTGTACATTTTTAAGATGGTTCTTCCGTTGCCATAAAAAGAAGATTAACACGTTCGCGTCGTACTTTTACTGGAATAAATACACTGCCTGTCATATGTGTAGGGGCAGCATCGGACCGTGGGGAAGAACTAAAATATTTTGGAACATTAGTCAGACAGTTCTAAACGGATGGTTCTACCAAAATAAAATTTGACATGGGTATAGTAGAGGAGTATTTATATTTATATTTTAGATATCAACTTTTTACGTGCTCAGGAGCGGAGCTATGAAGTCCCAAAGTAGGGCACTTCGGCCATTACAAATTTTTTAGTGCTTCTCATATTTTTTGTTTCTTATCCGCTTTTAAAATTGTTTGGCTGTATTATAACCCGTTAATAAGATATAAAAGCCGCTTGCTTGGTTGTACACTTATCTGTTATAATTAATTAGTAAGTTATACTCATTTAAAAATTGAAATTTCTCTATTTTTCAAAACTGTGGTACAGTATTTTCCAGATATCGGATCCAAATATCATCCGATCTATAAAATTTTTATTCGTTAGTTAAAGCAGCAAATTTCAAAGAGTTAAAAATATGCCATAACATTCTGCCGTCTGAGTTGAAAAATATCCAACTTTTAAGTTGAAATTTGAAGAAATGTTGAGTTTTCGACAATTTTTGCTAAAAAAAAGGACCATCACTCTTTTATTTATGTACATATGTGTAAAAAAATTCTTTTGGAACATATAGCAAATGGATATTGATGTGAAAGGTATCTGAACAGACGTGAATCGACGGCAAAAAAAGTTATTGAGTTTCCTAATATAGTTGGACTTAAGAAGCACTTCCTAATACTGCCTATTTTAAATCGAAATTTTTAATTTAGTCCACATGCTCTAAAATCCCAAAACTGAGATTCCAAAGCAATTGCCACTTCTGAAAACCCTTATGTATATATAGTTAATTGGCAAAGTGTTAAATGGGCCTTAGATGAAGTATGGACGCTATGGACAAAATTGTTAAAAATTTAATTTTTTGGATTTCTTGTAACCTTCTTAAGAATTCTGAGAGTCCAAGAAACGTATCTTAGTTTTTTTTCTAGCGTAGTATTTAGTACATAAATTCGAATATAATTGCAAAATTTTATTCGAAAATATCAATAATCAACGATTGTGTAGCATTAACAAAAATTTAGGAAAACCTGCTAAGATCTAACCCTTTTGTTGCAGAATGGCATATGATTAATACTAAAAATACTATGTATTAAGTATACGCCATATTGTCCATTATCTTTATCTGGGCAAGCAAATTTTTTTTTAGTACCGGTTTTTACTTAAAAGTCCATAAATTTTACACGTATAAAAGAAAAAGGTAGATATATCATAGATCAAAATTTACAAAATTATGTGTAGTTTTCAATTTTAACAATTTAAAGCTTTCTAAAATATTTTTTTTAAATGTTATTATGTGGTGCCTTGTGTATATTAAATTTTTTCGTAATGCTGTAAAATCGTTGACTACACAGAGGAACAAAATGGACATTTTGGTTTGGTACAGCGAAAACTATAATTGATAAAACATATATGGGCCATACCATTTTTAATACTACGCACAATTTTCCTTTGTCAGCTCTAGTTTTTAAAATATCGCGCTTTTAATTTTTTTTTGTCATTCCATCTCTTTTTTTGTTTCTTTGCCGAATTTGTTCAAACTGGACTTTGAAATTCGATAAGACTTTGTATATTATTAATCTGAACAAAATTATCTTTCTTTTATATATATTTTTGTTGATGTACGTTCCAGGATATTTTAGTGAAACTGCAAGGATATTGAAAGTCAACTATTTTCAGTTTTGTCCTTATAAATCTTACATTTGATGAAAATTTTATAATATTGTTACTAAGCACATATATAATCATACAATGAACACTTTTTTATGAACAAATTTTGGAATTTATTTAAAATGTCCTGAAATAAAATAAAACAAGACAAAATTAAGCAATAAATGTCCTTAAAATACCACTAAAGTCTAATGCTAAAAGCACATGCGTTATTATACTCAAAGATATTTTTGTACAGAGTAGTAATTTGTTTAAAAAAATATTCGAAGGAAGATATATTACGTTAATATAAAATTCGCGATATTTAAAAAACTACAAATGAGGAATTTGGTTGCTGCATTTGGACTCAAAATACCAACGAATATTAAAAAATAAGAAGAATTGCTTAAAAAAGTTATATTTACCCATTTGTATCTTTAGCATGTGGAAAATAAACTCAAATTTCTAGCTAATCTGTAAATAATTCGCTACATTTTGAACTAGTTTCTTATTTTAATTAAAAACTTTGTTCCCTGCAACGACTTGCACATTGTGTGAAAAGTTTTTTGTCGGAATTTTAGTGATACACGATTTTATTAAGGTTAAAAGCAAAACAGCTAAATTTCAACATCCTTGAAAGATTAGAGATATATCCCGAAACAACCGCCGGAATTATTATACTCGAAAGAATGATATATTTGCGTAGACTAGAGTATTGCAAAAAACTCTTATTTTAAGGTAAACCACTCTAAATTAAGACAAAAACACAAAAAAATAGGGTGTATAATGTACATTAAAAACAGCGATATTTCGCAAACGTGAGCAGACTTGAAAAAAACTAGTATAACAGAGTAATGAGGGTTCAACAACACGAAGAAAACGGAGGTCAAATTTTGAACACCAAAAAGTCTGTTCCGCTGTGTAGTCTTCGACCTACAAAATTTGTATCGAAGTCACTCAAAAAACGAGCTATCTGCCTGGCCCCCGAAGTAACAAGACTTGTTTCCTTCGTAAAATTACATTTGAAGCAAAAACAAATTCAAAAATTTTGTATTTGCTCTAAGCACGTGGAATGTTGGTCTACAAAGTGTCATTGAGATCCATGATGATGCTTCTTATAACCGATTGGAATTTTTTTTAACTATCCCTCTATGCTTTGCTCATTTGCCGTTAGAAGCCCACATTTTGATATGCTACAAAAGGAAGGGCAAACTTATTATACCCCGATCTTTTTTTGTGTTGAATGTAAATTTGCGAAAAAAATAAGTTCATTTGTCGGTTTGTTATTCTTTATTTCACAGATCTTTTCGTTATATGAATTAATTTTCTATACAATTATCTTTAATGTACTTGCATCCATACACATTTAGGTCTAGCATCTGCTTAGTTATTTCTACATCGTCGTTAACATGAGGGTATTCTGCTATATTATTTTTTATTGTCTGCAAAAAAATTTTAATCTTAAGTTTTTTTGCCCTTATGTTCATAGAAAACTGGTTGTTAAGTTTATATTTTTTAGTTAGTTTTTTGTATATTCGTATTCTAATTATTTAGCATTTCGTTGAAGTTACACAAACATTAAATCTATGAATGAAAAAGTTTGTATCTTTTAAGAAGATTTCTAATGAAATGTGGACAGAAATATTTTATGACAATTGTCTGTTTTTTGAATAAGAGAATTTTTAAAATCATTTACAATTTTTTTCTTCTTTTATAGAAAATCTACTTCAGTGAAATGAAGCATATGATGTATATTCATTAAATATAGTTTTAATGTGGCAGATACTTCTCATCTAAAGTTCCAGAATTCGAAACGGTTGCTAGTTCTTAGCTAACAGTCACATGTCTTGTCTTGTTACAACTTCTCTTCCCTCTAGTGTAGGCATGCATCCGATACCGAAAACGATATCTCGGTGATACTTCTGATTTGTCGACATAACGTTATCATCGATAGTGTTGTTATGGACAATACAGAGAATATTTTCAAACTGCTTTTTTGTAAATGAACATTCACTTTAGTCAGTTTTTGAAATTGTTTAATTATTTTTAAGCCTTATCTTTTTGCTTAACAAAAACTAGGAGTCATTTGCTACAAGAACGCGTTACAAGGTGTCTACCTCGTATAATATGCGAAGTTATGGCATACAACTGAAAAATGGATAGTGATAGAAGAGGTGGTGAATAAGAATCACGATTTTCATACAACAGTAACATTTTAAATATTGTGTGTGAGTATGTTTTATATAGATATCGCAATTTTTGTCAATTGACTTCCTTCATTTAATTGTGAATAAAATCAAAAGTTGCCGATCGATTTGGTTAATAGAAAAACCTATGTGCTAATAGCAAAAGAACGGATTTTTTGTTGATTTTTCAATTTTTATGATTTTCGTAAAAACAAAAATTTTTATAAAAAGAATTTTACACTTTAAAACTAATGAGCGGATTAAAAAACATTGTCCTGATGGCTTCACGATAATACTGTTGTCGAATTACGGATTTTTAATTTTTTAATAGAACAAACCGCTCTTATCTAAACATTTGTCGTGCAACTGCTTCCTTTTTGAGATAAGGGCATATATTTTGAAAACTAGAACCAATCGAAGAAGAAATCGAGCGCAGAACGTAATTGAAATTATATAATAAATAGGTGTCCCTTGCTTCAGTCCCAGTCTTGTATACTTGTTTATAATAAAAAGGCATATTGTTTATATGGCTTATTCTCATTTCAAATGCTTCTTTCGTGTCCATTGAAAGTATTGTAAAACATTTCATAAATTTTAAAATGAAAACTGCTTTAGTATAATTTAGTAGATTATAAATAAATGTACATAAATAAATCAAAAGCGAAAACAAAAAATAATAAGGGCTTGTGAGTGTTGGATTATTAAATCAGATAGGGAAATTTCGGCTAATTGATTTCAGTCCCAATAAAAGAGAATGCAGGAATTCATATGAAATAAGTCTTGTATTCTATTTCGCGACAAAAATTAGTTAAAAAGCTGGTGTTTCCTTTTAAAAAGCATCCACTTTAATAAGTGGTAAAAGTGGACAAGAACGCTGATGAGACTGTGAGCAGCCTGTCGAAATCCGTAGTACTGATCCGTTCTTCTAATCTGATTTGAATATTCCAACACCACTCTTAATAAAATTTACATTAATTCAAATATTGAACTAAAAAGCCGAAATAATAAATTTCATACGTATTCAGTTCAAAATAAAAATTACGTAAACATAAGTTTTTTTTTTTGTAACACTGCCCATTATGTGTTAAAAACGAAAAACAAAAACACTGTTGTTCCTCCAAAATGGCGTGTCCGTAATGCATGCTGTTGATTTTCCACATTAAGAAGCTATGAATTTTTCCAAAAACGAGATTAACTTTATAGCGGTTTTAGAATATCTGCACTTGCTTCTCTTATTTCACACATCAAATATTTTTAAAATATTAGATATTATAATATTTTTTTAATAATTGCTATTTCAGCAGTCTTGTGTATTGAGCGTTATGCTTTTTTAGTACGCTTCATTAGTCAGTTTAATTATTAAAACTGCATTAACAATATACAAAATAACAGCATAGGTTTCTACTTTTATATACATATATAAAAGTTTTGTGAACTTTGTTGAATAGTATTATATTGCAAAATGTTTCAGCAATCCATCATGGTTTGTGTTAAAAAAATTGTACTGATTGTTATTCATATTTTTTTAATTTAATTAAAAAATTTTAGTGACTAACAAAGGAGTTTATGTTAAAATACATCAAAGACTATACATCTGATTTTTTTTAATTCAAAATATAGTGTGTTTTAAAAAAAAATATTGAATTCGTATAAAAATGTATTGAGTGTTACGCAAAAAAATATTTTACATATAATCTATATATAAATTTTAGGATGACAAAAAAGTTATCAGCAGCTGAAGGGTAGAAACGATATAAAGAACATTATTTATAAATATCGGATTTCCTTTGAAAAAATTTTGCTTCTACCGCACTGTGGGTTGTTATATTGTCGAAAAATGTATTAGGTAGGTCGTATTTCGCTGCGAATAATTATTTGAAATTGATATAACTTTTAACATTGTTGGTCGATTTTATTAAAATTCGTCTTATTTGAAAGAAAAGCTAGCCTTATGTGTGTAAAGAATTATTTTAAAAAATAAAATTTTTTTTATTTTTCTGCTCATAACTTTTAATTTCGTCATGCAATTATTATAAGTTTTTGTTCTTAGAGAGCAGATGTGTAAGACTTCCAAACCCTATACTCATTTTTAGCGGTGTATTTTTTTTCGCAAAAATCATTGCCAGAACAACAGCGAAAGTAAATGTAACGCTCCATACAGAAAAAATTTAAAAAAATCGAAATATATAATTTTATTTCAGAGTCCATTCAATGAGGCGAAAACTATAATAAAAATCCTATCTTCGCATATTTCATTTATTTACATTGGTAAACAACAAAAAAAAATTAAAATGTACATTTAGAATGAGAATCAGCTATATATTGAATAACGTAAACAGCTGACTACATTTTCTGATAGAAGGACTCGCTTTGTTTTCAAAGTAAACGGTTTGCATAACCAATATTAACACTAATAATAAAGAAATTCTCTTAACGTAAAACAACTTTTACTTATTGAAATAAACACTACTGAAGTCTCAAAAATGCCCGCCCTTAACCTTGATGCACTTATGAAACCTTTAACACAAAACTTATTTAATGGCTTGTCGGTCATCGTGGTAGTGAAAAGTGATATGTTTTAACACAAATAACAAATAATAATAATTTCAAGCTCAACATATTCGTATGTTGCAATTTATTAGTTTGCTGTTGTTTTTGGCAACTTCCGCTCGATTGAATGTACAAATTTATAACATGAATTTTAATCACTAAGAAAAACATAAAATAAACAAAAATGCTTGTAAATTTATGGATTTATTCGCACATTTGTTTTTAATGTATGGATACGTCCGACGACCATTTGAATTTATTTATGTATATTTTTTTCTTCAGTTACAAGTTTATTGACATCAATAAAACAAAGATGACATTAATTTTCATATATAAACTTTTCATTTTATTTTTGTTCATGCTCACAATATTTTTCATAGTCGTACAATGATCTAATTCATGACACGTTTATGCTAAACTTGCAGTTTAAATAAGTCAAATATGAAAAAAAAACAAAAAATTATAATTTTCTTTTATTAATATTTTCAATGTTTTTTTTTCGTTTTTGCATATCTGCTCTTTTTAAGCCACACTTATGTAAGTCGCTGGTTGATTGTCTGTTAGTCTGCCTGTCTACTTAAGGAATTGTAGCGAACAAAAAACTGTATTGAATTTCTTTGTTTAATATCTTTTTTTTAAGACTAGAAAATATTGACTTTATTAAAATGTATGTATAAAAAAATATAATTAAGCTTAGTTTTAGTCAGGGATTTTATGAAATAATTTCGATATGCAGTCAGACAGACAGTGCTAATAATTTTTTTTTATATATTGAAACATAAATGGCTATGAACCGTTGGTTGGGAAACGTATCATTAAAGAAATAAAGTAAATTTTGTTAATTAAACCATGCAACAAAATTAAAATTTTGCCATGAGCTTTGATGACCACTATATTTTTTGATGTGTCTGAAGATAAATATGCCGAGTTAAATATGTTTTTAAAAAATATTGCATGCGAGATTTTTTTTATATACGTATTTTAAGTATTTCGTACTGAATTTTGGACTTTTTCTACAAATACACTCACTGTGTCTAAGCCCTTCTTCCTAAGGGAATCAGACATAGCGGAAAATAAAGGTGAGGCAGAAAAAAGTTGACAGCAGCGAAAGTGTATGAACGATATAGAGAACATTATCCGTTTAGAAATTTTTTTATTTGCTTTGAAAACAATTTCCTTCCACCGCACTGTGGGTTGTTATATTTTCAAAGAGTGTATTAGGTAGATCGTATTTTGCTACGAGTATTTATTATAACTTTTAACGGTCGATTTTACTAAAATTAGTCTTATTTCAAAGAAAAGTTAGCTTACTTTTCGCTCCTGTGTAAATAAATTTTTGAAAAGAATTATTTTAAATAATACAATTTTTTTTATTTTTCAATGAGAACCGAAGTCAAAATTGAAAAAGTGGTCATAACTTTTAATTTCGTCCTGCGATTATTATTATACTTATTATACTTTTTTTGTTTTTAGAGAGTATATGTATTGTCCTTTCAAGCCCTATACTCATTTGTTGTATTGTACTTTTTTCGCAAAATTCATTCGCAGCACAACCACGAAAGCAAATAATGTATAACACTCAATACACAAAAATGTTAGAAAATCAGAAAAAAATATAATTTCATTTCTGGATCCATTGAATGAGACGAAAAATATAATATGAATCCTAACTTTTCATATTTCTGTTAGTTACATTGGTAAACACTAGGGTATTCATTTAATCGGGCTTCTGCTTTAATCAGTTAAACGCTCGATTAATTAATTGAGGTTTTGGCTTAATAGGTTAATAATCGGTTAATTTCGGTATTGACCGGTTAACCGAATAATAAAGTTTTTTTTATAAACATAACAAACATAACAGATAATTGTTTCAGTTATTTCAATAGTTCAAGGAGAAAACAATCTTTCAGACAAATAATTTGGGTTAAATGTTTAGGATTTAAGAGATTCTCTTCTTTAGTTTTGATAAAACTTAACTTGAAAAAATCCTTTCACTTGTCGTAGATGTTGAAGAAATCGAAAGCAGTCCGTAATACAGAATACCTAGTTTCTCAGTCCTTTTCCTGGATTTCTCTAAACATATAAAATCTTCCATTATGCCATTAGGGTCATGTTTTAATTTCTTTCAGATTCTTAACACAACATTTCTTGTATTACTATCGATAGTTTTTTCTGTTGTCAGGTCATCATCTGACTCCTACTGGCAGCGCTGAGCGACAAACATTCTGCAAAAAAGTTTATTTCAGAATTCCTTAGTATTTGTTTTTGTACTGTGTTTTAAAACACTATTGCTACAAGGAAACATTCCTTAGTGGAGGTATAAACTAATTGCATTCGTCTCTCATTAAATATAATCCTTGGATTTTTAATTAAATCGTTGGCAACAGTATTATTGGCTTTCAGTAAATTATTTAACAAAAGAGTCTTTACTAAACTCTTTTATAGCCACGTCCAAAGATTTTAAAGTTTTACTTAAGTTAAGATAACTGAACACACTACTTTGTTTGTATGAAATATAATTTCTAAACACATACCTTTTGTGTACGAGACGAAACAAATAATTAAACACACAAAAAATACTTTATAACACTACAAATTATGAAAAAATTTGTTACATCGGTTAATCGGCTAATCGACTGAAATTAACAGGTTTAACCGTTAGTCGAAAATAGCTCATTTTGATTTAACCGATCAGATAATCGCGTAGTAATTAACCGGTTAGCCTATTAACGGTTAACCGAATGAATACCCTACTAAACACAAAAAGATATATAGTTTACATTTTTCTTGTTGCATAGTGCTATAAATAAATAAATTTTTGCTAGTTACAAAGATCGGTTAAAAACTTATTAAAAGTATTAGACAACACAATTAAATCTCTTTTGAAACAAATTTGTTTTATTCAAGAAAAAATTTATACAAAGAATAATAATAACACGAAAAACTGAAAATGACAATACTTATCGTAGGTTATTTTACGCAACATACTTTGTGATAAATTCTTAAAGCTTCTTATTTAAATTTGTATTGACTTATTGACTTTGCTTCGTTTATATAATTTTTTGCGAAATTTTTGTGTTAAAACTTATAAAGGTTTTTAATTTAGGTCATTAGACATTTAAGTAACAATAACCTCATAACTACTTACAAACGATTCATACAAGTTTCAAGTCAAGTCGAAAGATTGATTTAAAAGTAAAGAAAAATAGAATTGCAAATGATAGACAAACACACCAACAAAAATTAAGAGATACATAGAGTACAGAAAAAAAGAAATAGCAAGTGAAATATGCTAATTAGTCAATATTATGCCGCAAATGAACTATAAAAAAATAATAACTAAAACTTTGAGCAAAAATTAAAGAAAACAATACTTTGCAAATATGTTTTTTTTTCAATTTGTAACAGCAATACGAGTAACGCTACTTATCTTTGTTTTGTGTAAGAGCTTCATTATTTCATTGAAATAACTCTTGTGAAAAAAACCGACTGCAAAACAGGCGTGTCACTGCCCATTTTTCTAATCATAATGTTGTATTTCCACAGAAGCCTAATGAGTGTGCAAAGTTTCATAAGAATTGGTTAAGTATGTAAAAGTAGTTAAAAAATAATATTTACTATGTTTAAGCGTGGCACTGCCCACTTTTCTAACCATAATGTTGTATTATCACGATAAATAAATGTATTTGCAAAGTTTCATAAAAATCTGTTAGCTAGAAGTTGTTGTATAGAATATTTACTTTACATGGTGGTGTCACTGCCCACTATTTTAATATTGTAACGGCAACTTAATGTGTGTGCAAAGTTTCATAAAAATGGGTTAAGTAGAACTAGTTGAACAAGAATATGTGTTAATTTTGTATGGGGGTGAATCCGCCCACTTTTTAAAGAAATCAATCTGGAAGTACATATTTTCAAATAAAGAAAAAATAATATTTACTTTGTGTGGGCGTGGCAATGCCCACTTTTTAATTTTGTAACGGAAACTTAATGTGTGCGCAAAGCTTCATAAGAAACGGTTAAGTAGAAGTAGTTGAAAAAGAATATGTATTTAAAAGGAGCAATCAGGAAGTACAGCCTTTTAAATAAAGGAAAAACATCCGAAATCAGTTTATTATAAATAGCAAAGTTTTGAAGAAATATACATAACAAAATACAAACGAATTAATAATCTTCCCCTTTTTAGATGTTTTTATTTAGCCTACTATGTTTGTGGAGTTTGTATCGTCGGGTAGAGTTGGGCGAAATCGTTCCTTTTGTGGAATCGTTCCGACCGACCCGAAATACTAAAGGAACTAGGTCATTCCTTTCGTTCATCGTTTCGGTTTTTTTGTTTAAACAGTGAATGAACGAGGAACGAGAGAATGTCTTTGTCGTTCCTAAAAACGTCAACAAACATTTTTCATTGTTTATTTTCATTTTCTGACATAACAATAAAAATAATTCTTTGTTTTCGTTAAATATTTGTAAAAAACAATAGGCCGCAACAAGCAATAAAATTTTGAAAATAATAAAATCTATCATAAACATAAATAAATAAATCATTCTCTATACAAAAAAGTGTACACACGAAACAATTGTGTTGTCTAGAATGTTTGTCAAAGAAAATTAATTACTCCTCAAGACTGTTTGCAATTGCGGAACGAGGAACGATAAAAAAGGAACGTTTGGATCGGTCCGTACCGCTCCATTTAGGGAATCGTTCCATGGAACTAGGTCGTTCCGGAACGACACAACTCTATCGTCGGGTCAAACTTAAGGTACGGTCACACTTGTCAAATATTTGCCGAAAAAAACGTGACCAACAAACAATGTAAAATTATATGTCCTTTAATTCCAATTTTTTATTATATAATATAAAATTATCTTTTTGCGGCTTAATTAACTATATTTTGTGATATAAATACCAATGGGTCGATTATGGACGGCAACCGAACTTTAGTTGCGTTGCCAGCCGGCAACTGAAAATTTGTGGTTGCCATAAAAGCACTAAAAGCAACTGAAATTGACAGTTCTCAGTTGCCAGTTGCCATCCGTAATATGATTTTTGGCAACTGGCATCCCAACTGAAGTTCGGTTGCCATCCATAACCGACCCACAAGTTGAATCATACTAACCCTGAGCAAAAGTAGTGGTTACGCTTTTTTGGCCAAATATTTCCGTACCTTTAGTCATTGAACCATTGGTCTGAAATTTGGTAAGAGACCAAATTTTTCCTGTTGCGCCTATCTCGAATCCTAATAGCCTTCTCCAGATGTTAGCGGGCCTACCTCTTCTTCTGCTGCCGTGAGCGTCCCATTCAATCGCCATTTACGATATATCATCATGGGGTCTTCTCAATATATGGCAAACCCAGCTCCATTTTCTCTTTACAACTTCTATACGGATTGGTGTTTCGCCTGTTCTTTGCCAAAGGTTCCTGCTCGGAACTACGTTCGCCCAAAATTTTCGCAGTATTTTTCGTAAGCAACGGTTAATAAATATTTGCAGGACTTGTATGTCGTTTGCAGTAGAGTTCCAGGACGCGCATCCGTATAGCAAGGTAGAGCGAACATTTGAGGAGAAGAGGCGGAGCTTAGTTTTTGTATGTATTTGCGGTGACTTCCATACTCTCTGTAATGCTCCAAATGATTGTTTTGCCTTTCTTATGCGATTTTCAATATATTCGTGTGATCCGCCCGTCGTGGACATGATGCTTACTAAGTAGCAAAACAAACGATTGTACATCCTCAAGCTCTACGTTGTAGACTGTGAAGTTCAAGATATTGATGGGCCTTTACTTTTGATGAACATTTAATATTGTGATTAGAAAAGTGGGATGCGCCACACCCATAAAAAGTAATATTTAGTTTTAGCCCCTTCTTGTTAAACGATTGATTTGAAATTTGGTAAACACCTTTACATTCGATGACTATACAATTTTGAAATTAGAAAAGTGGGCTGCGCCACACCCATAAAAAGTAATATTTAGTTTTAGCCCCTTCCTGTTAAACGATTGATCTGAAATTTGGTAAACACCTTTACTTTTTATGACCGATTGATCTGATGACGACTCTAATAGTGTATGCAGTATTATTGTCGCTGCCACAAAATGGCGAATTAGTCATTCGTTTACAAACACCTCAATATAGATATGAAATGAAAGGGTTTGACAAGTAGAATACAGCACGCAATGAAAAAATTCCAATTCCAAAATTGCGGCCAGTACAAAATGGGGGACTATATATTTACATATATATATTGTCAGTCTCCTCAATATGGGTATTAAATGAAAGCGCTTCGCTACAAGAATGCAGTACACCATATAAAACTCAAGTCCCAGGTGCACTACGAAACAGAATGCCATAAAATAGAGTTTAGACAGGACACAAAGTAAAAACTAAAAAAACTAAAAATAAAATACTTTAAATGGTTTTATTGTAATTAAACATAATAATGATGCAGATAGTGCACTAAAAGTTAAAAAATAATTACGTAGTGCCAGGTACCAGCTACCACACCACTCTGCTCACCAACATTGGGCATTGTTCAGACTAAAATAAAATCATGGATCGTTGTTTACTATAGATAACGGAAATTCGACTCGCCCCACGGTTTATTTTAGTCTCATCAATGCCCTATGTTGGTGAGGAAAGTGGTATAATAGCTGGTACTACGTAATTATTTTTTAGCTTTTAGTGCATTATCTGCATTATTATTATGTTTCATTACCAGGGACAGGCGTTTCATGCAAATGCATGTTTTTCCCCTTAAGCCGGACTATGTTAAAACCGAAATATTTTTACAAATTAATGAATTTGCTTAAAAATGGCATCGATTTGTTAGTGCATATTTTTGCATATTTTGATGAAAATGCATATTTTTACATATTCTTGTTACAAATGCATATTTTTGTGTCATATTTTGTGAAAAATTAAAATTTCAACAAAATCATTGTTCACCAAAAAAAATTTTTTTTTATCAAAATCGAAAGTGTGTAGCAGTATTTAAATTTAAAGAAAACTATACTGATGTAAATTTAAAAAGCTTAAAAGACCAAATAGATTGAACTTTGCATTTGAAAATATCAAGCCAATTTTACTTTTACAAGTAAAAAAATAAAAATATTTTTTAATTAGTTTTAAAAATAATAATTGCAAACTAATTGTCTAAAGTTCTTGTTATAAAAAATAACAAAATATGCTTACTTATTTCCAGTGTCAGGGTCAGGAGTATCACGCAAATAAATGTTTTCCCTTAGTCTGCGTTCATACGATGCATGTCTTATTGGCAAGATTCTTGCTTTTTCTTCTTTGAACTTTCATTGGCGTTCACACAATACATGTCTTGTTGACGACATGTTTTTTAAGTACATATAGTTGTGTACATGCTTGTGTGCGATTTTGGCATTACGAATAAGAAAGTAAAACGCACTGACAGTAAGTAGATGAACCTGAGTACTCGTTTCTTTTTCCCTCGTCTCTCTGGCCTATAAGGTAGCAATCATGTCAATAAGACATACATCGTATGAACGCAGACTTAAGGCGGATTATGGCAAAATCGAAATAGTCTTACGATGCTGAAAATTCATATTTTTGTTATAAATGCATACTTTTATGTCATATATTGTGAAAAAATCAAATTTAAACAAAATAATTTTTTTTCACCACAATTTTTTTTTAACTACAATCGAAGGTAGCACTATTTAAATTTAAAGAAAAGTATCCTGATCTAAATCTAAGAAGTTTTGTAAGACCAAATAGTTTGAGCTTTATACTTGAAGACATGAAGTAAATTTTACTTTAACATGTAAAAGAATAAGAATATTTTTTAATTTCTATTGTATTTTAACATACTGTATTTATATTTTTTATGAGACGAAATTAAAATGTTATATTTTTGTTTGAATAAAAATTTAGGATATATCGCGCTATAACCGCCAAAAAAGCTTAAGCGCCATAAAGTAAATTTTACAGGAGAAGTATTTTTTAGTTAACCTTGGTTTAAATCGAAGTAGAGCCCTTTTATTGGCTATATAGGATTGTAGTGGACTGTTATATGTAATGTTAATAGTTTTATTAAATTTCCTATAAGACAACGCATGTTTGTAAGGGTTTTTGACACTAGTTTTGCTGTATTTGCAAAAAAGAATTTTAGCTTAAGCGACATTTTGCAGTTACAAAAAAATGTAAACAAATTAAAAATTTAAAGGGAAAATGCACTTAAGCTAAAATTTCTTTTGCTGTATTTCCGTAACGGTACATGGCAGGACTTTGAAACTTTGACAGATAGTCCGATTTATCGTAAATAATCGATTTTCGTCCAAAAACGATTTTCGAAAAGCATGTCGCTTGAGCGTTTTTGGCGGTTATGGCTCGATATGTAAGTGCATATTCTATTGTTTTTAGTGCATATTTTACGGTTTTTATGTCATATTTTAGGTGCCTAAAATACCTTTTTTTAATGCAAGAAATCCTTGTCCCTGTTCATTAAAATAAAACCATTTAACTTAAATTTTTTTTACTTATTTTATTTTGAAATAAGTTAAAAAGTAGTTACCTAGTTCAATTCTCATTAGTATAAATAATTTTAAAAAATTTCTTAGTATTTTTCGTAGCACGTCACACATATTTTTTGCACCACATTCTTGAAATGCATTTTTATTTACTTTTTTTTTTTTTTCTTAAAAATAATTTTTTTTGGCGGCCACAGTTTTAAAAATAAATTTTTATTTATTATATACGTAGACTGCTGATCTTTAAATATGCATATATTTTTATTTCTTATTAAATGTATTATAGGTTTGCTTGAATTTTGAAAATAAATGCATCATAATAAAATTTCTTCTGCCATGGGCATATTAACGAAGACAAATATCACTTTCGAATATATTTGGCATCAAGCCATTAAAGAACTTGAACTTAGAAAATATTTTTTTTCTAGTAAATGAACTTGAAAAAAGTAATACATAATAAGATGATGATTAGATAGATTTTGATAAATATATAATTTATGGTTTCAAACAACGTCAAGATATTAAAATTTCAATCAGCAACAAGAAATTATTAAATAAACACTAGTGTGCTTTTTCTTTAAAATAATGTGCTTTAAATTACATTACACAATTAATGTTTTTCATATAAGGCATTTATACGATTTGATCGCTTGGAATATAGAAACAGCATAACATGAGGTCTACACACAAAAAAAAGGAATTTGAAATCAACATGACATGATTAGAAATCATATTAAATTTCCAAGAAATAATTTGTTTTTTAAGTGTGTTGGTGTTCATTTGCTTTGTTTATTGCTACAATTTACGGTTGTGCTTAATTTTATGTGACTTGTTGTTGTTTATTCTTATATAGCCGACAAGAAAACCGACAAAAATCGAATTACCAACGAAAACTTACTGCTGCTGGTATAAAATTACCATTGTTTAATAATAATTTTAAACGGATAATTATTAATCTAACTTTAAATCTCTTTGATTTAATATTTTTCACTGTTAAAACAACTTTCTTATAAACGTTATATTTAATTTAAATCAAGATGACTATAACTTTAATTTCAAATAAATTGTATGTTAAATAATCACTTAAATCATGTTGAATTAAAATGAAATTCATTTTACATACGATGCTATTTATTTAGTGTGTATCTAAAGTAAAGTTTAAAGCTGTTGTGACTGCAGTGGTTAGCGTGTTGACTTCGAAGCAAGTGGTGCGAGTACAAAACTTGGCTGGGGCAGCCAACTGCAACACACATTTTTCTATCGCCTATGCCACTATGTACACATGACTCAAGTAAATAACTATTTAAATGGTTATATTAAACTCATGTTGTTTCAACTTGAAATAGCTTTGATTCAACCTGATTCTTTGTGTTTTTCCAGTATCAAATTCACATTGATTCAACTAAAAATAGCCTTAATTCAACATTATTCTTTGTGTTGTTTCAATATCAAATTCACGTTGTTTGAACTTGAAATAACTTTGATTCAATATGATTGTTCGTATTATTTCATTATCAGATTCACATTATATACTTGAGACAACTTTGATTCAACATAATTCTTTGTATTATTTCTGTGTTAACTTAATTTTGATTTCACTGTACTGGAATATTAAATCAACATGAAATATAGTTATTTCAAAAGGAAAAATATTCTCTGAAGGTTATTGTAAAATCATGTTGAATTAACATGAAGTATCTTTGAAGCAAAATCACTACCGAAAAATGTTAATTAACCTTGTTTTCAACGATTTTAATATGAAATTTTTTTGTGTGTATGCCAATTCAATACAGTAGTTTTGCAGTGCGAAATGTACTGAAAAAAGTAAAATTGTACTGATTTGTCTCATCCCTGCTGCAGACATATAGTTCCAATTAAAATCCGACTTTTTTCGAATTGACCCATAACTTATAATATTAAATGACGGAAATATCATAGTAAAAAGTTTTCAAAACCAATTTTAATACTTCGTGTTCTTACTTACATTATAAAAATTCAAATGTATGTATGTCTTCAAGCTTCTTACCTAAAAATAGATAGAAAATATATGTATAGTTATAACTGGTTAAAAAGCAGGGAAAAAATTATTTTAAAAAAGATATATAAGTATATTAAATAGCGTGTATAACTAAATTACTATACATATTACATTTAAGTGAACAAGTTGTGTTAGACTAATTTTATTTTTTTAATATAGAGGCTTAAGTTTAAAGGGATCTGATGCATAAGAAGCACAGTGATTATTTCAAAAACTTCTTTTTAACCCTTTAAAACAGCTGAGGTACTACTCACATATGCTCAAAATAAAATATTGGTAAATCTAACCAATTTCAAAGGTAAGAATTGCGCCAGCGGATAAAATAATCTTTTGGTCCTGAACTTACGTTCTCATAAAGTGGACGCCTTTACCATCTCAGCTAAGTCATCTTGTTAAATAACGATGGTGACTTGCCTGACTTGAATACAGTATTTTTTGTAAAATAACTTTTTCGTTATTTCAAATTAGTAATTTTAACCATAAAAATTGGTAATTTTAACCACAATAATTGTTAAACATTAATTATTCATTTTAACCATAAAAAAATTACTTTAATTTTCGAACGTCGTTTTTCGCAAATTTATATTTTACAATGCAGTAAAACGCAGTATTTCGGTCTTGAACTTAGGTTCTCATGTTTATGATCCGAACGCCTTTACCATCTCAGCTAAGTCATTTATTAGATGACAATAGCACAAATTAACCAAAGGCATGAAATGACTTAGAACTTTAAAAAGTTATTTTAACAATGGAATTTGTTATTTCATAAAAAGTGCATCCAACAATTTACATTAAAAGTAGGTTAACTATTAAATTGGTTCGATTTGCCTAATATTTTATTTTGAGTGTACATATTTAGTCCAAGTATAATACGGCTATGGCTGAATGTTAGATACGTCAGACTATCAGTCAGGAGGTCGCGGTTCAAACCTGTACGCAGCCAATCGCTTTTTTTTTTGTAAAAACATTTTGTTCAAAAATAATGCGTGTGTAATTTCAGGTCGATAATAATCTGTAAAGTGTTGCCGACTATTATCGACATAATTTTCAACCAAAGTGGTTAAGAGTGTATGTTCTATTTGTATTTTTGAATAAAGCTCTTAAATCAGTAGGGATTACCCCAGTGCGCAGGAGGTTTTAAAGATTTGTCACGGATTAAATAATTTATACTGAAAATTTTGTAAAAAGCGTTACGATGGAGGTGTTCAAAAATAGCGTTATGTAAGTATGTAATAACGTTTTTGATTTTATTAAAAATAAAAGGACTATTAGTTCCAGAGATTGAAAACTGCGGGGATGAGAAACTCTAAGTGAAGTTGAATCTTATCGCAGTTCTTATTTACACAAATCCTACGAACTTTAACCTAATAAAATCACTTACTGCTTCTTTATCGATGTCGAAGGAACTTTTTTTAGCAAAAACTTGCTAATGAGCTGTCATTACCAAAAAACATATACTTTTCAAAAACAAACTATATAACGTCTGCATTACTTTACAGTTGTTGGACAATTACTTACTAGTAATTAAACAAGCCATTTATTATATTATTGGCAGAGTTGTAGTGTATCTGCTTATCATACAGAGGCTAAAAATTGCAACCCCTGGGGAAGCAAAATGGATTTTTTTTATTGTATGTATTCATGTTTGTGAAAACAAGTTTTAAGCCCGTAACAATATAGTTGTGCAGTATCCTAGTGAGTAAAACACTTGACACAATATAACACAATAACTGAAAACGGTATGAGTTCTATGCTTAGCAGAGACATTTAATTTTTATTGCGTTTTTTGTATTCAATGCCTTCTAAATTTTTAAATTTGTAACTAGTTATTTGTAATCAAATGTGGTAAGTACTTGCCTCCAATGATATCGCCATGTTAAAGTAATTAGTTAAAATGCCAAAGTAGAAGTAGTGAAGGGTATTTTCATTAGCATTTGAACTCATTACTTTGCCATCAAAATTTGTCCTGGGTACATTTGAAAGAAATCAAAATTTTGGATTTTTTTTCTTTTAAATGAAATTGTAAGAATGAAAAATTTCCTTCGAAATCGATAAATAGGCTATTAGATTCAAAAGCAAATTAGTTGGAAATAACCGCATTAAAATAAAATATATATCCTTTAAATTCTTTTAATAAAATAATACAGAAATATTTTCATTATTGTTATGTACTGCAAATCACTTGAGTTATAAATTCAGTTTTAACAATTTAAACTATTTTAGTAAAAATGTTATTTACGTTTGCAATCTCAAGAGTTGATTAAAAATTCACTTTTATTCAAAAGTTATTTCTACGAAATTCGCTTATTTTTGCTGACGACAATTAAATTACATCACTTAAATGTGTCATAGTTTAAATTTAATTATTTCGGCATTTAAAAGACACAATCACAATTAAAACTGTAGACAAACATACAAAGATTAATTGCAAACCTTTAAAGTCGGTTAATTGGGTTTTCAAGAGTAAAACGTAAGATGACAAGACAAAAAACGCTTAAAGTTTGCTAAAAAATATTTATAAAGATATATTAAAAAAAAAGATTTTTTTTAAATAGGCCAACTAACGGCTATAATTAAAAACTTGATCATCAAACTAATTTTGTAGTACGACTATTCAAATTCATAACGTAGTTGTTGTGAGAATCTAATGTAAATTTCTTTCGAATAAACATTTGAATATTTTCAAATCGCTTTACATTTTAATTCTTTTAATTAGTGTATGTATGACATTAATTACTATTAACTTTAATATTTCTCTTAATTATTATTTTTCAATAAATATTTATACGTATCTTACGTTTTGTTTATTTGTTCAATTTCAAGTTAATTAAATTTTTAATTGTTTATTATACAATAATCAAGTGTGTATTTTTCACAGATCGTTAGTGATACAAATACATGTAATAAATGAAAAAATATGCAAGCAAATAATAATAAATAGTTCTTAGTAATTGTAGTTTTCAATATATTTGTAGGGACAAAGTTATTATAACAAATTTGATAATTAAACAAATAAATAGATATTTAATAGCACTTATTAGAAAACAATGCAATTATTATTTTTTTTAACGAAATTAAATTGGATATCGCAAGTAAAAATGATCTATAACGAGAATAGCCAAGAAGTTGATTACATATTTGTAAAGACATTGAAGGTATGGGGGTTTATATATTTGATGAAATAGCAAGGCAGTAAGCCGTCGCACAGTGGTTCCAATTGCAAAAGATGGTAATAAATCTGTATCTTTGAAACCTGCGATCCGACTACAAAACGATGTATGTAAAGTTAGAGAGGAGGACCTAAGCTTTACGAATGCTGAAACTTAGACCACCCTGTTGAAACACACGGTGAGCTGCAGGGTGTGAAAATTAACTATCTTGGGCATGAGTAACTTTGTTGACCTCATAACTTTTACAAATATTATAATAAATACCATCATATTACTCATACGTCTCCACCTTTTCGCAAAAAAAATTTAAAATTCGCATTTTCTTCAGGTTTTTTTTTTCGGATTTAAAAATTCATAAAAAATGTCCGTGCAATATATTGTAAACAATTTTTTAATATAATGGGATTGCTATGTTTTTTTTTAATAAATAGTAAAGAAATAAAAATTAAAAAATGAAGTTTGGTATTTTCATGCAGATAAATAAAACGCTTCTGACAATTTTACTTTTTGTTGAAAATCTTGTTCTAATTTTTATTTGGTTTCTGAGACGCAAACAGTAAAAATGGCAAAAATTACCTGCAGCTCTTCAAATTTTATTATCAAATTATAAAGGATTTTGTTTAAAATCATAAAATTTTTTTTTTAAATTTTGGATATGCTATTAACGGAGATATTTACGAAATCAGGACCAGGCCGTAACAAAAACTAAAATTTAAAAATTCAACGTCAAATATCTCTAAGGACATTGGGGATAAATTAATGATACAAGGTGTGTTTTCTTTGTCTCTTAATTCATTAAAATTTGGTAATATTTGTAAAAGTTATGAGGCCAACAAAGTTTATAGTGCCCGAGATAGTAAAATTTTAAACCCTGTAGCTCACCCTGTGTTTCATCAAAGTAGTCCAAATTTTAATATTCTTAAAGCTTAGCTCCTCCTCTATGATTTTTACATACACCGTTTTGTAAGTGGACCGTAAGTTTCAAAGATACAGAGTTATTACCCTTTTTTCCAATTGGAAACATTGTGCGTAGAGCACAGAAAATGGTAATAAGTAGGGATGTAACGAATACAGATACCGATATATCGGCGATACTTCAGATTTTCCGATACATCGGTATCGGCGATATTTTACTGTCGATACGACGATACTTTAAAAAATTTTTTCAGAGTTTTTTTTTTTAACAAATAATTTATTTTTGTTCGATTTTACCATGAATTAAATTCACTTCGTTATTTTTTAAATCTTATTAATATCAATTTTAAGAATTAATAATATTTTATGCTGTTATTTTGTAAAAAAAATATTTATTTTTGTTAATTTTAACATGAATTCAAGTTCAAGTCGTTGTTTTATAAATCTTATTCCAGCAAAAAAAGGTACTCCAAAGAAGTAATGAAAATGTAGAATTCGCGATCTGGAAGTATTGCAAATTTGGATAATTTCTAATTAGTTTTACATATCCTTGCCATTGCAAGAAGTTCTGTTTTTCGATTACCAATTCGGTGGAAGCGATGCTAGGACAAATTTCTTTTTCGGTATTCTATAATGATTTTTCCTCAAGGAAAAAGGATAAAAAATTACTCATTTTCACAATTTTTTTATGCGAATTTAAACTCAGAACTGTATTTTCATGTAAATTTAAGTGAATAAATATAAATTTAGAAGTCTTTTAATAATTAAGCTATTAAGTTATTTAGAAAAATATTAGTTGATAAATGTCCTTTAAAAAAATCGATTTTTTAAAAAGCATGGCGAGTATTTTTTAAAATTATAAAGGAATTAAAATTTTTTCTTGCTTTTCTACTAATTATCTGCATATTTTTAATATAGATTTTTTGGAAGCAAAGAAAATGTAGCTCCTTAAAAATTACTTCCAATGTTTTATCAATTTTAAATATTCTCTCTTATAATGTAATTTTGTATAATAAAAAAATTGCGCTTGAGTTTTGTTAATCTAAACTTAAACTCAATTTCAATATTCGTATCGGTATCGGAATCGGTATCGACGATATTTATTTTTAAATATCGGTATCGGTATCGGATCGGCAAAACGGCGTATCGTTACATCCCTAGTAATAAGTAGAGCATAAAAAAAGCACTTAAAACTGCATTTAAAGCTCTTAAATAAAAGAAGAAAAGTCATGAAGATAAGCTGTTATTTTCATAAAAGTAAAATTTCCAAAAATCGTTTTTTCTCAGCATTGTAAACATGACTTCATATCCATTGAAAAGCAATCAAAAAGGAAAAGCTCATCCGTTGAATAGCAATCAATGAGAAAGAATCCAATATAAGAATCTTTAGAAATACTCTTTTTTCACTTGGAACATTAACATGCAGCTTAATTCTAAACAAAGATTCCGCGTGAAATTTTTGACTTTTCCATTTTCTACTGTTCCCTCAGAAAAAAATCGATGAGGAAAAAGTAGATATTCTCAACACATTTGAATTTCGTCTTTCCCTCAAAAAAATTTCACATGCAAACCAAAAGGGGAATTAACACTTTTTACCTTACCCTCTGTAATCTGTTAATGTAGAGTATGTAAATGATTGTGTACAATTCCGAATTGATAACCTACACTGTATAACAAAATAATTTTTTTTTGGTACAGGGCACCAAAAAATATTATACGTGTATCGGAGTTTTGCTAGCTTACATCTGAGATTCATTTTAGGTTAGTTAAATGTTCACGTAGTTATAATGACTCAGTATAGGAAATCTTATAAACATTTTTGTGAAATATTTTAACCCTCTAACTCTGCGCAGTATGGGTCTTTTTGTCCCTTTCTTAAAAAAAATGGGCAAAAACTCTACTTCGGCGGTAATAGCGAGCTGAAATTTTTTACAAAAATATTTGCCATAAAATCGATGTATAGGTCTTAAAAGACACCCCAGCTCTCCAGACTTAACTTAAACGTCAGAAATCATTCAAAACTCAAAATGCGTTTAAGGGTTAATTTCAGACTTATTCACACTTAGTACTCGGCACATAAAATCTTGTAAGCTGTACGTTTAAGTTATAATATGTGTTCAGAACTTTTATGTAAAACACCACAAGGAACATTTATTTAGAATATATTAGCCCACTATATTGCCGTTGAAGGGGAGTTTTTTTCCCCTTATTTAAGAAAGGCACAAAAAGACTGACATCACGAAGAGCTGGAGGGTTAAGACAATCCACAAAAATGTTCCTTGTAGTGTTTTAAATAAAAGTGCTTAACACATTTTATACCTTAAACGTAAGACTTACAATATTTTCTATCCCGAGTCTGTATAACTATGTTCAAAAGGGCGGAAATTTAACTCCGTCTAAAATTAATCCCAAGGGTAATCTTTCAAAACGGCGATACACGTACGTATATAGTATTTTTGTGCCCACTACCAGAAAAATTTGGTTTTTTAGTACAGTATGGGCTACAACTGAGAACTGCACACAATCATTCTATATTCACAGATTAGTGCCGAACATGAGAACTAGATATCTCATAGATCGTTCAAATAAGTCACTTTTGGAGTACACAACACCTCGAGTTAATGGCTCCTCTGCCAACAAGAGATTTTTATATATATGAAAAACTAATTTAGTGGTCGACGTTTTTCTGATCTCTGTCTCCTCTTTATATTTACATACACCAACAGAAAACATCTACGCCGATTGTATGAACCAACCACTTACCAATGAAAATGGTGTTTCTTTCTGTTGTTACCCTTTAATTGTTTCGTTGGCACCAAAGTGAAATTTAAATCTTGCGTGTATTTTCCGCTCCCATATAAAAAAGGTTGATCTTATGTATAACGCAATATGTGAATAAAAATCAATGAAATATTTATTTTACATATATGAAGTATGAAAAATTTCCAAAAGCCTCGTTACTTATAAAACGTATTCTAAAGACTATAATTTATATTTAACATGTTCAGAAAAAAGTTCGAAAGTCTGCTATGTTAAAACTAAATAAATAGTTTCATGCCAAATTAAATATTTATTCTAGCAAATAAATAAATTTGGTAAATAATAAAATACGTCATAGTACGCTGCTGTGATTCCGGTTGTGGTTTTAATGAGGCTTGAATATTTAATGTGTTCAAACATTTGATTTTGCTTTTTTATATTGTATAAGAATATAAGGTTAGTGTTGTTGTAAATTTGATCATTTAAAATATATTTATATACAGATATCCTTCCTATAGCGCGGTAGATGCGTTCCAAAAAAGTATAGTATTCTGTGAAACCGCGTTACACGATGCAAAAAGATGGAACAAAAAAGCGAAGCTACGTTATGATATTTTCGAAGAATCACCCAATTAAATTACATACATCATTGACAATAAAAAGACATTTTGAGTTTTTTTTTTACTAACTATATGCTATTTAAATTTTTTATAGAAAAAAAGGTGATTAATTTATAATTTCACAACACATAAAATAATGCAAGAAAAAAATCTAGTTTCGCGTTGTTGAAGTCCGTGTTAGAGGAGGGTTTCCGCAGTTTTCAATTCCTGTTAGACTGAAACCGCGTTTGGGGAAAACCGAGTTATAGGAAGACTACCTGCACAATAAACATGCATATTTACAATATCTATATCTATTTATATAATTAATAGGTGAGACCAACGGAAAACCACCAAATCGGAAAAAACCCCCAAACTAAAAAATCCCCAAATTTAAAAAAAGGTTAGAAGAGAAAATCGCCAAAACAAAAACAAATAAAAGCGCGCCAAAGTTAATAAAACCACTTATATCAATAATTCTGGCAAAAAAACAGACTTCAATACAAAGAAGCAAATCTTGTATGCCATTTTATATAAAAAATTAAAAAATCGCCACACCTTTCTTCCAAAACAAATTATGGAACCAAACTGCAAGCAAACCTTAATTTTAAAAATCGGTTCATTAATGAATGAGTTATGCGGTGTGAGAAAGCGGAGGGGGTGGCAAATGGCCAGTCCGATTTTCCAAAGCAAAAAAATATATATGGCATTATACTGCAAGCCAAGCTTTTAAAACATAAAAAGAATTTGGAAAGTTGGTTCATAAATACTGGAAATATACGATAATCTAGTTGTTTTGTGCGGGGGGGCATTGCCCTAACGATTTTTTTTAAATGGGACCAGTCTGGTCCATAAAAGGAGAAGTTATACGATAATCAATATTCCCGGGGGGATTGCCCCACTGATTTCCGTTAACAAAACTACGGGACCAAACTGCAAGCAAAGCCTTTCGAACAAAAAAGAATTTTGAAAATCGGTTTATAAATGGAGGAGTTAAGCGATAATCAATATATTGGAAAGGGGAAGGAGGGAATTCCCCCTCATTTTCGAAAAAATTTGGGACCAGCCTGCAAGCAACCCCTTTCAAACAAAAATAGAATTTTGAAAATCGGTCCATAATTGGAGGAGTTATGCGATAATCAATATTTGAGGGGGGTGGAATAACCCCCCAACCCCTTTATAAAAGTAAAAAATAACATACACACGAACTGATAGCCTTCTGCTTTTTTAAGTCGATTAAAAAAATCCTAAAACGAAAAAAAATCGCCAAGTTGAATAAAGCGCTAAAACGAAAAAGCACCAAAACGGAAAAGACCACAAAAACTAATAAAATCAGAGATATGAAAAAAAACGATAAAGCGAAAAAGCACCTAAACGGAAAAACGACCAAAGCTAAAAAATAAAAATCGACAATATTAAAAAAATCGTCAAAAATAAAAAAAGCGCTAAAAGAAAATAGCACTTATATGACAAAACGCCAAAATCCAAAAAAATCTTCGAAAATCGAACAAAAAAAAAAGATAAGAAAACTCGAAACGAAAAAAGTCCCAAAAACTAAACAAAAATCGCTAAAAGGAAGCCTTCGTGTGCGAATAAATGTCGCACTTTGATGAATTTTTTAATTTTAATAATAGGAAAGTTACCATATGTCATTAATTAATTATATATAGTTGCGTTATAAATATATTGTATGGCTGCTTTTTAAGAGATTTTTAAATCGTTGGTGATTCTCATTTGAAATGTTTTTTTCGTGCCCGTTGTAAAATATTTTATAAAATAAACGCATAAATTTTAAAATGTAATCTGCTTAACAAATAAATGTACATGAGATCTTTTTGTGCAATACTGCCCATTATGTATTAAAAACGAAGAATGAAAATACTGTTTTTACTCTCTTCATACGAAATGGCGTGTCCGTAACGCATGCTGCTGATTTTCCGCATTAAAAAATAATGATTTTTTTTAAAAACGAAATTAAATTTATAGCGCCTTAAGACTATTTGCACTTGCTTCTCTTATTCTACACATAAAATTTTTGAAAGATAATTGAAATTGTGTTTTAAAAATAAAAATTGTTGTCCGTTACGCATTTTTCGTACGTTTCATTACTCAGTTTAGCTATCGAAATTGCCTTAACAACATACAGTAAAATAACAGCGTAGGTTTGTACTTCTAAATATGTGAAAAATTTTTAAACTTTGTTAAATAGTATTATGTTACAAAACGTTTCATCAATCAATCATGGTTTGTATTTAAAAAATGTATTGAATGTTATTAATATTTGTTTAATTTCATTGACATTTGTTTGTGTTTAATTAAGGATTTTGTATGAAAACTCATCGCAGAATTATTTTAAATTCAAAATATAGTGTGTATTATGAATAAAATATTGAATTCGTATAAAAATGTATTGAGCGTTACGTTAACAATATTCTTAAATAGAATTTACCTATAAATTTTAGGATGGCAAAAAAAATGTTGACAGCAGTGCAAGAGTAGAAACGCTATAGAGAACATTATCCGTTTAAAAACTTTTGATTTGCTTTGAAAAAATTTTGCTTTTACCGCACTGTGGGTTGTTAGGTTTTCGAAGAATGTATTAGGTAGGTCGTATTTTGCTACGAATAATTATTTGAAATTGACATAACTTTTAACATTATTTGAAAGAAGAGTTAGCCTACTTTTCGCTCATGTATAATGTTTGTAATTAATTATTTTATCTTCTAAAATTTTTTATTTTTCCAAGTCAAAATTGAAAACATGGTCATAACTTTTAATTTCGTTCTGCGATTATTATAATGTTATGTTTTAAGAGAGTATGTATAGTGGCTTCAAACTCTATACTAATTTTTTGTGGAGTATTTTTTCACAAAAACATTTCAAGAACAATCTGGAAAGCAAATGAGTAATTCCATTTAGCCGGGTGTGACCATTTCACACACATTTTTTGTTATAAATCAAGAATATAAAATTGTTTACTTAAAAACCGTTGCGGCTCGCAAGAACATTAAGCTTAAAGTCGTTGCATAACTGGTAGACGCTGATAGAACACGATTTCCGCTCAGATTGGTCGTCAGAAAACTGCGACGGGTGTGACCTTACAAATCTTAGTTGTAAGGAATTATGACTTTCAGTATAAATTCTGTAAAATTTTGACTATAAGGTACACAATAATTTTGGTATAGATAAATTTTCAAAGTGTTTTTAATTGTATTATGTATTACTTTTTGCCAAAAAATTACTTTTCTTATAAAAAAAAACAATTTTTAGAATGCGACGGGTGTGACCGACGAGTGTGACCTAGTATGAAAATTTAAAAATTCGAAAATATAAACCTTTTTACTGATTTAATATAAATAATATAAAGATAAACTTATAAGAAAACAATAATATTATTTTATTTGCTATCCGTTCTATTATAGACAGCAGAATACTTTAATTGAATATTTTTTTAAATTGAATAAAAAGCAAAAAAATTTATATTCTTTTTCAGAGATAACGGTTTTTATTAATAACAAGAATGAGAATAAAAGAAAATTTTAAATAAATATTAAACATACAAAGAGGGAGAGCAAAATGTGTCTTGCATGATCATTTAAAAGTGCCTTAAATTTATTAAAAAATATTAAATAGTGTATTTTTTTTTTTCTAAATTGTCAATCTCTTAAAAATACCAATTGAGAGATTTTTATTAAAAATTAGGAAAATTATTTTTTCCTTGCATAGGGCCGTTTTACGTGGAATCACTCAAATGTAACACTCAATACACAAAAATGTAAAAAGCCGAAAAATATATTTTTATTTGAGGATCTATTAAATGAGGCGAATGAATATATGAGCCCCACCTTCTCAAAAAAAAAATTAATAAATAAAAGAATAAAATAAACGTTTAGAATGAGAATCACCCATGTCTTCATTTTCCTATATCATCACAACAATGGGGTAGTGAGCACACCGGGTGAGGCTAGTTAATATTAAAAATGAAGCATATGATTTTGTTAGTGCAATTAAATTTAAATTTTGTGAACTTGTGTTTTTCTTAAAGTGACTCAATTTATTGCACGCGCACGTGGACCTATATATCGTTACCTTAATATAGAAAAGTCCTAACTCATAATATTTTAAAATCGATTTTTTCGCATATTTCTATAGATTAGCGTTTCATATATCGAAATAAGCAAAAAAAATTCGATTTGGAACAAACAAGTTAGGGCGTTTTTATATTAAGGTAACGATAACTTTAGGTGCAAAGTTATTCACGGTACCATCTCTAAATCAAACATATTAATTTCATTTTGCAGCTCTTGAATTCTTTATAATTTTTGCGGTGATTTTTTTCCATGTTGTTGTGAATATTGGGTTTGGGTTTTGGACTTTACTGAGTCAAGGTTGCAAAACTACAAAAATATGAAATAAACACATGCACGTATAAGAGTACAAGTCATTTTTAAATTGATTTTTGTCTCTTTTTTTGCAAACAAACTAATAAATCAGAATAAATTCAACTAAGAAAAGAAGCAACAAATACTTGAGTAAACTTTATAAAAAAAAATAAAAAATAACTAAAATCAACAATAGAGAATTGCGGTTTTCGTATATGTCTTTTTATTAAGTGGCATTAATAATTTGAATTGAATTTGTTAATGGTTTAATTTAAAACAAGTTTTTTTTTTCATCATCAAAATCGCAAATCATTCTACTGCATCATTTCTGATGCCACTTCCACCATCATCGGTTTAATTTAAGCTCATCGTATAAAATACTGCTTCCTTTTTCCCATTTTTCTTTCATTGTTCATCACATCTCCAGAAATAAAAGCAACTTCAACATCAGCATGCCGTGTTTGGTTGAAGCATGTGTTTGAAATTAAATCTGAATAATTCGCGAATAATAAACAGTTTTTTGAAATTTTATGTGTTAAAAATTGAAATAAATTTTTTCTTATTACGAATATGAAATACATCATATCAAGAAAAAAATAAGCACGGGTCAAGAAATAATCATTTTTTATTTGGATTAAGTGTGATATTTGTAACGTTCAAATGGGTTTTATGTGGTTTTTGTTTTAGTTTTAGTTTTCACACTTTTAATGCATTCAAATCAGACTCAGTCTCAATTACAAAATATGCAAATAAAATGCAATAAATTTAATGGAAAAAAGCAACGACGTAACTTAACAGTATTGTGGTCGGCACATAGGAATACTCGTACATACGTAAGAGATTTTGTGTAACAGCATTTTCAAAAAAAAAAAAACAATGCGAAAAATGCACAAAAACTTAAAATACAAGGCAATCGTTCAAAAGATCAAGATACTTGCAGCAAATTCCAATGTGCTAAAGTCTGACTAAAATAGTAAAACCTTTAAAACTCCAGATCACCATTTGAAACTTTCTAAGACTTTTTTTGTCTATTTGATTTTTATAAAAAATTTGCGTTGAAAAAGCATCAACAAATTTAAATTTTATTTCATCCATAATTCAGAGTGTTCTGCAGCGCTCTTCGAGTTGGACATCTCATAGAAATTTATTTCAATAACCTTTAAATAGACAATTGTTTTGAGGGTGTTGGAATAAGTTGTTATTTATTAATAACGAAATAACGAAAATGTAGATTAGTTCACATTAAAAGCAAAATGATGAATGCACTTCCATTTACTAAAAGGCTATAGAAATAAGCTAAATAGCAAAATATATCAATGGTGCAAATACATATATTTTTTGTATATTTTATAGTTATTGTGATAATACTTAATAGGTCGGTCAGCTTACGAGTATAAAAAGTTGGATAATGCATTTATTTTTGATTTCAATACAATAGCCCGAGGTGAAAAGAAGCTTGAAGTAATTTAACTTAAAAGCTACTGAAACTACTTTGTATTTTTGTATATAAATGTACATACAAATGGAACGATACACAGTGGCTCAAATTAGAAATAGTTCTGGCAAAAAAAAAAACGACTTTAATACAAAGAGCCAAACCTTTCATGCCCTTTCATATAAACAAATTCGAAATTTGGTATATAAAAGGAGTTGTGCGATAATCAGCATTTCGGTTGGTGGCGGGGACGATTTGTCTCTGCGATTTTCGTAGAAAATTATTCAACCATACTGCAAGTAAACCCGTTCAAACAAAACAGAATTTCGGAAATCGGTTTGTAAATGGAGGTGTTCACGATAATCAATATTTCGATGGAGTAAGTTTCCCCACCGAAAAAAAACCGGTCCGTAAATGGGGGAGTGATGGTTGCGATAAACAATATTTTGGGGGTAGGAGGGATTGTCCAAGGGGTTGTCCAATTTTATTACACAAGCCAATAAAAAACTTTAAATAAAATTACCTTTAAGCTGTTTTTTATATATTAAATGTTTTCGGAATTATTCAGACCGCAATGAAGCAAAGTTGATATATCTTTATTTTTTACAAATTTATAAAAAATCGAAAATTTGCAAAATGTTGCTGCTTTTATTCACTGACCATAAACCCACATATATTACAAATAAAATAAGCATTATTTGACGAAAATCGATAGGTAACTATTGATTTTAATCACAATGAAGTGAAAATACCTGTTTTTGGAGATGCTGCTCCACCGGTTTTATCATAACTTGGAAAAGCGTTGTCCAATTTTATTACAAAAACCACAAACAACTTGAAACAAAACTACCTTTAAGCTGCTTGAAAATAATTGTTTTACAAGCTCTATAGTTATGAAACTATTCAGACCGCAAATGATGAAAAATATATTTTTTTATACTAAATTGGAAGACTTTCATTTTTTTTAAATGTATAGAAAAATCGAAAGTGGCAAAAATATTGGTAGGTTTTTCTATTTCGATTTTTTATAAATTTAAAACCAAAAAATTTACAATTTTGCATACAAAAACAATACAAGAATAATTCCGAAACCATTGAGTATATAAAAAAAGTAGTGTTAGAACGGTAATTTTATTCCTAGTTTTTTAGAGTTTTTCGTAATTAAATTGCAGCTACCGCTTTCCAAGTTATGACGAAAACATTTTAGCCTCTTGAAAAATCCAAAATTTTAGAAAAATTTTAAAAATTTTTAGACGAGGTGTTATATCCTCCAGCAACACGAGAAGGCCAATATGTTCAGTTTATTTGCCACGCACAACCACCTTGCGCAAAAGGTAAACTTCGTATGTTGAAGCGCACAAAGAAAAATGCCCTTGATCTTTTTCTCACTTCACACCCTGACAAGTATGAAGTGAGTATTAATGCACTTCTTTTTCTACACTTTTAGGGACCACACACCAAAAGCGTAAGACCCCCTATTGTTTTCGCTACGCTGTGCGTCCGTCCGTTCGTCTGTCTGTCTGTCTGTCTGTCTGCCTGTCTGTCACGTACTGTTTTTCCGAGAACTGTAAGAGCTACAGACCTGAAATTTTCACAGAATATGAAAAACTTTGGCCGCTACAACGAAAAATATATGACAGTTAACAATTAAAGGGTGTTCTAAAGCGAGCAACGAAACGTGTTGAAATACTAATGTAATATACAGACACTTATATATACACACTTTAAATTTTCAAAGTCATTGTTAACTGGTGTAGTCTGTAGAATAGACTATACCAATTAACACTGATATTTAAAACAATAAAAATTAAAGGGTGTTCTATCAGTTAATGTAATTTGCACTATGTAATTTAGAAAATTTAGTGTATCTTGGAAACCATAAGCAGACTCTTAAAATTTAAAAAGAAAACGCTAAAACTAAAAAATTTCAAAATATAAAAATATGTCAAACGAAAAATCGCCAAAATAAAAAAAGCGCTTAAAGGAAAATAGAGCACAAAACGTAAAAAAACGCCAGAACGCAAAAAATCACCAAAACTAAAAGGATCGTAAAAAAAACTAAAAAAACGCCAAAAACCAAAAAAGAAAAGCACCAAAAATTATAAGATTGCTAAAACTAAAAATATCGCCAAAAAACGATGAAAATTGCTATATATGGAACAAAATTACCAAAACAAAAAGAAAAACGTTAAAACAAAAAAAAAACGCCAAAACGAAAAAAGGGCCATACCAAAAAAAAAGCGCCAAAACTGAAAAAGAGCCAGAACTAAAATAAATCGCTAACGAAATTTATTTGCTGGTGTTTAAACATTGTCTATATGGATTTTATTGGTGCTTTACCAAATCGTTAGTAGACTTCAAACATAATTTTTAACGTTACGAACAAAGCCTACTATTCTTATTTTTGAAAATCATTTACATATTTGTAAATTCTCAAATGGTTTTGGAGTCTGTACATAAGATAAGGGGTCTGTAACTGTTCAAAATTGTGTTTGAAGTCTACTGACGGTTTGGTAAAGCGCCAATGAAATGCATATAGACAATACTTAAACACCAGCAAATAAATTTCATTTAAAATAAAATAAAATAAAATTATGATATATGTTAAATAATAAATTTCTTAAATAAATCGCTAACACTAAAAATAGCGTCAAAAAGAAAAAAAAACAAAAAGAAATCGCCAAAAACGAAAAATCGCAAAAAACGTAAAAAATCACCAAAATAAAAAAGGCACCAATACTTAAAAAAAATGGCCAAAACCGAAAAAACTTTGAAAGTTAAAAAACCAAAATTAAACGAAAAAGTAAAACGACAAAATTGCCAAAATGAAAAATTGGAAAAACGAATAGGAATGTACTCGTACATATGTGTATCCAACGTCGCACTTTACTGAATTTATTTAAAGATTATATTCAAATAGTCCAACTTGATCCACCCTAATGTAGAGGCTTTTTTTGCGGTTAACCGGCAGTTGTTATTGGTAAAAAATATCTCAATCATTTAAAAACATTTAAACGTTTTGATTTGAAATTTATGTTAATCTATTCTAAATGTATTAATTCAATTTGGCTTCGATCTAAATACTTACATTTCCTAAAAAAAAATTCCATTTTTTCCTCGCCCATAGAGAAAGAGTTAGAGAAAGGTGTTTTATATAAACATATATTATTTAAAACATGACAGTTTTATTATAAACGATTAATTTATTTTGCTAAAACTTTTGCCACTTTCAATAGCATATCCAAAGCTCTAAGCATATTTTGTGTGTGTGTGTGTGCAACATGTGGCACATGTTTGTTACTTATAAGTTATAACTAAAGCTTAATAACCTTTCGAATGTCATAAATAGTCGATTTTTTAGTCGATTTGAATGTCTGCTTATTTCAGCGACATGTTGCGTGATCGACCAGCCGCCTTCCCTCCTTTTCTCCCCGGCATGATATATGTAAATTCGTGGTTTTGGAGTTTTCTGTTGTCTGATTTTGGAAAAGTATACTATTCAGTTGCATGATGCATTTGGCATGGATTTATTTTTAAATGTTATGAAAAAAATATGACACCTACACATTTGATTATTGTTAGTTGATTGTCAACTGGCCAGCGGGCCAATGGAATAGAGCAAGCAAAACAAAGGCTAAAATGTGTTTATTAAAAGTAATGTCTATAACTGGAGGTAACAATAGACATGCAAATTCAATTTAATGCAGTAAAAACAAAAAGAAAAACAAAGAAACTCTAAACTATTAACAACAAAGTATTAAAAGGTAACAAAAACTAAATCAGACAATGACAAACAAATATCCGTACTATAGAGTAGTATAGTTGCAGGCAATTGTAACAAACGTTAGCTAATACGAAAGGTAAGTTTTCAATATCCTGGCAATTTCTTTTTTAGATCAATTTCCTTGAAAATTTATATAGATTTATTGAAAGCACAACATGTTTATTAAACTAAACAATTGCTGTTCATTTATTATTACTTTGTATGTCAATTGCTTTAATTTTTTTAATATCTGTTGTATTCCCTTCGATATATGGACTAGTTTTTAAATTTATTTTTACGTCTCAAACAATAATTAAGTTCAACGCCAATTAATATCAACTCAATATCATAATTTAAATAAATTATGGTTTGTTTGAATTGATATAACACATTTAATTAGCGTATAAATGAAGGTTTTCATTACAATTTCAAAAGTAAATATTATAAATGAAACGAAACTATTATTTCGATTAATTTCATATGCGATTGCTAACTAAGTTCAGACATTGTTAATTTAATAATTGAAAACAATTGATTTATTGCAAATGAGAGCTTTTTAAAAACAACAACGACAAGACATAACAGCCGTATAGGGCATGTATGTTATAAAAATGAATTTAAAACCTTTCAATTAGTTTGAGGTAAATAGCACTTTTAGGGCGGGAAAGTCATGAGCTTAAAAATATTGATGGTTTCGGTTTAAAGAGATGTTTATATAGAAAACTTTTATAGAAATCGCCAATGAGCTCTTTTAATACAAACATACCTACAGGAGTTGCCAGTCTGATTTGTTTAAGCACACTTAACCCACTAGCGATCAGGTTCGAGACGAGAAACACATTATTTTAAAAATCGCAAAATTGAATTTATTTCGAAAATATGTTACGAAAGTTCGTAATTTGTTTTTTATAAAAAGTAGTAACACAATCAGCCAATTAATGCCTACCAGTTAGTTAATTAATGTGTTACCTTCTTTGGGAAAGGGAAAACAGGTGGTGAAGTGGGAGAGCGGTAGGAAGCTTAATTCATTTGCCGTCCCTCTGCTGTCAAGTAGAGGCATTAATTTGTTTAAGCTGTGTAGCCATTTATAAGTTCTTTTACTTCGCCAACGGTTCTGTAACAATGATCAGTCCTATGCCTTCATCACTTTAACAGTCCAACAACAACAAACAAAAAAATTCATGATGTTGTTGGCTTGCTTGAAACTAGTCTTGAACTCAAGACCCCAGGATTTGTAGTCAAACGCGCTAACCATTCAGCCAACAGCACCCTCAATTTAAGATACACATGTAAAAGCTGTGCACCAAAAGCTCCGAAGTCCAGTGGAAACCCATACATTCATCAAAGATATTGAAAACTCTGTAAAAATCGTAAATTCTCTGCAAGTTCTAAAATTTAGATATTTCGAAATTAATCCGAAGTAAAGCACACATTAGAAAATTCTGGAAAAAGGTATTGAGCCCATTGGAAGTTCATAGCTTTACTAAAAAAAACAAAAACGCAAAAAGTCGAAGTTACTCGGAAAAACTTGAAATTCTCCTAAAGGTTCATCACCTAACATACATATACATATTCGACAATGCATCAAAATTGACCCAAATGCACAGAAACATAAATTTAATTATAATAATTCGTAATTTTACTTAAAAAATCGAAAGCTCAAACGTTTAACACATATTCGATATCGAAGTATGGATCTTCGTAATTTTTCCCAACATATTCGCCTATTGAAATCCTAAAATTTCTCTAACGAAATCTAAAACTTACAAAATATCGGAGCCGCTCCGTAGAACTCGAAATTTTTTCGAAAATTCCATATTTAACACATATTCGGCAATGCATCAGAAGTGCCCCAAATCTAACAAAAAAATATAATTTAAATATAAATCGTAATATTTACTTCCACAAAATTCCAACTTTTATGAAAATTTTAAATATTTCATGCAATAAAAAAAATACCTTTCATCCAGCAGAAGCTTAAAACTTCACTAAAGAAATCGAAAACTTCCAAAAATTAGAAGTAAGTCAAAAAATGTCCATAAAAACACATTATTTCACTTAAAAAATAAAAATGGAAAATGTTATGTTAGCACATTTTTTAATATACACCCGAAAGTCTCACTTAATTGTAAATAAAAGCGACATTTGTCTATCGACTTTAATGATTTTTGGCTTATTGTGTTGGTAATATGAATATCTTGCTAATTAATCATACAAATTTTAATTTTGTGCTCTCTTAATTTTTTCAGAGTTTTTCAAAACGAAAAATGGTATAAACTTGCAAGAAAAATGTAATTTTTCGTCGCAAAGTTCTGAATAGCTCCGAAACAGTTCGAAATAAAAAAAATTATATATTAATGACTTAAAGGCAAGGTTGGCAACCGAAACGAATAACGGTATCGCTATTGGTATTAAAACTATTTTTATATCGGTAGCGGTATTTGAGTTATATCGGTATCGGTATATACCGCTACTGAAACTCTATTACCGTAATACTACCGGTATTGTAATTTAGTATATAAAATCAATCAAAATGATTCAGAACTAATAAGATACTTTAAAAATACATCGTTTCTAATAGATAGATAGTTCTAACAGTTTTTGCGATATCTTGGGACCTAATGTTATAATATTTAAACCACTCCTTGAACTTTTCGATAATGGACCTTGAAATCATTAAATCGTAATATGACTCTCGATAATTTTAAATTCAAGGAACCGGAGAAATAGTTTGAATAATCGATAGTTCATATTAACAAGAGCCTTAATTCTCAAAAACGATATAAAAAAATCGAAATCAACAAGACTTTGATTAAAATTAAAAAATAAAGCAAAAACATAAACACATTCACATTGCCAGTTAAAATTATAGAGGGCAGAAAAGTCAAACTTCAAGTTATAGCTTAGCTGGTATTTATAATATTGAAATATAAGTTGCCCTATGGTCTAGTGGGTAGTGTGCTAGCCTGTTATGCCCGAGTTGGTCGCTTAGAGTGCCATCAACGTCTCCGCTTAAAAATAAAATACAATTTCTACTTGCATTTGTAACAATAAAAAGAAATAAACTTTCAATTGTTACTCAAGTACAGCTAAATATCGGAATTATATTAATATATAATTAAGTTATGAGTTTTAGTCGAACGGTATGGGTTTATATCCAAAGAAATTTAATTATTTTGGCTTGAGTTTGGTTTTAATTTAATTTTTCAATTAAATTATATTTTTATTTAGAGATAAATGTGAAGCAGTATACAAAGAAAAATTTGACTGCACGGAGGATTGAAAGATCCTGCTAATCTCTTCAGAATTCTTTTTCCGCTTAGACCACTCTGTGAAGCAAGTAGACAAATGTGAAGCATGTACAAATTTGACTGCACGGAGTGGTCTAAGCGCCAAAAGATTTAAATTAAAATAATTAAATTTTTTTGGATTAATATATATTTTATATTATTCTACACCGATTAGATATCCATAACATAATTCAGTGACAAGTCACAAGGTGCATACAGAGCATCAATTAACCCCATCCTAGTTCATCCTCACGGAAAAGGACTGATCGGTTTCATAGGAAGTGTTAGAACTCGGACTGCTCCCTACCACCTGGGGACCGGTTACGTGACTTCTTTTGTGTCAGTTTCATTTACAGTAGGAATACTACACACGAGTTGGCTTACCCTAAGACCTTGTGTCACCCTTCAAATTTCAAACTTCAACTCAACTACACTTCTTTTAGAGCCATGTGGTTAGTAATATCGGACGACCAGTTTAGAAACTATTATATATTTTTTTTTTATATATTATTTTCATTTATATCCAATTGTGCGACGTTATATTCAATACGCCTATAATTCCAAATTAAGTCCGGTCAAAACAAAGAAAAGCTTTTCAACGTAATTTTACCGAACGTCGAACATCGATTTTTGCCGACTTCCAACACCAAACGTTCGGTCAGACAATAATATAACAACCCTCCCTTGTTTGCGTAAGGTGCTTAAAAATGTATTCGACTTACAAAACAGAAATATTTTAAAAATTTTATTCGAATGTTAACTTTATTCTGGCAGTATTATATAATTTTTCATATTGAAACGTTGATACCGGTTTAACACCGGTATTGAAAGAAACGGTATTTGAATACCGGTATTTTACAACCGAAAACAATTATGATATCGGTAGTGTTACTGGTATTCAATTTTTTTTTTGCTTAGAGGTATTTTTATTCCGCATTTTCAAACCGGAAGAACCGTTCGTTCGCGAGTTATGATAAAATAAATTAGCGTGCCCACCCAGAGTTATTAATACGAAGTACTCTTACATAAAAAACAGGTTGCATAATTACGATGAATATTTTCTTATTATGAAAAGCATCCATACACGTATTTTATAACATTAGAATTGTAGTTTTGTTGCTTTTATGAGGAATAAGTAGAATTTTAGAAATTATAACAGTTGTGTTAATAAAAGGAATGAACTTAAGAGAATTCTTTATATTCTTGGAGTTGCATACCCTACAATCGGAATACCTTGAGATCAGTAGGTATACAGAAAAAATTATCATCAAAAATTTTTCAAACAAGTTTGTCTAAAATACACGTGAGCACTGACGATGGAAGTGTAGCGGCTTCCGAAAGTGGCGCTACTCTGTTCTGCTGTGTACGTTGAAAAATTAAGTTGATGTTAATTTTCCCTTGTTCCTTGGAATATTAATCATACCCAATTCTTTCTGAATATAACGTTACGAACCTTAGCCTAATAATCAATTTAGATTCACAAAGCAAATACGTTCGAAATAATCATATTAATAAACAATTAGCTACTGGCTTGAGCTTTTCACATGTTTATATGTTCATATATACTTAAGTATAAAATCAAACCAAAAAAGTTTGTCTTGAGTAGAACAAAAATCAGAAAAATGGGAATGAAGAAAAATAAACCGATGGCAACGCTGGGAAAGTGCACTTTAATATCAGCGTGAGAGTGATTTAATTCTCGTATTCAATTTTCACGAAAAAGTTGTATATATAAGAATTAAAATCACATTCAACAGAGCCACCTGACAAAGTGGTGATAGCAAATACACGTGAGCACTGACGATGGAAGTGTAGCGGCTTCCGAAAGTGGCGCTACTCTGTTCTGCTGTGTACGTTGAAAAATTAAGTTGATGTTAATTTTCCCTTGTTCCTTGGAATATTAATCATACCCAATTCTTTCTGAATATAACGTTACGAACCTTAGCCTAATAATCAATTTAGATTCACAAAGCAAATACGTTCGAAATAATCATATTAATAATAAATTTTATTTTCAGTAAATGTTCTTTACATAATCAATGAATTGTTTGTTTTACTATTATTTAGGACTCAAACACCAAAAACAACAAGAAAAACTGTGTCGTAAAAAAACAACCGCGATGACGACATATACACAAATAACAACAGCAACAATGATAGCAAAAGCAATGCGATTGTACCAAGTTTGTTTACTGAAGAGTTTTGAATCAATTCGTTAATGTCGTTGCATTACTTCTCATTCATTTTTTACAGTCGTTAGATAAACATTCAGACTTGAACACTTTTAACAAAGTGAAATTTCATAAATACTTAATGGATGATGGTGATGATAAATGACCCAGACAAACAACATTTTTTTTTTTGATATATTAGAAAAAATCCAGTAAATATTTTTATTTAATTAAGTAAACTATTTTGTTTAATATTTGTTATTATTTTTAGACTAATTGTTTTATAAACTGAGACAAAAAATTTTTTTAGTATTTTTCAGAAAATCTAGTAAATCTTTTTGTTTGATTTAGTAAATTGTTTTGTTTACAATTTGTAAATATTTTTAGACAAATTGATTTATAGATTTAAACAATTTATTCAATGAAAAAAACACGTTTTTTCAATGAAATTGTTGAGATATTTTTGTCTATATTTACAAATTTGTTTGTAGGTCCGTTCCTAGACAAAATATTTACTATTTCATTGAATTCCTTTACAGAAAATTAAATTTACTTTTTTTCTGTGTACAAGATATTCGAATAATTTAAAGTCAAAAATGTCAATCTGGGAAAATAAAAATATTTTACTTTATATTTTTTATGGTACAACACTTTATTTTTCCTAAATTTTGATTTTTCAGAAAATCTGTGCGTGTATCCACATTTATAGATATAGGCCTCTCTTCAATGTTTGCAAAAATTCTTAGAACTATCTAAATTTTTTGGAACTTTCAAAATCCATTATTAAAATTTTTTATAGACCCTTAAATACAAAAATTATTTTTAAAATTTACGATTTTCGGCCATTGCTAAATGTAGGGTACATGCCCAAAATACAAAATAATAGGCGCTAAATACATTGTCAATGGATTGCTTTTTGCGATATGTGATTAATGAGTGAATGTGTTAAAAAAATTTAAAATAATGAAGATACTTAAAAAATTCATTTTTCCTCTCAATTTCATAATTTTGATTTTTTTAGCCTTTTTCCGACTTCAAGAACACCGATAATATAATAATTATTTTCTAAAAATTTTTGCCAAGAATTGAACAATGCCTTTTAAATTAAAATCGAACTGGAAACTAAAAATTTACACACTAAATACTAAGAAAAGTCAGGACAAAAAAAAAGTTTTTTTCTTTAAAGTTCAATATTTTCTAAGCTATGAGAGATACGGAAACACATGTCAAGACACTATTTCTTTGAATATTTTAGGTTAACTCAAAGCGCTTGAAATTTTTAAAATTAGATAACATTTAAAAAAGTTACAAGCCTAAGAAGTTTTTTTGTGTCCTCTATTTGGTCAAGTTTGGCCCACTGTAGCTCCTCTCGTGCTTAAGCCAGAAGGACACCAAAACACGCGTTATATAGCCTGATTCCTCCTCTAAAGTCTTTTTAATTTTCAGTTAAATCCAATCAGTTGATTAGAGCTTCCAGATTTATTATCATTTATTTTGCGAAAGTCCTGACTGTGCACGGTTGAATTTAATTGCAATTCTTATTATACAAACGTTTTGAAAAATTTGTATACGAGAATTGCATCATTACTAACGATATATAACATGTTTATACTATATATGTATTTCAAATAAGATAAAAAATGACCTCAAAACCGATAATAGGTCATTAAAGTTAATGCTCATTCATAAAACAAAATGCTGTGTTAAACCATTTTTTAAATCTTAAAACTATAAAAATCTTGTATGTATGTGTTGTATTTATTTTTTCAATTATAGATGTGTACAAGTATGTTTTAGCATTCCTTTGTTCTACATACTGAGCAAATGTATGTTAATTTTTTTTAATACATATAGATTGTTTTAATAGAAATAAAATTTGTTTGTGCAAAAATGAATTTATTAAATAATTTTGTCCTCGAACATCATACTTAAAATTTATATATTTTTGTTTTAATGTCTCAGTGTTTGTGAAACATTACTTTCGGGTGTAGGTGTTTATATGAGTGTCATTAAGATTTTTTTTTCTCTTTTCTTATGTATTTAAATAATTTATCTGACACAAAATGTTTCATTAAGATGAAATAAAGAATATGAACAAATAACAGACAAATTAATATATTTTTTCAAAAACACACTCACAAAAAAAAAATCAGCTGACTTTTGTGGTAAGTGTGTTTTTATTTTTATGTGTGTTTTTGCACATTATTTAACTTTCAAAATAATTAAAGTTTTTTTTGCTTGTTAAACAAATTTCATAGTGTTTATTTTTATTTCTTAAGTTTTTTTAAGTGAATCATTGTATATAAATTTTATTTATTTATATTTATTGGCCAGTCTAATATTGTTTTGTTTGTTTTAGTTTTTTTTTTGATGAATGTTTAAGTAATTATTGTGTATTATGATTACTAGTATAGTGGGAAGTATACCAGGTTTGTTTATCAATTTGCAACACATTAATTTTATATAAATTCCACGGATGAGATTTATATTTAAAAAAGTGCTAATTGAGGGAATAGAATTTTTTTAAATTTCGCACAAAATAAAGAAAGCCTTTTTTATCCAAAACTTTTATCGTAACTTTATATTCAGAAGGAATTAGACATGATCAGATGTGTTCAAGATTAAATTTAGTACCTGCCATAACGAATGGTGTGTTTAAATTTAAAATCAGATGTTTATTAAACAAGTTACAGGCAAAAAAAAACTTTTTATCTTTCGTTTAGCATCAATAACTAAAATCTAGCACAACTGCTTCCAAATGTAATCATTTGCTCTTTGGGCAAGAAGTCAGAAAAATACATATTAAAATTCAAATTAAATAATTTTGAATTTAACATTACGAAAAACGAGAATTTCTGACTTAAGTCCTTAACACTAAACGCCAAAGATTTATGAAAGTTACAAGCCGTACAAAGTTTTTCACACCAGAAGTTGCCAACTTTTACCGCTTGTAGTCCCGCCCCTGGTGTAGCTATAGACTTCAAATGGCATGATTCTGAAAGCTTGACTTTTCCTCTAAAACTATTTTAATTTTAAGACAAATTCATTCAGTATTTTAGAAGTTCCATATTTATTACCACTTTTTTGTGAATTTACACCACAGTGCGGCATCGAGATATATGCAAAAACATTTTGTTAACCTAACTTTTTAAGAAATACATGTGGTGGATCACCAAAACAAAGCTCAAATTGTAATAGAACAGGAGAGAACTTTGAATGATTTGGTTTCCAGTACGAATGTTTAAGTCGGCGCGAGCTTATTAAAAGAGGCTTCTTAGCCGTAAGCCGTAATTTGTAATGGCGTTGTGGAAATATTCTCTGGCCAAATAAATCGTTACTAGCGACTAAAGCTATCAGTAGTGTAACTTAAAAAATGAAGCTATATATATATATTATCTGCCTACTTTGGTGCTGATGGGGGTATTCACTGCCTGTTATTAACTAAAAAAACTAACTTTTTTTTAGAAAACTATCAAATAATTTAAGTAATATTTATGTGCTTTTAAGTTAATTTTAATTATATTTTTAATTAAAATGAATTTACATTAGTATAAATGACAGTTTAAAAAATTGCAAGCACAAAATATCAAACAACGTGTGCTTTAAATTAAAGAATATTAGTATGAATGAAATCATAAACTAAGCCAAGTCATGAGATAATTTTCAAAATGCATTTTTTTAAATCTTTTGATTAAAAAATATGATACTATTACTAAATACATATTATGATTATATATAGTGATTATTTAAATTTTGTGTGTACACATGTTACTATTTTATAATAAAAACAGTTCTAAAGGCTGATAATTTCAGACATGTATATACTCTAATGCATTTTCAATTAACTTTTTTTAATTTTTGGGCACGTTTTCTCTAATGATACAAGTAGTCAGGCATAGACTGAACTAGAACAGTGAATCTATATTTTAAATTCGAGCAAATTGCCTAGCTTACCGAAACATTTTTACATATCCTGAAATGTTTCTGGGAACATGTTGCTCTTCAACACCTTTGCATATGAGGCATTATTTTTGAAACGGAAACCGAAAAAAAAATTTTCCCGAAATTCCTTGATATTTGGCATAAAGTGTTGCCGTTTTTGAAACTTTGTTTTTTTAATTATCGTTTTGAACTAGAAAAGAGATTAAAGAAAAAAATTAAAGAAAGTGATTTTTGTAGGAAACCGTCTGATCTTTAAAATAAATATTTAATTAAAAAAAAATTTTTTTTGTCATGTTCAAAATCGGAAATGACTAATTGAAATTAAAATTTTTCTAACTTTGACATATTTTTTTACCAAAATTAGCCTAGGGTATCCTCATTATACTGTAAAAATTTGATAAATGGATCTCTATAAGTTTAAAAATTATGCAAATTTCTTTACATGCCCCCCATCTAGGCTTGCCAGATGTGCTTGAATGAGCTTGATTGTCAAGATATTTTAGGTGCTGTTTAGTTACAAGCTCAAATGCAATTTGTCAAGCTAAAGTAATATTTTTGACAGATAACATCAAAAATTTTATGAAAAAATATTTCATAAATTTTTAAGACCTTTATTATTTGACATATTGTCATAATGTTATTTTAAATGAAATTTATGTCCTGGTGTTTAATCATTGTCTACATGCATTTCATTGGAGCTTTACCAAATCGCCAGTAAACTTCAAATACAATTTTGAACAGTTTCAAACCTTTTATCTTATGTACAGACTTTCAGACTTTTATTTGAGAATTTACAAATATGTATGTAAATGATTTTCAAAAGTAAGCATAGTAAGCTTTGAAAATTATACAAAACCCAGCAAATAATTTATATTCGATATGAATCTATTCTATTTTTATACACCTTTATACAATTAGAGATCCATTGGATAACCTTATAAATACTTTTATTGTTAGACGATTTTCTATAAGAATCTCACATATTTTAATTTTTTTGTTTTATTTTTTGACTGTTGTGTTTTTCTTCCGACGGGGTTTGTTTGAATTTAGAACGATTTTCCGTCATCCCACGTCAAATTTGGTTGATAAACAGACCGGTTTCGGCTATGTGCTATCTTCAGTGTTCTATAGAACACAGTTTTATAGAACACTGAAGATAGCAGATAGCCGAAACCGGTCTGTTTATCAACCAAATTTGACGTGGGATGACGGAAAAGCTTTCCAAGTTTTATTTTTTTCTACTTCAAAAAATAATTAAAAGAAAATAAAAAACGGCAACATTTTCCCACCCCATAGCTCGGCAAATACACATCATGAAAAAATAATTGCATACACATTCATATCTACTAGAACTATAGTTATGCCAAATATCAAGACATTTCGGCAAAAAAAAAATGTTGGGTTGTCCGCTTTCAAAATAATGCCTCATATTTGAGAAGTACAACTTAGTTACCAAACTAAAGCTAGCATCTCCCTAATGTTTCAAATTTCTGGCATTATTTCAGGTTATCATAAAGATGAAATATATATATATATATATATATATATATATATATATATATATATATATAAAAAATTCTTTAAAAACATTAAAAATACTTTTGAGCATGTTATTGTATATATGACATGCATATATAAGTATTAGACTGGCTCAAAATGCAAAATTATTAAAATCTTGGCGACCTCTAAATATGGTCCAATTGTTACAATTTTTGGTATGCCCACTTCTATTGATCAATGGAACAGGGGCGCCCTTGTGGAGACAAAAAAAAAATACATTTGCTAATTACATACACTCTTGAGCCAGTCTAATGTACGTACACACACTCGTACATAGATAATTATGTATAAAAAGTAAAATTTTTAAGAAAAGTGCGTACGAAGATGTACAAAAACCTGAGACAGATAAGAAACAACAAAATTGCTTAAGTTATCTTGTCGATCAAATTGATCATGCAATTTTAGTGTCAGGTAATATTGGACTGTCTCTTGAAATGTTTAAATGCAAAGAGTATTTTTTCTGTTTTTATTTTATGCTGGTAAATTTAAAGCTTTCAATATGATCACTTTCTTATTAAAGATGTGATGTTGCTGCATGAGTACTTGACCAGTTGTCTTGATGAGTTGACTAACCTGCGGGCTAATTTGTTGTTGAAAATAGTGTCTGGATGGGTTTTAGTTTTTTTTTACTTTTTTTGTTTTTAATTTTTGTTACGAATACCTTTAGTACACTGAAAGGAAACCCTTCATTCAGATAATGAATTTATTCATTCTATTAATGGAATTTGTTATTGAAAATCAGCTAATGAAGCCTTTCATTGGATTAATGAAGAAAGTTTGATTGTATTTATGAACTACATTTGGCCAGCCATGTCATAAATGGAATGAAACTATTTCATTAGTTCAAAGATACAGATTCATGAATTAAATGTAGGTGTTTCATTGTTTTTTCTTTTAAAAAGGATATGTAACACACTCATGCAATTAATGTGTTGTGATGTGCATTAGTATATGTCAGTCAACCGCTGCCTGTACTGCTCAGTAACCAGTAAATGTTAATGGCTTGCCTGAAACTAGTATCGAACTCAACACCACACGATTTGTATGTAGTAAACACGCTAACCACTTCAGCTAACAGCCCCTCTTATTTCACATTATTTTAAATGCATATATAAATGAAATATGGTTAAAAAAACAGGGAGAAGCATAGCTAACAACGTGTTTTATACAATGAAGAATTATACATTGTATAAAAGAAATATTTTCATTTCATTTATGATGACCATATTGTTATGAAATTCAAAAAGATTTGAGAAATAAGAAATAGGTAACGTTTTTGAAATAAATATGTAAATGTTGGTTTACTTATTTTTGACAAATCGTATACATTGAGTTGACAAAAATTGTATGACTTACTTTATATTTTCCATAAATTCGCTAAAAAGAAAATTCATATAAACAATGAAACGATTTTCATTAATACAATGAACAATGAAAAACTTATGAAAAGTAGATATTGAAGGATTTCATGTATGCAACGTAATCGGTCATTGTATTAATGAAAAGTTTCATTAATATAATGAAGAACATTTAATGAAACCGTTTCATTGTCTGAATGAATGACTTTCTTTTCAGTGTACTACGGGTACATTAAATATAAACGCACGTGTTTTTCTAAATTTTTTCTTTTTTTTCCTAAATGAAATATGTATAATGTTCTAGGTAAACGCCTTTAAATGGTATTTCTGGTTTAACTAAAAGAAAAAACCTCTGTTTTTCTAGCAAAAGGCAAAAAAACGTCTTTCATCTTTGTGTGCATGAAAGTGAAATGTGTTCATTGTAAGAAAGTAAAAAAAACCTATTAAATATCAATTAAAATAAATAAATACTGAATATTAATGTTAATGTTAATGTAAATGAACGTTTAATGATTTGTTTATTTTTCACATTGTTGTATTTAATTGTTTATTTTTTTATAAGAATGATTTGCAAGTTTCTGAACTTTTCTTTGTCATATCCAGTTATTAAAGATTTGCATTTATACAGGAATATTATAATGAAAGCACTGTAAATTTGCACCCAGCAAAAAATTCACTTACTGATTTGCCAGCAACTATGCCAGCCAGCATCAAGTAAATTTTAACTACTTGTTATTTTTGCAATTAATTAATTTCAATGGAGGCACGTGCCACACTGCGAAAGCCACGTAGAATAAACTGCATGAACGATTTGGTGTTATGGTTATTTGTCTCGGAAGTGAAGTCAATTTACCACCAACATTGCACGATTTAATGCTGGTAAACATTCTCTTCTAGTATTTGCTAAATCAATCAATTGAATAACTCAACAGCAGTATATCCCAGGCCATCACTCAAATTTAGCCGGATCTATGTGACAAAGACATTGAAGATTAAACTTTTGATATCTATTTGACAGTTTGAATGCTCTTCGGTAATTTTAAAAGCATTTCATTTCATAACAGGGTATTTTGAGAAAAGTTTCACTAATATCTGTTTTTATATCTTAGCGCTGACCCGCCATTATTGGAGACTTCTTTACATGAAGGCAATAGTATTTTATGTGTTGATTTAGGTGAGGTAATTAATGAAGGCGTGTGATTATAAAAATTATATGAGAAACCTGCGTTCGAAGCCACAAAAAATATGGCCTTCCCTGGAGCTTCCTCCAATCCATAGACTTTTGGCGTAATAAAATTTTTTTTTAATTTTCAACAACAATATCTCTCAAACTCTTAACCCAATTATATCAAAGTTGAGGCTGCTGTTCAGGGTACAAGCCAACAACATCATAAATTTGTTTGATATGCATTGGTGTGTTATTGTGTTGGTTGCTGTTGCACTGCTAAAGTGATGAAGGCATAGCACTGATCACTTTGGCAGTACCGGCAGCGATTAATACTGACATATCCTAATGCACTTCACAGCACCTTCCTTCGTCGGTGTTGTAGCAGAACCGTCGGTGAAATAAAAAAAACTAATAAATGGCTTCACAGCTTAAACAAATTTACAAAAAAAAATTGTAGCATTCAGCATTTTTCAAGTCCTAAAAAGTGATCGAATATAAAAACCGATTTATGGGTACTTAAAAAATATTTTTTGTATGCAAGTGTTTTAGATTTTATAAATTTTTTTTTTCTCCTCTAACATAACGACGAACCGAGATAAGCTTTTTTATATTAAGCCATCGATATGTATGTAGATGATTCTCATTCTAATCGTACATTTTGAGTTTTTTTTTGGTTGCCAATGTAAGTAACTAATAGAAATATGAGAAGGTAGGAAGGATTCATATTATAGTTTTCGACGTATTCAAGGGATCTTGAAATAAAATTATAGTTTTCGATTTTTTTAAAATTTTTGTGTATTGAGCGTTATATTTGCTTACGCGGTTATTCCGAGAATGATTTTTGCGAACAAAATACTCTACAAAAAATTAGTATAGGGTTTGAAACACTATACATCTACTCTCTAAAAACCAAAAATTATAATAATCGCAGGACGAAATTAAAAGTTATGACTTTTTTTCAATTTTGACTTTCGTCCACATAGAAAGATAAAAAATTTTTTCTTTTTAAGTAATTCTTTACATATAGCGGATCGAAAAGTAGGCTAACTCTTCTTTCAAATGAAAATAGTTTTAATAAAATCGACTTACAATGTTAAAAGTTGTGTCAATTTCAAATAATTATTCGTAGCAAAATACGACCTACTTAATATATTCTTTGAATATATAACAACTCACAGTGTGGTAGAAGAAAATTTTTTTCAAAGCAAATCAGAAATTTCTAAACGGATAATGTTCTTTCTCTATATCGTTTCTACCACTCCGCTGCTATTAACTTTTTTTGCTGTCCTAAAATTTATAGATAAATTATATTTAAGAATATTGTTAACGTAACGCTCAATACTTTTTCATACAAATAAATTTTTTTTTTAGAACACACACTATATTTTGAATTTAATACAATTCAGATGTGTAATCTTTGACGTGTTTTAACATACACTCGTTAGTTATCCAGTATAAAAATTTCAATTAAATTAACAAAAAATATGGTAAAACTCAATACATTTTTTTGTTACACAAACTATGATTGATTGAAACGTTTTGCAACAATTTAACAAAGTGCACAATATTTTTCAATATTTAGGAGTACAAACCTACGCTGTTATTTTAGTGTATGTTGTAAATGCGATTTCAATAACGAAACGGAGTAATGAAGCATACTAAAAAAGCGTAACGCTCAATACACAAGACTGCGGACAGCGACAATTTAAATTTAAAAAAATATAGTAATCAGTCCAACTGTATGGGTTTTTATTAAAAGAAATTTAATTATTTTTGGCTTGAGTTCGGTTTTACTTTATTTTTCAATCAAATTATATTTTTATTTAGAGATAAATGTGAAGCATGTAGACAAAGAAAATTTAATTTTAAATAAGCGGTAAAGAACTCTGATGGAGATTAGCAGGAGCTATCAAAACGTCAGTTCAACCCTCCGCGCAGTCAAAAATTTTCTTTGTCTACATGCTTCACATTTATCTCAAAATATATAATTTATAAATATTTAAAAAAAATTTATGCCTGAAATAAGAGAAGCAAATACAAATATTCTAAGGCCGTTATAAATTTAAGCTAGTTTTTGGAAAAACTCATACTTTCTTAATGTGGAAAATCAACAGCAAGCATTACGGACACACCATTTTGTATGAAGAGAGTACAAACAGTATTTTCGTTTTTAACACATAATGGAAAATCTTACACAAAAAAGCTTAAGTACATTTATTTATAATGTATTGAATCATGCTAAAGCAGTTTATGAAATATTTTACTATACTTTCAACGGACACGAAAGCAGCATTTGAAATGAGAATCACCCATGTATGTTTGCTTAAAACGGAAGTATTTCGAAATCCTTTTAAGATCACCTGGCAATCGGTTACACAAATAAATTAAATGCAGCAGATGTTATCTCTCATCCATATACATATTTTGTTTATTTCCTTTGTACACTCTAAAACACTTTAGTTGAAAATTAGGTCGAAAAGAGTCGGCAACACTTTACAGATTATTTTCTACCTAAAATTACACACGCATTATTTTTGAACAAACTATTTTACTAAAAAAAGCGATTGGCTGCGTGCAGGTTTGAACGGCGACCTCCTGACTGATAGTCTGACGTATC